>MU226887.1:399877-453853 GCA_018584345.1 Thuja plicata | reverse complement strand
TACATCAGGCATCTACCATTGTGATAGGAGTTTCTTCATTCTGGGGGGACTTTGGTGTCTCATCCCTCTCTCATGGGGGGCTGGTTGTACTTATGGTCTTGAGAGAGTCTCTTGAGCCATTTCTTTTCTGCATCTTCTATCTCTTTTTGGAGAGGGGTTTTTCCAATTGGGTTTTCTTCTTTGTCTCCGGTTTACAGAGATTTCCTTGTATTGGGTACTTGATCAGGCCTTGTTGTCGGGACCCTTTTTCTTTCTTTCATAGCTGTGCTAGGTTAGCTTACCCCCTGCGCTTAGCTTAAGGTGGGGTGTTAGAGTAATCATTAGTTTACTTATTAATTAAATCATGTTGATTTAATTAATTAAGTTATTACTCTTTAGTGCTTAAGCTTTCTCTTAGGTGCATTAATAATTAATTCTTTTATTAATTATTAATGTGAAACCTAGCTTTTTCAGGCTTTAGGGTTTTGTTCACCTTTATAGGTTGAACCTTGTAATTCTTTTTAATTAATTCAGATTATAATTTTGATCTCACTTTTTGAGTAACTTCTGAGTTCTACTTTTTCCTCCTTCTGCTTCTCTCTTGTAACAGGTTATTTGCATGTAGGTATTCTTGGCTTTCTGTGGATTTGTATTTCTCAAATCCTATATTATAAATGTTGTATACTTGTCTTAGATACCGTGTGTATCTTAGCAAGGGGCTATGTAGTTATTTGTATGATGGAAAGCCTTAATTGGCCGACCTAATTAATTATGTATTAGGAAAGCTTAACTAGCCGACCTAATAAGTTATAGTGTAATGGTATATAAGAAAGATAAATTATTATAGAGAAAGTTTGAAAAAGAAAAGAAGAGGAGTCTGTGAGATTTGTGAATCTTGTTGACTACTGGATGCAAGCAGAGTTGATACTTCACTGGAACTAAGCAAGCAAAGACAATTGTTGGCAGAGTGTTCTCTGATTGTGTATTTTCTTTATACACTTGGGTAGATTGTAAATCCTTGAGGGTGACTTTAACATTCTTGGGGAAGTGTGCCTTGGTAGTGAGCCTACTATTTCCTTTGACTCCTAACAGGGTTTATCTCCTAACAGGGACTATGTACTGTAATGTTGGAACAAGCTCCTAACAGGGCTAATATATTTTAACAGGGATGCTATACTCTTAGTACATTATTTGTGGGTGTTAATTCCCACCGGGGTTTTACCTTTAACAAGGTTTCCTTGACAACAAATATTGTGTTATAGTGTTGTCTATTACCGTGTTATCATTTACATTTGCAGATCTGGTGTATAAAGTATAAAGTTTAATAATCTATATCACAACTGATTCACCCCCCTCTCATTTGTCTTGTGGACTGTTATTCCTAACATTTTTTAGTGCAGAAACTAAAGTAATAAGACAAAAGATTCAAGAAAGGGTGGTTAAAACACTACAAGAAAATATGAGTAGAAATGAGGGTGAGTCTCAATGTGATTTCTACATGAGGTTTACTGATAAGATAGAAGAGTATGATATCCCTTTCTGTCCTCAGGAGTTTGTTTGAGTAAATTTGTTTGTTAAACTTTGTTTTCCTGATTCTATAAATTTTTCAAGCTCTCAGAGGGTGGACATTATTTGGAATAGTATGCAATGGATAGAGCATATAGAAAATCTTTCTTTAAATGACATATTTGAAGTTGAATCTAGTGATATTGAATCTGAAAATGTTAAAGATGTTGAACATGAATCTAGTTATGCTAATGAGGCTGAATCTAGTGATATCCAATCTAGTTATTATGGTTATAATGATGAGTGCATTTATGCTAAATGTTTTTCTGATTCTGATACTAATAATGAACTTTGTGAGCAGCAAGACAGTGAAAATGTTTTGTGTGGACAGCAAGATGATAACTATGATGCGGATGTAAGTGTTTGTAGTGATTTCTTTGCATAATATGATATGCTCTGAGAGATCTCACTCCATGATTCAAATGAGGAACAAATTTGCAGCATCAAGCAAGAAACTAGTGAGGGTAAAGAAGATTGTCAATCCTTGCTTAGCAGAGATAAAATCTAAGATTTTTTAAATACTGATATTCAAAGGTATGTATCTAAAAATGATTCTCAAAATTCATACCCTATGGATATAATTTTTGATATTAATGACATTGTTGAGGGTGTGAAAAATGACTATGAAGATGTTGATTGTGAATGTGTTTCAGAGATGAGTATAAATGATGATACTTGTTCACTTCATAGTGAACAAATTTCAGAATTGTTGTCTTATGAATATCTCAGATTTTCAAGGCAAGATAGACTTGAATCTCAACACTTCACACACATCAAGTTTGATAAGGAATACATATCAGATTGTCAGAATGTTGATACTTATATTTCTGATTTTCCTTGTACTCCTATGTCACTAAGCCACAATCAGATTGAGTATGATATGTCAGATATTGAAAGTATCAGAGTTGTTTCAGATTTAAAAAATAAAGAGATTCTAGATATCATTTTGAGCACTGATTGGGATAGTTGTCTAGATTTGAAATCTTTTTTAGATTCTAAATTTTCCAATGGACCATTAAAGAATAGTCCTTCAATTGCTCAAGATTCACATGTTTATGATGAATGTACTAATGTTTTCCCTCCCACTCACTAGCAAGTTTTAGGTTTGAATGATGCTGATAATTTGCAGGAAGATATTGAAGAGGATTATAATATGGATATACAAGCTATTGTCAAGATGCAGGATAGTAATCCATGAGAGAAAACGAGTATGGATTATGATATGGGATTACCATTGTTTGATAGTGAAGATGTTGAATCTTTCTCTTTTGATTTATCTCTTCTTGCAGAAAGTTAGAACCATTTGCATAAGATCCATGAATCCTATGATGAGCTTAACTATGATATTCCTCAGATTGTTCTTCCCTATCCTTTGAAGGATGAATTAGATCATATCCAAAGCGGTGAATATTTTTAGTATTTGCATAAGGTTCAACATGCTGATTTTTTCTTTAATGTGAAAACTACTGATGTGGATGGATTTAATAATGCTAACACAAGCAACTTGGCAGATTTTAAGTGTTTTATTTTCCAGCTAGAAGGTGATTTTCAGAGATGTGACATTGACTCAAGTATTAATAATTATTACATTGAATCTCAATTTTTGCTAACTAATGAATGCATCATGCATATGCCACATAATTTTCAGAATTGGTATCATTTCCATTTTAGCTCTCAAGTTTATTATGATGACATTTTTTATCTTAATTTAATGGAAAATGGAAATAAGATAGATCATATGCATGGAAGTGATAATTTCAGCTTATCTCTGGTTTGTGAAGATAAAAACTAGGTGTATGATAGAGGTAAGAGTTAATCTCAGTTTTGGGGCTTCAGGCCTCTTGTAGATAATGAACATATTATATAGTTTCTTTCCCTTTCAGTTGTGTGTTTTCTTTCAGTAAGAGGTTTCCGCATTTTTGAGAAAAGATAAGAGTTTTGAAAGAGGAAAGTGAAAAGAGATAAAATCTGATTTGAAGTTTCGGGGTGGTCTGCTTCTACTATGAGATTATGAAGTTTTCTACATGCTCGCATGGGGCACATGTCCACAGTCTAAGCCACTGTTAGTACTCTCAAATTTTGCACAAATTTGGAGTGACCAATTGAAATTTTCTATAAGGCAAGGTGAGTACCCTTGAAAATTTTTGTGAAAAGGCTTAGTTTGAATGCTTGTAGAAGGCACACTGATGATTTTAATGTTATACCACTTGGGAAGTGGGTTCAACACCTTTCATTTGAAAAATCAGTAGGTTCCAGCTCCTAAATTTCAAATCTGACATGTTTAGGGAGTAGTCATTTTGAGTTTTTCACTTAAATCTGCATTTTCGCCTAAGTGTCACTTTGTTCTAACAAGCCTACTTTGCATCTGAATATCTTTCATCATTTTAGGTTTCATGGGTCACTACTTTGGGAATGTTTTAAATGTATGACAAAGAGCTTATGTTTTAAATCCTAAGTCATTTTGAATCCATTTGATAAGTTTTTAGTCTCCCCAAAGTTGGTCTTCCAAAACTGTCTTATTTCTCTGTTATACCCAGATTTCCAAATAGCCTACTTTGAGGTCTTCCAAGATTTATCCAGTTGAATGCCTTGCATAATTGAGTTTTTCCCTATGTTACAAACATGAGAGTGTACCTACCTGAATATTTTTAGACTCATAGCAATCCATTTGTCCACTTTCCCAGCTTAATTCCAAATCCAAATTCTGCATATTTACTAAGTGTAAAATCAGAAAAGTTGTAAGGTGCTGACTTTGCAGACTTATACCAGTTGATCAATTCAATTTTAAAGAAATTTAACTGAAGTTTCATATTCCTTGTGTGGAGGTGAAATTATGTTCAATATTCCAAACTGTGAGGGTTTCTTTTGCTAAGTTTATGAAATCAAAATCAAAGGCAGTTTGTGCAATTTGTAGTGTAGAACAAAATGAAGTTTGCAGAATGGTCATTTTCAGAGAGTGATAACTTCTTATTTGGAAGTGGTTTTCAAGAACTGATTGTGGAACCATTCTCATTACATTTAAATGTACTACCTAAAGTGGTGGTGAAGTATCAGATCATGTAATGGTAGTTTTGCAATGGCTGATTCGAATAAAGTTTATGTTGTTTTGGCATTTGCACTTGCACAGTATTCTGAAACTATTAAAGTTTGATCAATTGCATCTTGTACCTGAAGTTGAATCCAACAAAACCATTTTGCATGCATAATCAATGTGAATGAATTATTCATTCTATCAAGTGATAGATCTTCAAGAAGTGATCTGATGTCTTTTCAAGTTGCATTTCTGGCAGTGCTTGCATAAGTTTGAATACTTTAAATTGCAGAATATAATGAAGTTGCCCAGTTTGTATTTTATTATCTTTTGGCCTGAATCATTTTCAAACAAGTCCAATTGATGAAAATTGCTCAAATGCTGGAGAGGAATGTGTGTTACAGTTCCCATAGTTGCAAAGAGTCATTCAGTCAGTTTTTTAAGGGGTATCTTAGAGGCAGTTTACATATTTTGAATATTATGCAAAAGCGATTAAAATTGGATTTGAATGGTTTTGAGTTTTCACTTTTTGGGCATATCACTGAGTGATCGATAATCATGTCAATATGTAATCAAGGCCCCACATCTAGACTTCCTTGAGATGATCCTTTGAAAGTGTACATAATGCACATTGGTTGTTTGATAGCCTATGAAATATGAAGAGGAAATAATGCAATGTAAAACGTGAAGTCGTCACATTAAAAATATTTCATTGCAAATGCAATTAGCAGTTGTAAGTTAAAAAAAAAAGAGCTTGTGCATGGTGGAAGCATAAACAAGGCATGTTCAATGTTTTTAATGTTTTAATGTCTGCACATGAGACCTTAGAGGAAGGAGAGTTTATACATCCTTTACCAGGCTGGTCGAGAGGGTATTCAATGGATTCCTCCAGGGTACATTCCATGCATAGCCATGTGTCTATTTTAGATATTGAGGATGCAAAGGATAGAAACGAATGTGCAGCCCCATCTTTGAAAGAGTCAGAGTCTTCTAGCTATCGTCTTCCTCCAGAAGATATAAGAAAGATTGTTGATGCACCCCTAACACTTGCTTTGTCTTTTTGTCCATAGTGAGATAAGATTTTATTTCTCAAAGTGCAAGTCTTCACCTCCTTTCTCAAATCTTGCAAGACCGGAATGGAATCTTGCTGGAGATTATATTGATGGAAAATTGCAATAAGTATGTCATTTTACACTAGGATAGGAATCCATAAACTGGTGGATTGATGAATCTACATTAGTTCTATACCATACCTTCAACTCGAAGAGAATCTCCAAAAAGGCCATTGATTCCATCGGGCCCAAGGCATAAAAATCAAATACTATTTCAAAATGAAATAACTTCTAGCTGCAAAAACTTTGAAGCATGAAGTTTTTCTTTAAAGAAACATTTAAACAAGTGACATTTGTTACCTAGTGCTCTATGTAGATTGGGAATAAGCATATGGAGGATTAGAGGCAGCTCATGCTGTATGACAAAAGACATTTGAAATGTCAAAACAATGCATTGCAATTTAAAAATGAAGGTAATAGACTGATTATTTTTTTTTTAAAAGGGATTTCAAATTACCAATGCAAAGACCCGTGTGGAGCATAAGATATAGCATTGATAGCTTGCGCAATCCAATTTGAAGGAGATGCCACGTTGACTATGGAAAACATGTGTAACGGAGGCATTCAAAGCTTAAAGAAATACAATCCCAGCATCCAGTACAGGAGTGAGCATAAGGTTGTTTTTTCTTTTAAAATGCATTCAAACCAAATTCAAATCCACATGGAAGTATGTTGCGCAGCTTTGATGAGATTCCCACACTATTTTGGGGGAACAATGCCAATGCAATGGCAATTTCAAACTGATTCCAAACAAAATATAAACTCAAATGGTGTTGCGTAGGAGTGGTTGAGAGGATTTTTTAAAACTTGCATAAATTAAATGCAATGGCAAGTGTAAGTCTTTCAAAGCCCATGTAGCAGTATTAAAGGAGGATGTTGAAAGCTTTAAAAATGTTAAATTCCAAATGTATTTGCAAAGACAAACACAAAGAGCCAGCATTTGTTGCGCTAAGTATGAAGGGAGTTTTAAAGTTTAAAATGAAATGTAAATAACAACATGGTGCGCTGATTTTGGTGGAGGATCTCATGTTATATTTTGCTAGAGGTCCTCAAACATATGTTTTGTTGGAGATATAAACTGTAATGCAAAGCCAATTTACAGTTTGTGCAGGACAGAGGAAATAGAAAATGGAGAAGTTTTTTTAAGAAAAAAATTTAAGTTAAAATTATAAAAGTGAATCCATAGGAAGGGATGCCCAGCACTATGGAAGAGATTGGAGGTCTTAACCAGCAAGAAGATATGGCCATTGGTGAGAAGCACTTGGAGGAAGCTCAGAAAGCTTGAAAAAATACATAGAGATTTATCCCACATGCATGGGGCTGTGAAATTGTTTAGTATTTATATACTAAAGCACTTACATTGTAATGTCAAGAAACAAATAAGACACCATTTGGTGGGCCTCTGACAGATTAAGTGCATGGTGGGCCCCATTATTTTGTGGCAAAAATGCATAATGCTTTAAAACATTCAAAAACTTAGTCCCACATTGCCCCCAAAATGGCAAAATAAGATGTTTAAAAGGAAAGAGGCAAACATAAGTAAATGTGAAGAAGAGTAGGAGGCTCTCTCCAATCACATATGTAGGTGACATATGCATTGGGATGAGTGCCTAGAGGATAGTTGGTAGTGCATTGGGAAGTGTGCCAAAGTGATCAGGAAGAAATTTTGCAGATAAGTGGCGCCGATGGTGACGAGGCAGATGGGACACGTGGTGGCTAGTTGTGAAGTTGAGTGAAGATAACGGCCAAAGGAGATAACCGCCAATCACGTGGTCGCCAGACAGAAAATGTTAAGTGCTAAACTGTGCAAGACTTAGTGACTGTACAGTTGCATAGTCGCTAGACATAAAATGCTAAGATCCAAACATCTAGAGACTTAGAGACAAGGTGGTCACTAGGTCTCTAGATCTAACCATAGTTAGTAAATCATTCAAAGACTTAGAGACTAAGTTAGTCTCCAAGTCTCCAGATGGACTCGAGGTTAAGAAAATGATCAAGAGATCTAGAGACTGCTTGATCACCAAGTCTCCATATGAGCAGGGGTCAAAGGTGAGTTAGGAGACTAGTAAAAGACAACAAATCAGCATGTGCCAAGTGTCAAAATCTGGTGGCTTCTAGGCTTAAAAGGTAGAAAATTAAGATTTCAAGAAATTTAAATATTGTGCAAAGTTTTAAAGGTTTAAATGTATAGTTTGGTGCAATGTTTTATTTTGCAAAGTATTTGAAGATGCATTCCAGGAGATGTTACAAACATAGAGGAAATCAATTTTTTATAGAATGAAAGCAAATTTGGACAGAATGAAGATCAAATTATGAAGATCAATTTTGCATAGAAGAAAGAAACAAATGCACATATATTTTATTGCAAGAATCAGATTTTCATAGGCTTTCCTAGAGGTTTTTGAACCAAGAATAAAATCAAATTTTCTCTAATTTCAAAGATTTTTTCTTAGATGAATGAAATCAAATATTTTGCAGATAATGATCAGATTATCAAGGGTTCTTCAGAGATAGATAAAAATCAGATTTTAAGATCAGATTTTGAGAAGATAAACTTTGATATGAATTCCCAAGGATTTTAAGAGGAAAAAACAAAGCCATATTTTTGAAGAAAAGTCACCGATGGAGATTTTTTTTCACAGGAGAACAAAAGGATAAATAAAAGATTAGATTTGCAAGAGGACAGGTGTGAATCAAACAGAGATATTAGGGTTCCTCTTCTTCTCTTATTTATTTCCCTCTTCTCCCTATTAGAGGGGTTCGTGTTGCTGCTCTATTTTTGGGGGGCTCTGAGCCTGTTCAGTCTCCTCTAAAATTTCAGAGCAGGTCCCAAGTTGTAGAAATTATACTGCAAGGCAGATTCTAAATTTTGTTTATTCTCTTGAGCTTCTTGTCTGGATGTATTGAAACAAAGCATATTAATGAAATACAGAGAAGTTCCTATTCTATATTGTTCTATCTCTTTATATTTTGTTTATGCTCTTGTATGTTTTGTTTGTAAGGCATCTAAAATATACCGATTATAAGGTAACTTGTCTAATTTCATGTGAGTTTCTTTCAAGGAAAGAACTAAGTTTCTCAAGTAATTTCAGAGAGCAAAAAAATGTTGTAAGGATTTGATGCAATGATATAGAAGTGATAAGATTGTTTGTAAGGCATTCAATCTAAGCTGCATATAGTTTGTAAGGCATTCTATGGTATTTCCTCAATTTGTTTCTGTAGATTTATATTTTCATTGACTCTTTTCCTAGGGAATAGGCACTGGTCTAGGGTTTGATAAGCAGCGATTTCTTCATCCAATAACATCAATCAAATATACTTCAGCTACTAAAAATACATAAGCTAAATTCAAGTGGATTGTGTCAGCCAAAGACAATTCAGTTTGTTGATTCCTTGAAGAATGAATCACTAGGTTGCCCCTCCTTAAAAGGAAGAAGGATGAGAATCCTTATCATCCACTAAAATACTAAATTATCAGTAATCATTCAAAGGTAATACCTTCCTAAGTCTATGGAGCTCGAAAAAGAAGGAGCTCAAAAAAGAAGGAGGATCTTATCTAATCCTCATCAATTAGCCTTTATTTTGCATAAAATAGGATTTTGCATTCAATTATACAAGTATACTGCCATATTAAGGTTGTACTACAAGAAAAAACACTAACAAAAGCAAAGGCGACCTTTCAAGTGGTGATGCTAGCAAAAGAGTTGGGATGCATCAAGCTGTGGCTGGAGGGAGATTCTCTAAATATAATAAATTGCATAAAAGGAATGAACGTGGCCTCTTGGACTATATCACATGTAATACATAAAATTAATACTATTTTAGGAACTTTCCAAGAAGTTCATAATTCTCATGTTTACCGGGAGGGAAATAAGCCTACGGATAGGCTTGCTAATGTTGGGTACCATAATGAAGTAATCATCAAATGGAATGAGGAATCCAATCTTCAAAAAGAGATTATAAGTCTAATCAAGTTTGATAGACTTAATTATAAGGAAGGGGTCATTAATAAAAAACAATAAGGAAGAGGCCGCTTAAGTTTTTGAGGAGAGAGATTTGTCAGTTGATGTGTGAAAAAATTATGATAGGGATTATGGCACATGGTTTGTGGGTCATTTTAAGTCTTTTCAAACATCGGAGCCAGAAGAAAATTGTTACTTTGTATGTTGGTATTCAGAGAAATTAGTAAATTGAAGAAGAAATGGGAGTAAATTTGAGGAGGGAGGAGTCGTTGGACTGTGAAAAATGGAAAAAGGAGAAGAGCATTTGGAGAAAGCTTAAGCAGGGAGAGATAACTCCTTACTTGGAAATATTAAATGGTTTTGATAATGAGATAACAAAGAATTTTGTTTCTAGATGGGATAGTGGCAGGGTTAATATGATGGGTAAGTCCTTTCCTCTTATGCTGAATCTTATATCTAAGATAAAGGGCATGCCTCTAGAAGGTATGAAATTGTATAGGAATAATAAGCACATAAGTTCTCAAGCTTTTATGATTTTTCCACAAAATACTAAAGAAGAAGCTATGTTGGTTAAATGTTATGTGGATTATGTGGAAATGGATACGATTAAACTAATTTGGGATAAAATTTTGAAAGTCTTAATGGATTATTTCATCTTGATGGGCACTACACAAAGGTGTACAAATTTCACTTTATTGTGGTTAATCACTTCAGGTATCAAAAGAAAGTCTCTTTCCCCTATTATCTGCTTATTGCTTTGAATAATAGCATAATGGAGAACAAGAAGAAACCCAACTAATTGGTGTTGCATGAGGGGTTAATAATTATCATTGCACACTATGCCAGGGACAAAATTCTTGAACCCATTCCCAAAAAGGTTAAAGGTAAGAAGGAGAATACTAAAGTGGAGGAGAAAAGGGTTGTTACTAACAAGAGGAAAAATAAAAAGATTAGGGAGAAGGGAGATTCTAGAGAGGAAAAAGAAGAACAAAACCCTTCTCTCCATGACAAAGAGGAAGATATGTTGTTAGACAAAAACATTGAGGATAACCCCTTGGAAGAGGTAAAGGCTCAAAAAGACAAGAGCCCTAATTATAAGGAGACTGATAAAGTGGATATTGCAAAAGAATTTTGTGAGGAGAAAGAAGACCAAGAGGTGGAAAAAGAATAAGAAGGGGAAAAGGAAATTTCTAGGAAAGGGAAAAGAGAAGAGAAAAGACAAAGAATAGGTAAGGATAAGGAAGAGTCTGTTGGCTTGGTTTTATAGGAGGCTAGGAAGAGGGATAGCTATGGTTCCAATCTGGAGAAATGGTGATCTTAATTATGAATCAAATAACAATACCTGGTGTGATACCTGTGGTATTTTCAACTTCAATATAGAAACCAGAAGAATAACAACAGAAATGCAAGCCAAAAAGTAACCCATTCTACTCGAAATTAGAGTTTATACAAATATGATTGATCCCAAGGTCACTAAAATACCTTGGAAATGAAATGAAGAGTCATCATAATTTTTATTACAAATAAACTTATTAAAACTACCAAAAAATTCAAAAAACTATATTAAAATTTAGGCCTACATGGGGAAGGCATAACTTTCTAGTCCTAGGTCTGATTTGTGAACTGTTTACTTTGTTGGAAAGATAATCCAAAATTGTAGACCCATAACTAGAAGGTGAAACCAAGGTTACACATTCCCAAAGAAGGGATAGGCCCATAAATGACACTAAGACCTTCAAAAATGTAGTTTACTAAGACATCAAAAATATTGAACATTTAGATTTTAGTATTTTCCAATTCCATCCTGATCAAATGGCGCTGTCATTAAATGAAAGAGATGGGTCTTAATTTGAAGGCACTAGAAGAGGAAATGGAGTCTCTAAAATAAATATTGAAAAATAATTAAAATTAATGTGTTGAAGATTTTTTGAATAAGGTAAATAAAAACAACATAAACGAGGACTTGAATTCCATAATTTCTGCTATTTTGGATGAAAAGATGAAGGACATGAACAAAAACTTTAATTACAATAGTCAGCTCATTAGAGATATCCTAAAGCATAGCAATGAGGGTCTCAAAGTTTCAGTGATGAATTTAAAAGCTTTGTATGCCTACATGGAGGGTAGTTTGCTGGAAAAAATGACCATCATTGTGGAGGAAGAAGCTAGGTGTAAAGGTCAATATTTGGGACCGGGAACTAGAAGCAGAAGTAGTTTAAAGAGGAAAGTACCTGAAATTCCTAAGGAGCTTACAAGCCTGAAATATTCCATCCAAAAAGTGGAGGAAATTCATGAAGAAGTTGGAAAGGCCATTGTAGCAAAGAAATAGTTCGTGATGGTTTTATGTTGTTAGTTGTGTTGTTCATTGTTTTAGGGACACTTATGGTGTCTAATTTGTTTTATTCTATTGGGTAAGGATCCTATTTTTGTGGTTTTGTAGGTGTTCTATGTTTGTTTCAGATTTATTTTTAATCTTTAGTCCTCTTTTGTAAATGGTTTTGGGGGCCATTTAAACCTATATTTATCTTTATCAAAAAAAAGTTACAAAAATCATGAACAATAGTTTTTGAAATTGTAAATGTAATATGAGTCAACATTCAAGAAGTATAGTATATAAAGTATATGTATAAAATTTATGAAGTATACAATAAATACCTATTAACTAAATGCTAAATGATCACTTCATTGACTTAGTGAGCAGTCTGACACTTCTATATCCCACATGGAATCCAGGTTCTGAAATTGACTAGTAGTAATAGGTTCCTCTTCATTTTGAGTCGAGTATTCAAAATCAAAATATTCCTCATCTTCATTCTGAGTCTGGGACCAAGATCCATCATTTTTCTGGGACCGAGACTCAGCTTTCACACATGGAATTCCAAATTTCCAATGCCCTATCGTAAGGAAAATCTTTACCATTGCACTAAGTTACAAACAACCTCAAGCAAGTTTCCAAATTTTTGTCTAGTTTTTTTTCTAACCTTTGATTTCAAAAACCCCAATGCACTAAAAAATCATTCATCTTCCACCGACCCCAGTATCATTGTTTTACATAAATCAGCAAGTTTGAAATATTTTGATATTGATTCACACAATACTTCACTCTAAATTCTATCTTTTCCAAATCCTAGTTATTGCACCAAGTTCAAATGGATTCTCCAAGTCTTTCAATTGCAATTTCATACATGATGAAAATTGTCTACATTATATTTTAAGATTAGTTGAATCTAAAATTCCTTCAATTAGTCGTTCGTTGCAATCTACATGTTTTGAAAACTCTTTCATCAATTCATAAATTTGTTTATGAAAGATTTGTGCATCAATTTGTATGTCTCCAAAGTTTTTCCAAAAATGAGGAAACACACAACCCATGGCTTCAAGAATTTATTCTCAAGCGAATCTTTCACAATTCTTAGTTTAAAGTTGGTAGGAAATTGACTTCAAAATAAGACTAACAGATTTAACAATCCTGTCACAATCTACCTTTTTAATTGGAAGTAGTCCGCCTCGCTTGCCTGACTTAGATTGGTGCATTGGTATTTCATATCCTTTCACAAACACACATAAATATTTTTTTGCATTGAATTGTAAGAAAATCTTAGCATGATTCAAATCTGTAAGTATCTGCCTCTTGAAAAAATTGGGCTTTGAAGTGCTATGATATCTGAATATAGAGCATCTTGGGCAATGCATGTCATTCTACGTAAACTTATATAGTCATGGATATACATAGTTATGTCTTGGGCTATCTTAACAATTTTTTTCATTAAATCCAGCATGGGGGGAATACTGGCTAAGCTTAACAGAGTCTCTAGATATCACTCAACTTATGTAATAGATCAGGATCTTTGTCTACTTTGAGGCATTGCTCATATAGTAGTCCGATCAAGGATTGATATTCTATTAGAACTCGTTCTACTGGTCCATGCAAAGAGATCCATATGGTCTCAAAATCATTGAGAAGATTTTTTCCTAGTGTTACTCCCTCTGAAAAAATCTTAAATTCTGCAAAACATTTAGGACTTCTACATAAGTAAGAGTATAGCTCACAGACTAGATCTTCAACATTTGACACTGTTGGAAAATCGCTTACAATTTTATATTCTAAGTTCATTCAGTGCATCATGATGACATTAATTTTTTCCGTTAGTATACTTAAAGGGAAAAACATGATGAAGTTCATCGGTATAAGCATAACCGGTGGACAGTAAGCATAACCAGTGGACAAGAAGCATACCCGACAGGACAAAATGTCTCATGTGAAAATACTAAGTATAGAAATTACCGACGACAAGCATAACTAATGATATAGTTTTGAGAACATCACCGACAGAGAAGAAAAGGAATACTCAACGAATAGTTCAAGTAAAGAACACCGATGGAGAAGAAAAATGATAGACTAACAGAGCAGCCTGACCATCAGAACTGACAGTCAGTTAAAGAACCCACAAAAAGTGGATATGATTTTACACGTCAGATAAAGCAATGTAATTATATTTATAGTTTTTTTTGTTTTAAATCCTAACTTAAGGGTCAAGCAAGCATATTGTAAATGTTTTAAAGCATCCTAATGGTTCTTAAACATATCTAACTAAAGATCAGGTTCAAGTTGTAAACCTTCAATCTAGAGTAAATTTGAAAAGCGTGAATCAAGAATAGAGCTGGAAACTAGTATAAATAGATGTTCCATAATTAGTAATAAAAAGGACTTGTAATCATTTGAAGAATGATAGTAGCTATGGAGAGCATCTAAGCAGAAGAAGAGAATTCATGCAAAGTTCAAAAACAGATCACAACAGTTATCAAGAACACAGGAAGGCTACTGACGAGTAGAGACAAGGATTACTCAATCACTCAAGGTGATTACATACATACATTGTAAGCTATAAAGGATCTATTATCAGCAATTATATATTGCATTCACTATTAGATCAACATTTATATTTTAGTTGCATTCTAACAAGTGCATCACAATAGAAATCCTTTTGTAGAAGGCGGACTTAAAATCTCTTTGATAAATCTCTTAACAGAGTGCACACCTAACGGTGTTGCTAAAGCTTCAAATGAAGTAGATCCTAATAGGTCTCCACTCTAATACTCTTAACAAGGTAGATCATCAGAAGTGATCATTTGTAAGCCTTTACCAGCTCCCTTCTTATCTGCAGATAGTGAAATTTTTTGGGTAGACATCCCCACCACAGTTTTTACTTCCTAACAGGAGTTCTCTGTGATATCATATCATGTGTTATGTGTTATTTGTTTTCATGAATTTTTCTTGAATTTTTATACATATAAAGAACTTATATTATGATCACATATACATAATCAAAGATGAACAGATAGATAGGTATATACAAATCTGATGACACAAAGGTTAATGGGTCAATCACATAAAAAGTTTTAGAGTTACTGATTCACCCCTCCCCTCCTAGTACATCATTCCAATAATTCCAACAATTGGTATCAGAGCTAAGTCTCTTTCTTGAAAACCTTAAAGACTTAAGAGGAAAGATCCACATGATGGAAAAGTACAGACTAGACAAGACTATTGAGAATGAGCAATTGCAAATTCAGATTTACTATGAGCAGTATAAAGAGGTGAGAGTAAGCTTGAGAAAGTTTCTTGATGAAAGAAAGATCATGGAAACTAGGCAAAATGAAAAATATTATCAAGAAGAGGAGATCCCATATTACTTCAACAATGTTGAATCATCAACAAGCAAAGCTTCAGACACATCAGTAGAAGAGATCAGAAGTCTACAAGAAGTCAATCTACATCCGACAGAGCAAATCAAAATGCTGCAAATCGGTTAAGAAAATCAGATGGTAAAAATGATTGATTTCATGAATGATTCAAGAAAAGCTGAATCAGAGAGAACATTGGCTATTGATGATAGGAGGAAAATAATAGAAAAGCTACAAGAAAAAGAATCAGAGATTCAAAGAATTACTGAGCATCACCATGAGATTACCAACCATATTATTCTTATGAGTCAAGAAGCAAATAGATTAAATACTGAACTCATTAAAAGAATACAGATCATCGGTGAGCTAAGGGAAGAAAATGAGAAACTAAAGCATGAAGTTAGAATTCAAAATCAGCACAATGAATTGATCAAGAAAGCTAAAGATAGCAACAAAAGAATGGATGATTTCCTTGAGAGTCAAAGAAGAGTCAACAACTACACAGGAATAGGTTACACTGACAATCGAGAGTCATCTAACCAATCAAATCAAAAGAATGTATATACAACTCCAAGAACCAAGAAGTTGTCATGAAATTACTATGGAAAACCAGGCCACACCTCAAATGTTTGCAGAAACAAAATGAAAGGTATTCCTCAATCACAATCTACTTTCATTGGTAATTTTTATAAATGTCACAAGCAAGGACACAAGGCATATGAATGCAGATCCAAGCTAACAAATCGAAAGAAAGAAACCTATATGGACAAGTACAATCCTACTTGCAAAATGAATGGACATACATATCAGGAATGCTGGAAAAAGAATAAGAAGGCATGGACACCAAAAGAACCTGATAATGGATACAAACCAACAAGAAAAGGTAACTCATATGTTTGGGACTATAACACATGGGTAAATTGCATAGCATGTGGAAGGTATGGTCATATATCTACTAACTGTATGAGAAAATGGACTAGAAAACCAAGAGGATGGTTCGATCCTAGAATGCATGTTTACATTGTCATAAAGTTGGACATATGATAAAAGATTACAAAGACCGACTGACAGAAACAAGTACTTATCCCAATGGAAATACCATTGATGGCATCAAGAAGTTTAGAAACAAGATGTGGGTAGAAGACACAAACACCAAAGGTGCTGGAACAAACAATGCAATTGATGATGCCCCATCCAATGGATCTGGTGGCATCACCATTTCCAACTAAATTGCACAAGTAAGTATGGAACTACATTATGAAAAGTTATATTATGCATTAGTTCCATTTACATATTGATCATATAGACAAATTAGCATTATTAAAGATGCACTATACTGTCACTTTTAAATATTATTGAAAAACAAACATCGGTTATTGGGTATAAAATATGCATCGGTGAACACACACAAAAAAATTAATACTACTTACCGAAATGTATCGGTCTTTACACAAAAGCCAAGTGGCTAAGTGTAAACCGACGAACTTTGGTGATCCTTGAGCTGATGAAATTTGTCTTCGCCACTTTACCGATAATCATCGATGAATTCATCAAAGATGCTGGCAACCTCGACACTTTATGCCTACACCAAAGATGTTATTTATGCCTCAACAGATGAAATCAGTCTTTGAATACTGACGAGTTGGTGAGCATTAATGAAAACTTAGGGCACAAAAGAACTCATTTCACACCCACGATTTTTGAGCAACCAACAAATCCTAGCAGAGTGATTGAAGAGAAAAATTGAAGAGCGACTCCAACAGGATTCTAAACACCACTTAGAGAATTCATGGGTAATCATAGAGATTCACTAAATACCTGCATTCACCGACCGCACTATTTGATTTATGAAAAACCCTAAATTTATGTAACATGATGGCATCAACTTCAAGAGTTGAAAATATTAAGGAAGATAAGAAGAAAATGATCAAGCTTGTTAGTAGAGGCACTTGTGTTGAACCAAAATACAAGCTACACCCATAAATTGCATCACAACCTGATGATTCCAGAGCATTCTCCAGAATCCCACCTAGGGTTTACTAGTAGAAGATGTAAGGTCCTATATACACTATAAGATCTTAGAATTGGGAGATCTAGACCTAGATAATGCCTACAGGGCACTATGTGATGAATCTGGAAACCTCAAAGAAGAGCACAAGCATCTGGAAGTGAAAGGACTCATGAATGCATTACACTTTCCCAGAGTTTTCAAAATAGAATGGATAAAGATAGTTCTTAGTAGAATGCATAACCAGACTCTATGACTTAATAAGACAAAATAAATAACAAAGGATGTTATTCATGCAGTAAATGGATATCCTACAACCGACAAACCGCAAGCTCACAAGCACCCATCTCTGAGGGAAGTAGAAAAGCTAACTGGTGCAAAATCAGACAAAAGAGCTCTCAAGGTCAACACTATCACCAACACAAAACTCATGTTTGGTGCATGTGTGGTAGGGTACAAAATCTCCGAAGCAAGAAGAATGAATAGCATATCAAGAAATGCTATGAGCACAGTATTCAAAATCATCAAACAAGGAAATAAGATGGATCTTGCAGAGATCCTATTGAATCAACTTGAGGAGAACATGAACACCATAAGATCTTCAAGAAAAAACACTTGTAAGTTTGGTTCCCTCATTATGTGCATATTCTTTTACTTTGAAGAATACTTTCCTTCCATAGGCAAAGTATTATGGGAT
This sequence comes from Thuja plicata, assembly GCA_018584345.1. Lineage (NCBI taxonomy): Eukaryota > Viridiplantae > Streptophyta > Pinopsida > Cupressales > Cupressaceae > Thuja > Thuja plicata. Next base: position 435,813 of record MU226887.1, on the reverse strand, counting down.
ACAAGCAGACCTGTAACCATACAGATATGTGAGCATATAGAGTCACTAGGAATAGACTTTGATGATATAATGAATGAGTATTTCAAAAGCATTAAGGAAATGTTGCAAGCTAGAACAAGGATACCTGAAAGTTTGACAGAAGAACAACAAAGAGTACATATGTTTTATGGTAGATACTGATTTCACGTATATCTAAGAAGTAGTACCTAGGAGGTCATGGCTTTCACATTTAGAGTATGAGATCAAATCAGGACAAGCTAATGAGTACATCAAGGCACTATTAAATGAACCAATTGACAACAAACAAGCAAGATTTGGCACCTATGAGGAAGCCAAACAAAAGATCAAGACAGATCTTGTTGTCAAGAAGATTATAAACAAGAAGGACAAGATGGTAAAAAGCTTAACCAAGAAACTTGCAGTTACAGAAGAAAGTGAAGAGGAAATAGAGGGTAAGGAGGAACAAACTGAAGGATAGTCACCTATCGGTGAAGAAGAAGAAAAGAATGACTGAGAGGGAACATAGTTAGATTCTCCACCTCCTCCTACACCCAAAAGAGCAAGAACAACATCTGCTTCAAGAACAAGAAGCCAGACTACAAAAGAGTCAACTCCTTCACCATTACAGAAAGGAAGAGTGAGGATATACAAGAGAAAACCAGCTCCTCAAAAAGAAAGACAGGCCTAAAGGAGGAAGATGACTAGAACTCAAGAAGATCTAGAAGATTGAGCTATGGATGATTGTGATGTAGAAGTAAAAAAAGGAAAAAGAACCTTTGGTGCCTACAACAATTGATAAAATATGCAAGAATATTTCAGAATCACAGTCTATTTCGTATCCTAACATTAGGAAATGATTAAAATTTAGTACAGAGGATCAAAATAAGATTGAAGATGCAATAATTGCAAAAATATGCAAACATTATTATGTTCCACTAGAATTCTCAGAATATGACATTCCCAAAGAACTATCATAGAGATTGTCAGCCAAATGGACCTTTGCACTACATCAGGAAAAGGAAATAAGAGAAAGAATACTTGTAACTCTTATGCCTCCTAATACAAACAAGGAAGAAATTACTGAGACGATGAAGAAGTATGAAAAGGAGTTCTCACCAAAAATGAGAGCATATGAATTTCTCAAGGGTAAGATAATTGATCTTGATCAAAATAACATTAAGAAGTGGTGCAAGATACTCAAAAAGCCCACTAAGGAAGCTAGCCCGGAGAAGGAACAAATCATCATTAAAGATATACAAGATGACTCATCTATGGAATTGGATAGAGAAGAGAGTGATCTAGCAAGCCCTAAACATACTGATGTTGTAGATGAAGTATGGCCAGACACTACTCTTTACAACACTCACAGTGAGGATAGTCAAAATCCACCAAGTCCACTTCATATTGACTTGAGCGGAGAAGAAGAAGTTACCAGAGAAGATTTTACAATAAAAGGTAACATAATTGATGATATCAATGACAAATCATGGTTAGATAACATTGTCAATGACAATACAGGAGAAGACCCTGTAGAAGAAGTGCAAAAGGATGAAGACATCAATACTGCACAAGGTAATACCAAAGGTCAGGAAACAACTACTGACAATGCAGAAGTCAATACGCCGACAAACATGTAAATATTAATCGATGCTATTGATATTGAATCAAGTCAGGAGAAATCATCTAAGAAAGATGATGATATACCCAAGAATATTGGTAAGTATGAAAATAAAGATGCATCAAATATTCAAAAGGATACAAATACAGAAATGAAAGATGCAACCGACACTTAGCAAGAAGTGACTACTGAAAAAGACAAAGGAGCAGATAACAAAATGGATGAAACATTGAAAAAGGATGAAGAGAAAGAAAAGAGTGAAAAAGTCAAAAAGGAAGTAAAAAAGGAAGAAAAAGAAGATAAATCTATTGATACACCCAAGGAAAATGAGGAGACGTCTTCACAAAACCAGCTGATGGACTCAAAATAGAAACAACAAGATGCTTCATCTTCTCGACCCTCACCCACCAAATCAATCCAATCTCAAGGTTTATAAATGGTAGTACACCAATCTGCCTCCCAGCCAAAGAAGAAAAATAAAAATGCATTGAAGAAAGATATCTTGGCTGCCACACTTGATGAAGTAATAGAAATACCCAAGTGGGCTGTATCTACTTTAGATACTGAAACACTTCAAAAGTTTGGATTAATGTGTCAAAGAAAGGCAATTCAAGAGAAAATGAGAAAGGCACATAGGGAAGCCCAAGCACTTGAATAGGCAAGGGATATTCTACAAAAAATTGTTCCAGATGTCAAAATTGAAAATAACACATCAGTCATGAAATAAATGGTAGTTCTTACCGATGCCATCACAAATTAGAATGTAGATGTAGAGAAGGCAATGGAAGAATAGGCAGAGATGAAGTATCAACTCAAACTAATTGAGAAGATCAGCCAAGAAGTGGCAGAGAAAAAGGTAAATCTATCTGAACTAGCAAGTAAATTAGAACCTACAATTGCTGAAGTTGTTACCTTAGTTCAAAAATTATACACATTAGAAAATTTCACTAAAGAAAATAGTGAAAAGCTGTCACAATTAGATTTAGATCTAACAGCTAGTGCACTAAGTCTAACCTCTAATGCAAAAACTGTAAAGATGCATCATGAAAAGATAATAGAGGTAAATAGATTAAGACAAGAAATATTGGATGCAGAGACTCAATTTAGAAATGAGGTTACAGAGCTTCAAGCTCAAATTTTTCCAAACCTCACCACTCTACAACAACATATTATAGATGCAAGAAATCTAATCACGACCTCAAAGATGTCTGTGGTAGACAACATATATGACATGCATGTGAGGATATCACTTGAGAATTTGGCTCTTAAGAATTTGAAGGAGAAATGGGAGAAAATGATGGAGGAAATCAAAGCCTCACACTCTCACATTTTTGAAAAGATGTAAGTACCTTTTCCCTCATTATCAAAAAAGGAGGAATGTATACATATGTACAATATACTTTAGTAAGAAAAAGGAGGAATGTATACATATGTACAAATAGATTAAGGATATGTATAATGTATGTACAACATGATAGACATGTACATAAACTTACACTTACTGGCATATGCATAGGGGGAGTCATTTCATGACTAAGGAAGAAGTATACACAGGTGTACATACTAATGCATCAAGTATGTTGTACATATCAGTTTTTGATACTAATGTCAAAGGGAGAGATTGATGACATTAATTTTTTCCATTAGTATACTCAAAGGTAAAAACATGATAAAGGTCATTGGTATAAGCATAACCGGTGGATAGTAACCATAACCGGCGGATAGAAAGCATACCTGACAGGACAAAATGTCTAACATGAAAATACTAAGTATATAAATTATCGATGATAAGCATAACCAATGATACAGTTTTGAGAACATCACCGATGGAGCAGAAAAGGCATACCCGACAAACACTTCAAGTAAGGAACACCGACGGAGAAGAAAAGTGATAGACTGACAGAGCAGCCCGACCATCAGAACCGATAGTTAGCTAAAGAACCTGCAAAAATTGGATCTAATTTTACACGTCAGATAAAGCAATGTAATTCTATTTATAGAGTTTTTATTTGTTTTAAATCTTAACTTAAGGGTCAAGCAAGCATATTGTAAATGTTTTAAAGCATCCTAATGGATCTAAAACATATCTAACTAAAGATCAAGGTCAAGTTGTAAACCTTGGATCTAGAGTTAATTTGAAAAGCGTGAATCAAGAATAGAGCTAGAAACTAGTATAAATAGATGTTCCATCACTAGTAATAACAAGGACTTGTAATCATTTGGAGAATGATAGTAGCTATGGAGAGCATCTAAGAAGAAGAAGAAGAGAATTCATGCAAAGTTCATAAATAGATCATAGCAGTTATCAAGAACATAGGAAGGCTAACGACGAGCAAAGACAAGGTATTACTCAATCACTCAAGGTGATTACATACATACATTGTAAGCTATACAGGATCTGTTATCAACAACTAGAGATTGCATTCACTATCAGATCAACATTTATATTGTAGTTGCATTCTAGCAAGTGCATCACAATAGAAATCCTTTTGTAGAAGGTGGACTTAATAGTTCTTTGATAAATCTCTTAACAGAGTGCACACCTAACAGTGTTGCTAAAGCTTCAAATGAAGCAGATCCTAATAGGTCTCCACTCTAATACTCTTAATAGGGTAGATCATCAAAAGTGATCATTTGTAAGCCTTTATCAACTCCCTTCTTATCTGTAGATAGTGAATTTTTTTGGGTAGACATCCCCACCACAGTTTTTACTTCCTAATAGGAGTTTTATGCGATATCATATCATGTGTTATGTGTTATTTGTTTTTATGAATGTTTCTTTAATGTTTATACGTATAAAGAACTTATATTATGATCATACATACATAATCAAAGATGAACAAATAGATAGGTATATACAAATTTGATGACACAAAGGTTAATGGGTCAATCACATAAAAAGTTTTAGAGGTACTGATTCACCCCTCTTCTATCAGTACATCATTCCAATAATTCCAATAGATCATGCAATGTATGCCAAGCATGTAAGGTGTAATACTAGTTTGTAATTTTGCATAAAGACCATTCCTTTGGCCTTGTATTACTGCAGCTCCATTAGCTTCAACACACACTAACTTCTTTCCAATGGTCAAATCATCCATACCATCAACTTCATTCAAAGCTTTCTTGACTTCAAAATATAATTTTTTGTTAGTTGAATTGCCCCTCATTTTATGAACACAGAGTAGATGAGCTTGGTGGACATGTTCTTTTACTATATACACATGCATACAAACCCAAGTATTTTTATCTACTATAGTAACTTTGTCTATGGATAATGAAATGAATCTAGACTATTTTACTTTCTCCTATGAATTTTTCTTTTCCACCTCATAAAGATAGTTTGGCATTTCCCATCCAATGTTTGTTGACCAATGTGACAGAGGATAGTGAGGAAACTTCAAAAAAAAAAATACCATATTCTGAGAAGTCTCTCATAGTTCATCCTCTAGATAGAATATGAAAAACAACAATCATCTAAACAATCTTTGATAGGTTTTCTTTATTGGCTGCATGTTTAAACCCAACCTTGATTGTATTTACACTGCTAGAAATTGCTTCCATTCTCTTATTATTCTCTTCATGTTCTATGGCATACTTAACATGAAGACATTTTTCCTTCTATTTATATCTCACTAATGATATTTCATGTCTGTCTATGGTATGTTTTTCATAAACCTTACCAATATGCTTTTCTATAGTGTCAATATTTAGCTGCAACTTCTTCTCTCTTTTAGTTTTCCAAGTACAAATCTTACACCTGCATTATGTTGGTTGTTCATCATTTTTTTGGACTATTTCAATGAACCAGTACTTTTCTACCCAATAAACCTTAAAATTTCTTACCATTTCCCACTCCCACCCCATTTTTTACTTTCCTTTTTCTTTTCTTCTTACCGACATCAATATTATCTTCATTGCTAGTATTTTCATCCAACTGGTTTTGCGTATCCCTTATAACATCTTCTTGTGTTCCACCATTTTTATCATCATTTGATGTATTTTGATTTAACTCAATGACAACCACATCTTGTGGTGGTGGTACTGGTGAGCTAATGTGAATGGATTTTGCATAGTTTTCAATTGCAAAAGTTGATGGAGTAGAAACATTGTCAATTCCAAACAAAGCCTTTATGGTAGTATCTCTAAGTTTTGGGATTTTTTATGGCCTCCCAATCCCTTCACTTCCTTGTGGAGTCTTACCCTTGTCTACCCTTCCAATTCCTTCACATCCCTGGGGATTCTTACCCTTTTCCACCACTCTAATCCCTTCAATTTCCTTAGGAGTCTTATCCTTGTCAACTTCTAGGCTTGGCCTTTCATTTGCAATGCCTTCATACTTCCCTGAGGAGTATCAATATTTCCCATGTATGGCATGGAAATACCTTTAATTCTAAAACCATAGTGATAATTTTGAGTCTCAACCTCCCCTGATATCTCAATCCCTTCACCATCTTGAGGATACTTAGGATAGTCAGCCTTATCTGACATCTTGACCTCTCACTAGTTACTAGGAATCTAGGATTATAGGAGTAGGAATTCAAATTAATATAAATACTATAAAGTGTGAACAAATAATTTCTTACCTTGGTCCTTTACGCTTTTTCTAAAATTTTGAATCCTCTGTTTACTATTGCAAGATTGTAATTTTTAAATCTAGCCCTTCAAAATCTTGTAATAGGACCCGAATAGACTGTAACAGATATGAAATTGTGTTTAAGTTTTGAAACTTTTAATTAATTAATTTGAATTTATATCAATCCATGATTCCAATTTGCATTTTTTGTGAATTTACAGGCTTTTCAAAATACATTAACATCTTGATTTAAGTGTGGCAAAAAATGCGTTGACATGTTCAATCCATATTGTAGGAATTAACAAACGGTTGGCGAAATAGTTCATGGTCAATATAACAATACTGACAAATATAACTATCATCCACCAACTCAATGTAATTTTTTTGGGGTGAAATGGGCCAACTCATTCAATTCATAATTAATAACCGTTGGTGAAATAGGATCTACATCACAGAGTTTTTTTAAAATATCAGGTGAATTAAGAGTCTATTACAAGAACTACGTCAGACTGATTAAAGGCAAATATATTGGTCAACCATACCAAACAAAAAAATATTAATGGCAATTTGAAAGACTACAGACCCATTACCATGTTTGATTTGGCCAATTAGGGCCATCGTGTATTAGGCATGATTCACCAATATGAAATTTTAAGTTTCTGAGAATTTGCGAAAAGGTAAATATTCACCTCTAAAAAACACTCTTTTCATTAAGTTGTACACTAATACATTTTATTTTAATTTTGCATAACTATAAATTACATTTTCAATCAGAAAATAGATGGTGTCACTGACACCAACACCAAACAGATTTGATATGATGAGACAAATGTAACCTACATAGGTATAAAAATGGTAATGTCCAATCTCTATAAGAAGATTTGGATTGAAATTGATTCCTTAAACATTATCAATTGTTCATAGAGTGTCTAAACTCATGGTCGGATGATAAAGAGCTTAATCTTGGATAGCATTAATATGCTTAAGTCTCTTCAAGATTATAAAATATAGCGTGTATTTTCCATAAAAGACAACAAGGTTTCTAATGGGTTTGCTAACTTTGGAGTTAGAAAACCTAGTATTATTTTGTGGGTGACTAATGACCCAATCCTCATAGATACCAAAATGTTAATTGATAATGATAGATGATCTTGCTAAATTTTGAACTCTCTTGGAAATGATGACTATTTTATCTTGGCTTGTGTGACTAGAAATGATGAGTTATTCTTTCCCCTTTATGGGAAGAAAAGGTAGGCCCTTTGAGTAAACTTTTATTTGGATGGTTTATTGCACCAGGCTTGTTATCTATGCTATTTTGGCTTCTCCTCTCTCCTTGTCACCTTTGGCATACAATATGGCCAATAAAAGGAATAAATTTGAGCCTACCTAATTTCATAAATAGTTGGATAACCACTCTGTTTGCGATAAACATTTGGTGGGTAGCTTGATTCCTTACATGGAGAAGCTTTATGGACATGAACTATAAGTAACTAGTGCACGTTTGGATGGGTGGGAGGATGGTATTTTGAAAGTATATGTGGTTGAAATTGTTTCATAGAGGACTTTATTGTACATGTTTATGGGATGCTAATAGAGGGGAAAAAATTATTCAAGGGATACAAAGCCTTAGATAAATCTATGAATATTTTCTTCAAATATCATGAATGTGCAAAGGTCAAGAGAACCACTAATGAGGGTTGTGATTTACAGTAATCAAACCTCTTTGCATAGAAGGTGCATAAGTAATCATGAGGTAATATTTAACCTTGGATGGTCATTTTAGTAGTTGGTTTGTCTACCATTTTATGACCTTAAACCATTTTTGCATGAAAAATGTATCTCTCTACCCATCTATCATTTTCCATCCCTCTTCGTGGAATTAAAGTTCATAGGAAGAACCCTACCTCTTTCATTCTTCATGAGGGTCTCATTCTCCTCATAATGGAGCATGTCAAAGTTACCCTAAAGATGCCCCTTTAGAGGAAGATGCATGTTACCATATTGGTAAGCACAATCCCTTAAAATAGGAAAATCTGGCCTCTAATTGGTCTCATGGTTATGAGAATGATAATGATGATTCTATATATATGCCCTTAGATGATATGTTTTAGACACGCGTGACCATAGTTGTTCTAAGAAGAGAAAATTTTAGGTCGTAGAATCCTTAAAAGTGTTTAGGTTCAATAAGGGCATGGAAAAGGCACTAATTTGTCCTTCTTGGTTATTCTGGACAAAAGGAAAATTAATACCTCCGTATAAAGAAGGATTTAAAGAAATCCAAAAAGAAAATTAATTTTGATGTGGATAAAAAAAGTGGCATTCAAGATTATAGTATGGACCCACTAGGGACAGATTTTTATATTGAGATCCCTATTGAAATAAATAAAGGATCCCCTATGAAAATGGGATCCTCTACAACTAGAATAAGGGATATGATGAGGATTTTCAAGGATCTCACAGATGGTCAAAATAATCTCTTAAAATGGTTGGTGTTAAAAATATACATGATTAAATATAGGGTTAATGCCCTTAACAAAAAATGGATTCGGGGTAGGAAATTATAAATAAAAATCCCACTTTGGATAACACTGGAAAAATTCTTGATTTGGTCTACAATGTCGCAAAGGATTTTAACGATATGAAGACAGATTGTGAAGAAAAAATTATGAGCCTTGAATAATTTCTTCAAAAATTTCAAGATAAGTTGAGGGTTGTTGTGGTTATTAGAAGAACAAGCATGAAAAATTGTACTGATGGGCTCAAATAGCTAAATTATAAAGCACAAGACCTCCAAGTTGTATCTAAAGGAAAATTTGGCTCTCTTGTAGTAAATGTTAAAATAAAATAAAATAAAGAGATGGTGGCTCGACATGAAATGGTCATGAGCCCTGCTCTTGGTTCTTCTACCACGATTCACATTCATGCCAAAGGTAAGAATGATAAAGAACACATTGTTCATAATGTTCTAAATACCAATGCAAATTTCATCCATAGAATGAAGAAGCTACTAAAATTTTGAAGAATCTTTAGTAGGCTTTTGCGCCTATTGACTATTTTTTTCCTTATGGTTTCTTCTGGCTAGGTGTTGGTCTACTTGTAGTTCCTTTTTGGTGTTTTCAAGTTTTTTTTGTAAATGTTTTTAGGGTCCCTTCAAAACCGATTTTCCTCCAATCAAAAACATAAAATAGGTTTGATGAGTGCTACCATATTCTTTTTTATGACCCTAAAATTTCATCCTATTTTGAAAAAAACTAATATTTTGAGTCACTTGACTATCCCAAGTAAGTCTTTGGAATTTTCAAAAAAAAAAATCATCCTTCACCATTTATCATTCATGTTGGCACTTTTGAAAGTCTTAACTAACTATGTTGGTAACCCATAATGTTTGTTCAACCCCCATTTTCATTGTTATATTTATATTCACAATCATTTTCATTGTTTCAAGTTGAAATGTTAACTTGATAATTTCCTAAGTCATCAAGTTAATCAATTTGGTCTAAGTCTTGTTTTTTCTGTATTTCATTGTATATCAATAACTTTAGGATATTTAGTAACTTCATAATATTTTGAAATACTTCTTTGTCTATTTTTATTTCATAGTGGTAGTTTGTGAGGTTTTACAAACTTTGAAAACCTCAAGTGGAGTTATTGAAGAAGAGAAATTCACTAATAAGTTACAAATAAAAGCTTAATGTCAGTGATAAATGGAGTTATCGAAACTAATCAAACTCCCAAAAATCTTCATATTATATATGAACATGTTGATAATGGAAGAGTTCAAATATTTCAAAGCATAATGTTTCATGTCTATAAATTGTAATTTTTTCAAAACTTGTAAAATTACTAATAACGTTTGAGAAGTGGAAAATGTGTTGGTAAAAGAGAGGTTTTTGATATGTGAGTAAGTTGATAAGTTCACAAAAATGTGTGTGTGTGGGCGCGCATGCGCACAGATGAAATTAATGGTGCAAAATTATAAAAGAAGAGTATCGACAAAAGAAAGTTTGAACAACAAAATGGGGATTCATACCACACCAAATGATGAAAAAACAAGACAAAAGTTAAAAAGGAAATACTTCTAGATCCAACCCAAGGTGAGGAGATTGAATACCTACAACAATCAAATTGTTAAAATAAGTTGGGAAGGATATAAAATACCTAGAGGTATTAGGTATTATATGTATATTAATTGATGCAAGATTGGATAGGAAGAAGATCCAAAATTGGATACAAGGAAACATGGAAAACTCTTGAAATAACAAAATTTATGCCTAGGGAGTTTTTTATTGTCATATTTTCCACAGAGAAAGAATCTGAAAAAAAAATTACAAGGGGTTTTATGGAATGGATTTGAATCCCTTATACATCCAAAATTAGTATAGTAACCATCAGGGATTTAGGCAGATATGAGAAATAAACAATATTAATATAATGTCAAATATAAGAGAAGACAAAAATACAATAACAAAAAGATTTAACATGGTTCACCCAGTATGAGCTACATCCACTACAGAAAGAGTTGTTCACTTATTTTATATTATAGAGAAAATATAAAATTGTAGTCTAATATTTCATATTACACTCCCATTTATTTATAGGCATTTTTGGTAGTTTACCAATGTCAATTTTGAAAGGTCAGTTAAGAAATTAACCTAAAAAATGCTTGATGAGTTAACCAAAAATTTTGACAAGTTAACATTATGAGTGTACAGTAAATTTGCATGATCATTAGCCACATACCAACAATCTCCCACTTGGAGAATAATTAGGCTCCACACCTAAAAATCTCCCACTTGAAGACTGGTCCTATAGCAACACCACTGCCCCCTTAGCTCCCACTAGATTGACACACCTAGAATTGGTTGTTTCTCATTTCCATAAGTATCATGCTTGAAGACCAACAAAAATTGAGCAAGAAGTCAGTTTCTCTCAAGTTACTACCTTTGTCAATATATCTATAGGATTCTTGCTAGTGTACATATCTTCTCCAACTTCAACTATCCATCCTCTAAAACTGGGAATATGAAATGGTACCAAAGTTGTATGTGTTTGGTCTTAGAGTGAAGGGTTGATTTCTTTGCAAGATTATTTGTACTCTGGCTGACATTGTACAACATGTTATTCTTTTTTTTCTTTCCCAATTACTCCATAAACCTTTATAACCAAATAATCTCCTTACTAGCCACTATAGAAGCAACATATTCTTCTTTTGTTGTTGAAATTACTTACACCTTTTTTAATTGAGAAACCTAGCTGACCATTGTGCCACCTATAATGAAAACATAACCTATTATGCTCCACCAGCTATCAATATCTCTTGCTAAATCTAAATCAACATAGCCTTGTAAAGTGGAATCAATGTAGCCTTCTAAAGTGGAATGAGAACCTTCAAAACATAAGGATCGAGGTGTTGTACCTTTCAAACATCTAAGAATCCACTTTATTGCATTCCAATGCTCTTTTCCAAGATTTTTTATATACCTTCTCACAACTCCCACTACATGTGCAATATTTGGCCTTGTACACACCATCGAATACATCAAGCTACAAACTTTTGAAGAGTATGGAACCTTATACATATACTCCATCTCATCCTACATCATGGGGCTCATTTATTTAGACAATTTAAAATGTCAAGGAAAAGGTGCACTAGCTAGTTTTGTATTGTGCATCTAAAATATTTTTAACACCTTCTCTATGCAATCACTTTGAGACAATTTCGATGTGTGTTTTTTCCTCTTCCTAGTTATTCTTATACTAAGGATTTTTTTGGCATCCAAATCCTTCATAGAAAATTATTGTGCTAATTTCGATTTAATGTCATTTGTATGTTACATATTAGACCTAGAAACAAGAATGTCAGTAACAAGATAATATAGATACCATTATCCAATCATTTAAAATAAATACAATGATTAGAATGACATCTTTTGTAACCTTGTTCAGCCATAAAACTATCAAATTTTAAATAGCATTTCCAAGGTGCTTGTTTAAGCCCATATAATCTCTTCTTCAACCTACACATCAAGCCCTCCTTACCTTCAACCTCGTATCCTTTTGGTTGTTGTATATAAATTTATTCCTTCATATCTCCATGGAGAAAAGTTGTCTTGGCATCTAATTGTTCCAAATACATATCTTTTGTAGCCACATGACTTAGAATAGTTCAAATTGATCATCTTAACAACAAGAGAAAAAATTTCATCAAAATCAATACCTTTTTGTACAAATCCTTTTTCCACAAGTCTAGCCTTATATCTTATATTTCCTCCATGTTCTTTGTTTAACCTGTAAACCCATTTGTTAGGAAATGCTCTTTTACCTTCAGGAAATTCAACTAACTCCCAAGTTTGATTTTGAAGCAAGGAATACAACTCCTCTTTCATTCCTTTCTCCCACTTCTTTCTAGTTTCAACCTGTATTACTTTTGCATAAATTTATGGTTCACCACAATTTGTCAATAATACATTTAATATAAGAAAGGAGAAAATCATTCGGGAAGTCTACTTATCCTAGAAGATCTTCTTACTGGAGTTTGAGGAACTTGTTGTGGTTTTGGGACCTATTCTGGTTCAATATTTGTTGGCATTGCAAGTACTAAAATTAATAGGATTTCATCAAGAACCATGTGTTCTTTGTATTCCTTTTCTTACTTATTTCCATGTATATAATATGTGTAAATGACCTTTTCATTGAATATGACATCTCTACTCCTAATGATTTTATGATTCTCAAAATCCCGTAAACAATAACCAAAATCACTAACTCCATATCCAATGAAAGTAGGGTTATTTCAAGATCATGGGGGGCCAAAAAGTGTCGATATGAACAAAAAAAAAATTCATCCACCTCAAACACAAAAATATTTGTTGACTTTTTGCTAGGCCTAGGTGTCAGTAAGCCTAGCCAAAGAAAACACCTAAGCTAAGTTGGTATTTGATATCAGATACTAATAAGATAATATTTTGGTAATTGATATCAAATACCATATCTGATATTGGATCCTACAATGTATATAATATATATTAATATTTAATAATATATAATAATATATAATATATAGGTTAAAAAAATTTCACGCTATGCTCAGTTTCACATATGATGACTCATTGTTCACACAAATATCATGACATCCCTGGAAATTTCCTCTTGTACACTTCTTCTTATGGTTCAAGGTCTCCTAGGGCTCCTCCTCCCCACTTCTAGAAAGATCTTCTTTCCCATGGAAGAGCATATGTCACTACTTCCTTTGTTGGGGATTGGAGATGGGGGGAGCTCTGTTCCACTTCTTGGTTTCATAATAACTCTCATCCAAGGTTGTGATTTACTCCCTTTGTGGTGGATAAGCTTTAATAGAAAATTTCATTTTTTGAGCATACAAAATAAGCGTAGCTTGAAGGTGAATTCAGTCAAGGTTCTAGTTTTGACTCGGAGAAGGAATGCCCTAAAGACTGGGTGAAGGTAAAATCTAGGAAAAATATGTGTGAACGCTCTCAGCTACATTGAGAGCCTATCTTTTTTCTTCCTACTAATAATTATTTCAGTATTCTTTCCTTGAAGGGTATTGATGCCCCTAGCGGAGCTCACTCGTCAGTATATCATGTAGCTCAATTGAAAGTTCGTAATCTCTTTTCTGGAGATTTATTTTGAATGAGTGAAGATAGGTTAAAGAATAATTGAGTCCTATGTAAAAAATTAGGGATCTTTGCAAGGTGGAATGGTTTTGGTTTATCTCCATCTGAAATTATGTAATGGTTTGAATGTAAATACAAAAACAAGGTAAGTATTGTTGCTTTATTGGATGACTTTTTTCTTTTTAATATGTAAATCAAAAGAAATTAAAAATTGTTTCCTTTCTTCAGAAAACCCTATTTTCAAAGGCCAATATTTTTCCTTTTTTAAATGGAGGACAAATTTTAACCCTAATTTGCTTAATAATTTTTCAGTTGAAAGGGCCTTCTTCCGAACATCCCAATGGAGCTTATTAACTTAGAATTTTTTAAGAATGTAACCAATTATTAGGGTAAATATGTAGGTATTATAGAAACTGGTGTCCCACAAATGGATAACATTATAATTACCAAAATGGACATTAATATTAAAACCTAACTCCTATTATAATAAAAATCAAAGATTTAGTTTATGAAATCAATCTGGTAATCATGAAATCAGAAATTATCATTGAAATGGAGGATTCATTCAGTATGGTCTAAAATAATATGTTGTCCTAGGAAAAAGTAGGAACTAAGGAATGTTGAAGATAATTATTCAAATGTGTATTTTCATTGATGTATATAGAAATGTAGTAATGTTACACAAATGTCTATACCTAAACTGAGAACAATCAGTGTATGCCAAGCTCTCTCGGGCATTGAAGAAGACCAAAGTGATTTTCAGTTCTAACCAAGTTCACTCAGGCTATACAGTAATGGTTGGGCATTTAAGGATTACAATGTTAACTGAGTTATGCATTTAGTGTTAGTCGACTAACAGAAGTTTACACTTTATGTTTAATTGGTTATATGCAGCCGAAAAAATTAAGATTTATTATTTATTTGAATGGTTATTCAAGCTAACTTGACAAGTCCTATCATATTTATTTAAGGTTAATTTTGGATTGAATGAGTGTGAAGAAGTACATGGCAGAGTTTTGATATGAAGAGTGAAGGCGAAATAAGATGGAATTTTGATTAAGGACAGAACATCCAGACAGAGCTACAATAGAATATTTGATCAGTGAGGATCTAGTTTAAAGCCAAAGAAGAGATCTGAATCAGAAAAGATAGTTTCTTTGTCAAATAGGTCAATCCATTGTTACTCTCTAACAATTGTAGCAGTGATCCAAAAATCTTTATAGAGTAGACTTAACAATCTTTCATAAATCCTCTCACAAGGTGGCATTTCTACATTGAAGTGTTTGAAGACCCCTAACAAGGCCACTCCTTACAGGGTGATTAAATCCTCTAACAGGGTCACACCTAATAGTGTGTTTTGTAACCTTTAACAGGGTTGGCTTCTAACAAGGCTCACTTCAGAAGAGTTTAAAACCGTAACTAGTTGCAATTGGTGGTTTTCTGAAATTGGGTTTCCATGTCAAATCTTGGTGTCATTTGTGTACATGTTATTTGTTTTATGCTTTATGTTTCTACACTTAATCACTAAAGGATAATCACAGTTAATATTTTAAGATTTCTTTGTTAGTTGAGTAACAACAAAATATCTTTGTTAACCGAGTAACGGTGATAAGTTTGAGTAAGACATCTAAGGGACTTGGAATTGTTTTTATGGTAACTTATTCACCCCTCCCCTCTCAGTTACTCAACCCATTTCCAAAAATTGGTATCAGATAATTTGGTGCTTTCAGGGAAGGTTTCAAGGCCTAAGCTAAAGATCAGAGATGTCTTACAGAAGGGAGATCCCCAAGCTTAACAAAGACAACTTTGTTGCATGGAAAGATTTGATGAGGCTACATCTATCTACTATTGGAGATATTGGTTTGCAATTCTTAGACCAGGAGTATGTGGAACCACCGAGACCTATGTCTGAGGATCAGATGGTGGACATGAAGAATCATAACATAATGATTATTGATATAGCTTCTTCACTCATCTATTCAGAATTTGATGAAGTCAAGGAATTCCCTAATTCCTATGATATGTGGAAGAAACTACATGATATACATGGAGGAGATGAGAATGTAAAGAGATCCAAAGGAGAAAGTCTCAAAGGTCAATTTTATCAGATGAAAATGAAAGAGGGAGAAGACATTACAAAATATAGTGAAAGAATCAAGAAAGTGTCAGTGCCATCAGAGCTGTCAGTGGAACAATTAAAGATAAAACAATGGTTAGTAAGGTATTGAGAACTTTACTTCCTATCTATGCAATTAGATTTTTATATATTCAAGAGATGAGGTGGAGTAATGATATAACTCTAGATGCATTGGTTGGAAGGCTTATAGCTTTTGAGTTGGACAATTTTGACAATTATTCTCCTAATCCTAGCAATTTTGAATCTGCATTCAAAGATAAATTAAACCTTGGTAAGATGGATAGAAAATCAAAAGGAAAACAGATTGACAGTGATAGTGATGATGATTTTGATGATGATTTTGATGATGAAGATCTAGAAATCATTGGAGCACTACTTGCAAAGAGAGCTGCCAAAGGAAAAGGATAGTACAAAGGAAGAATACCATTGATTTTCTTTTCATGTGATGAGGTTGGTCACATTGTTGCTAAGTGTCCAAACAAAGAAGACAAAGGTGAGATAAAATTCAACAAGTACAAAGGCAAGAAATTTTTCATAAGTTAAAAAAGCTACAAGGACAAAGGTAATAAATCTTGTTATATTGCAAAAGATTCTGATAGTGATGAAGATGAAGATGAAATGGTTTGCATTTCTATTAAGGATGAGTCAGACAATGAAGATAATGAAAAGACTGCACTTTACTCTCATATTAGAAAAAATGACACTTGGATAATTGATAGTGGTTTTTCTCATCGCATGACTGGTGATAAAACTAAATTTGAACATCTTGAGCACTATGATGGTGGAAGTGTCATTTTTGGGAATGATGAGCCTTGCTATGTTAAAAGTAAAGGTTGTATTTCTCTAACTAAAGGAATCAAATGTAATAATGCTTATTGGGTTGAAGGAATAAGGCTTAATTTACAAAGTATGGCATAGCTAAATAACATTGGTTTCAAGGTAGAATTCATGAATGGTAAGGCCAAGATCCTAGATGGTAAGGGAAATCTAGTTGGAACTGGCAGGCAAACAAAAGGTAATCTATTCTATCTTGATCTCACTGAAAGTTCATGTTTTATTGCACAAGTAGAAGAAAGGTGGTTATGGAATAAAAGGTTGTGTCATGTGAATTTTGATAAGTTGGTCAACATAAGCAAGGACAAAAGAGTAAGAGGTATTCCTATTTTGAAGAAACCTGAATTGGAAATATGCAAACAATGTTAAATTGGGAAGATGGGCAAAACTAGTTTCAATAGCAAGAATTACAATACTGAAGAATTCTTGGAGTTAGTGCATACTGATCTGTGTGAACCAATTGGAACAACAAGTTACATAGGAGAGAATTATTTCAATATATTTGTTGATAACCAATCTAGAATGATGACTATTATGTTTCTCAAAGAAAAATCAGAATCTTTTAAGAAGTTTAAGTGGTACCTTTCCAGAGTTGAGAAGGAAATAGGAAAGAAACTCAAATGCCTAAGATCTGATAAAGGAGGTGAGTTCATTTCTAATGATTTAAATGAATTTTGCAATGAAAGAGGAATCAAGAGACAAGTATCTGGCCCAGGTACACCACAGAAAAATGGGATAGAAGAAAGAAGAAATGGATCTATTATGGATTGTGCAAGAACCTTGATGATTGAAAAGAATGTTGCAACCAAATACTAGAAGGAAGCTATTAGCACTTCACTTCACACCTTGAATAGATTTCAACTGAAGAAAGGTACTGAGAAGACACCTTTTGAATTATGGTATTGGCTATAAACCCAATGTTTGTTATTTCAAAGTATTTGGAAGTAAATGTTACATCTTGACGGAAGCAAGAAATGGAAAATTTGATGTGAAAGGTGATGAAGTTATATTCCTAGGCTACTCCTGTAAAAGTAAACAATATAAATGTTTGAATATTTCTACTCATAAAGTCATAGAAAGTGTACATGTAAAGATTGATGATTTTGTAGAGAGAAGTGAAGAACAGAGCAGTAAAGAGCTTGAGGACTATAGAAAGTTTGTGTATTATGAACCTAGTACTATAAGTAAGACACAAGCAATGGTGATTGCACAACAACCATGTCAAACACTGAATTCATCAACACAAACCTTGTTGCAACTTGTGCAACCTGACCTACTAACTATTGAAACTGAGTCACAGACATAGGGAACCAAGTCTCAAACTGAAGAAATGAAGTCACAGATGGAGGGAACTGAGTCACAGACAGAGGCACCTAAGTCTCAAACAAAGGTACCCAAGTGAGTCTTAGATAGTGGAACCTGAGTCTTAGTTGGAAGAGCAGAACAGAATGTTTGAGCATGGTGAACCAAATGGAGCAAGCCCAAAATCAAATAGGAAGGAACCTTTACTTGCCAAGTATGTCAGAAGGCATCATGCACCTGAGAAAATAATTTGAGATTAGACAGAAGGTATAATGACAGGGAACAAAATTAAAGGTACATACTTTCTTAGTGAAATTGAACCTAGATCCCTTAAAGATGCGTTGAATGATGAAAGTTGGATAGAAGCCATGATTGAAGAAATTGAGCAAATAGAAAAGAACAAAACCTGAACTCTTGTACCGAGACCAAAAGACAAGAATGTGATTGGTACTAAGTGGTTTTTTAGAAACAAGATGAATTAAAAAGGTGAAGTTTCTAGAAACAAGGCAAGATTAGTGTGTAAAGGATATGCTCAAAAAGAGGGTATTGATTATGGAGAAACTTTTTCTCCAGTTGCAAGACTTGAAGGAGTCAGAACGCTTCTGGCATATGCAGCACATAAACGATTCAAGGTATATCAAATGGATGTAAAATCTACATTCTTGAATGGAATTCTAGAAGAGGAAGTCTATATTGAGCAACTTGAAGGTTTTTTTGATCCTAGGAAAAGGAATATGGTTTTCAAATTGCACAAATCCTTGTATGGGCTGAAGAAATCTCCTAGAGCTTGGTATGAAAGATTGCATGGTTACCTAGTAAGTATTGGACTTCAGAGAACTAATGAAAATAGTAGATTGTACATCAAAGAAGGACCTCAGAACAAGATACTATTAGCACATATATTTATTGATGATATATTGTGCCCTATATATGATGATTTATGCAAAGCATTCTCCAAAGCTATGAGTAAGGAATTTGAGATGTCTATGTTTGGATAAATCAAATTCTTTGTTGGTTTACAAGTTCATAAGATGAAGGATGGTATCTACATTACTTAGTCTAAATACATCAAAGAGATACTAAAGAAGTTTGGAATGGAAGATTCCAGACTAGTTGGGACACCTATGTCTACTAGACATAAGTTTTCTAAGGATGATGACTCAAACGAGGTAAATTAGACTACCTACAAATCCATGATTGATAAACTTCAATATGTTGTTCACACTAGAACTGATATTGCATTAGCAGTTGGTATTGTTGCAAGGTTTTTAGCTAATCCTAGAGAGAATCATTTGATGGCTATCAAAAGGATTCTGATATATCTCAAGGGTACTGAAGATTATGGATTGTGGTAAAAGGAGGAAACTTTAATTTGAAGACTTTTACTGATGTTGACTGGGTAGGAAGTGTTGATGATAGAAAGAGCACCAGTGGTGGAGCGTTATTCCTTTGAAAGAGGTTAGTCTCTTGGACCAGGAAGAAATAGAATTGCATCTCTCAGTCTACAACAGAGGTAAAGTATGTTTCTGCAGTGGTAAATTGTTCAAATATCATATGGTTCAAATAGTTGTTGTCAGGTATGAAGGAGGAAATCAAAGAACCAGTTATTATCTACTATGACAACACTAGTGTAATTAACATTTCAAAGAACCCTATGATGCATACTAAGACTAAGCATATTACAATAAAGTATCATTTCTTGAGGGAATTAGTTCAGGAAAAGGAAGTAAAGTTGGAATATGTGAATACTAAAGAACAAATTGCAGGCATATTCACAAAACCTTTACCTAAGGATGAATTCTTGTATCTTAGAGGAAAGATAGGGGTGATTCCCCTAACTAAGGCTCACTAATGGACAGATTAGTTATGCATGAACCAAGCTACAAAATAGATTTAACTTGTTGATGCAGATTGTCAAAGCTCATTTCATATGAATCAGTACATCAGGTACACTACAATTTCATTGGATAGAGTCTTTTGCATTTGGATGTCAAAGAGGGAGAGATTATTGATGTGATGCTAAATAAATTATTAAAGGGAAAGATTATTGATGATAGAGGGAGAAATTTTGTCAGAAATAGAGATTGATGTAAGAGGGAGAAATCTGTATTTTAGTGATTGTGAAGATAGAGGGAGTTTTCTGGATGAGAATCAGAATGAAGCTAAGGAAATTAATAAAATTTTATCCTTGCTTCTGTTTCTCTAAAATTATTTTTATTATGACATGTTGTGTTGCCATCAATTCCAAAGAGGGAGATTGTTCAAGACAATTATTCAATTGTGTATTGTCATTAATGTATACATAAATGTAGTTATGTTACACAAATGTCTATAACTAAATCAAGAATAGAAAGTGTATTCCAAGCTCTCTCAGGAATTAAAGAAGACCAAAGTGATTTTTAGTTTTAACCAAGTTCACTGAGGCTATACAGTAATGGTCGGGCATTGAAGGATTGTAGTGTCCACCGAGTTATGCATTTAGTGTTAGCCGACTAACAACAGTTTACACTTTATCTTTAATTGGTTATATGCAGCTAACAGACTTAAGTTTTATTATTTATTTGGAAGGTTATTCAAGCCGACTTGACAAGGCCTATCATATTTGTATGATAGAAAATGTAAGATGGAAAATTAATAGTGTAGAAGTAAAGGATGAAATGTTGATGTTTTAAGAATGTGATATGGTGTATATATATAGTGTGATGTATGTGTGTAGGGTGTGGGAAGATAATATTTCCCTCTTAATCCTAAATTCATAAAGGGAAGATCCAAATTGATTAACCCCAAAGAATCAATCAATGCATAAATGAATCAACCTATTAAAGATAGGGATAAGGAGCAAAACCCTAGGTTTCGTCCTATAGAAATGAATGTGGAATAAATATAGAAATATTAAAACCTTAATTGAAATGAATTAGAAGACAAGTATTAACCTCAAAATGTAAAAAATCTGAAGAATGTTGTTTTCGGGTGTCTGCATTGAGTTTCCCGAAGTTCTGCAACTGGATCGGTTACAGAAACACGGAGACAGAGAAAACAAAGAAATCTTCTCTAGATCTTGCTAAGGTCCATTTTGACCCAAAATATAATGTCGATCCTAACCCAAAATAGAAATTTGGTCCTAACCCATAACAGAAAGTTGATCCTCACCCAGGACAGAAAGTCGACCATAACCTGCACAGTTCGACGGAAAATGTGTTTCTAGATCCTAAAATTCTATCGAAAAGGGTATCCAGATCTGCACTTGAACCTTCTATCCTAAACATGTACCTACAATAAAAATGGTTTTGTTTTTTGGGGCAGGGGTTTGCCTTGGTCAAACTCTGATTTAGGAATTAACCTTGAAATCAATAATTGAAATAAAGAATTCTAGCAAGTAGTAGAAGTAGATCTAACAATGAAGCTATGATATTCAATAGATATGCAATTGTATTTCAAATTTAAACAAATATGTAAATATGAAAGCTTGGAATCAATATTAGAAACCATAAACCTCCATGATTGTATACTTAAATCCCACCTTGAAGGAAGAATGAATGAATATTGAGGATACCCAAAGGATCTTGAAGGAAGATCACACCACCATGATGGATAGATCTAGGGTTTTAATGATGAATCTTGAATGCTTGAACCAAATCCCTTCAAAGGCTTGAATGCTTAAATCCTTCATCTTCAATGGAAAACTTGAATGCTTGATAGGAGGGCTTTAAAACCTTTGTTGAACTTTGAAAGCTTGAGAACATGTAGAATAATGGATGCTTGAACTACTTATCCTAGTTCACTTGGATTCTTTCTTCTTAGTGTCTTGGATTGTTAGAGAAAATAAGAGGAGAAGGTTTCCTTATATACCAATCTAGGGCACAATCTTCTAGAGAGGCCTACATAGGAGAATTTAATTACAATTAGACCTATACCCATAGAAGAGGACCTATATTAAATATAATTTTAGAGAGGTCACTTCGGGACCCAAAATAGCTGACCCGGAAGTGGGAAAATGAACTTTTGAATGTCCCCTAGCAGTCAACAAATGTTCCAATTGGAAATGGAATCCTGGGTCGAGGTCGAGGGAAACCCTGACCTAGGTCAAGGTTGAGGTTGAACCTGACCTAGGTCAAGGTTGACGTTGGACTTGACCTAGGTCAAGGTTGAGGTCGACCTTGAACCAAGGAGTCAGAATACCTAGAAAATGTGCCTGGTGGGATAAACAGTGTTCGGAGAGGCCCAATCAGGGTCCTAAACAGGTACATAAGCTCGAGAGGGTGAAGAAATGAGAGGAAAATATGATGATGGTATAAAACACCCCCTAAGGAGGGATAAACATTCTTATTATGGAAGTGCTTCCATTTTAAGATGATACATTAATCCCCCACTTTAGTGGGAGTATGGAAATCGAACATACTCATAGTAAAGTTAGAAGAAAGACTTTGGTGGATCGCAACAAGGTAGATCATCAAATAGTCAAGGACATGAGCCCCTAGGCCAAGGATTCTAACTCAACATACATGCAAAAGGGTCCAAAAGAAAAGGGAAAATAATCATAGAAAGCATAAATGACTACATAAGCAAGACAAGAGCAACACTATAAATAGAATATCTTCATGATCTACTCCTACTAGCATGAAAGAAAAAGAGAGAAAAGAGAGAGTGATTATCTCACCTAGTAGGATGCCCACCTTACCATGAATCACCAAGGAGGGAGAGCCCAACAGGTTGACCCATAAACTGTGCCTTGTAATTGTAATGTGTCTTCTAACAACTTTTGGAATACCCATAGATCTACATTATTGTATCACTATGGAATATAAAATGAGTGTCTTTTTAGGATTTAGCAACTTATGTGTGTTACCTTCCAAGGATTTAGAATATTTTAATTTTGAAAAATGTGTATCTCTTCAATATTTAGCAACTTATGTGCATTACCTTTCGAGGATTTAGAAAAGATAAAAATAAAAATGCGTGTCTCTTCTGGATTTAGCAACTTATGTGTGTTACCTTGAGGATTTAGCATGTTGTAAAATGTAAACTATAGTATAAGGGAGACCCTATATATATGTCCCCCTCCTTATTGTGGCTACCTAATAGAAAAGATAAGGAAAATAAAGGAGAATACCTACTTCACAATGTAAGGAGATATCCTATTAGCAACAATGTACATTATAGTCTTAGCGAAGAGTATTGACCCTTACATCTAAGAGAATAGATAATAATGAAAAGGATATTTCACTTATGGAAAAAGGATCCTCAAAGAGGAAGATATATTATCAACAAGATTCTCACCATAGAGGAGTTCTTAGGATAAAATATCATCTTTCAAAGAAAATTAAAGAGGGAACAAAGATTCAATCATCACGCCCCCTGCGATAAAGAGGAAGTGGAATCTTGGAATGAAGGAATTAAACTCTAACCCAAATCAAGGGAAAGATTTTCTAAAGAACATAATTTTTAAAATAAAGAAGAGGTGATGACCAAGTAAAATCACCTCTCATATTTATGGTATCCATAGCCAAAACATAAGTCTTTATAAGGAAATAATGTTGCAGAATAAACAAATGCCACTAAGCTAAGGAAAGTAGTTCCTTAGACATAGAGAAAGAAGGAAAACCTTTCCCCCTAGGGATGAAATCAAGGGATATATTAATCATATAAAGAGATGTTATAGAAAAGAGATATGTTTAAAAAACAAATGTCCTAGGAAAGATATCATGAATATTATAAGAGAGCTATGGATGATTGTGAGCGAAGGAAGTATGTACCATAATACAAAACCATAGGGATAGAATATAGAAAGGATAATGAATTAAGCTAAAAAAATACATATTAAGAGCATAATGGATCCTAGAAAAAAATGGAAGAGATACCTCTTGCCCCCCAGTGAAGAGAAAAGAGGGAGAAAGATCTATATTATTGAAGAACAAGGGGTATGCCCTGTATAGGAATTATGAAGAAATTATAATACCACACGAGGGTGAGATATAATTCCTAAAGAAGCTCTTTCTCTAACATACATCTTGAAATGCACACAATCAGCAAGTAGATGTGTATTACTATAATGAAAAGGACATTTGTACTTGGAGGGAGCATCTTTCGGCATAGATTTAAATATTTCTTTCTTAGAATTCATTAACTGAACATAGACCTTGTTAGCCACATCTTGAGGAGTATCAGGGTAATCTAAGGAAGGTGTTGGAATTATAATATGAAGAGGAGGGTGACGATCAAAATCAATGACCTCAAGTTGAGATAGTGGAAATCCTAGACCATGCTTATCTTGTTTAGGGGATAGATGAATCAGATATTTAATACCATGTTCATTAACACCAATCCCTAAACCCTTATAACCTTGTTTAGCCACCATATTGTATATGGTAGTGTACATATCTAGTAAAGCATCTACAGGATGTGATTGTTTACGGTGATCATGAGAAAAAAATTTGTAAGGCGGAATGATAGGTTTAGAAGAAGTTTCGTTGCTCTTCCCTTTAATATCATCATGGATCGAATAAGAAGGGGAAGGTAAATCAAAGAATTTTTGAACATTTGCATCATGAACCATAGTTTGCACCCCATCACAAGTGTGAGAAGAACTATGGATAGAAGATGGAGAAATAGGAGTGGGAATATTAGGAATTTCATTAGGAAGGATAGGATGAGAATTAGGAAGATTAGGATTTAGATTAGGATTGATAAGAATAGCACTAGGGAGATTAGGAAATGGGGTATCATCTACCCAATTCTTCACATAATCCAAAAGATAAATAAGTCCACTACACAAATCCTTAATGAAAGTTTTTAATGTAGGAAGACTAGTATTAGTTAATCTCAAAATAGCATAATCAAGTAAAACATGAAGAGTAACAAACATGAGGAAATGGATGAAACTTTCATAAACATCATAAGTACTATAAAGAGATTCTACAAGAAGAATAATAAGAAAAATAACCATACTCCAAAGCATCTTAAAGATCTTCATAGTGAATGAAATGCAAGAAATGTTTTTGGGAAAAGAATTAGAGTATATAAGATCAAAAAGAAAGAGTTTTCTATCACAGGTTCACCAAAATGTAAGATGGAAAATTGATAGTGTAGAAGCAAAGGATGAAATGTTGATGTTTTAAGAATGTGATATGGTTTATGTATACGGCATGATATATGTGTGTGGGGTGTGGGAAGATAAGATTTCCCTCTTAATCCTAAATTCATAAAGGGAAGATCCAAATTGATTAACCCCAAAGAAAGGATCAATGCATAAATGAATCAACCTATTAAAGATAGGAATAAGGAGCAAAACCCTAGGCTCCGTCCTATAGAAAAAAATATGGAATAGCTCTAGAAATATTAAAACCTTAATTGAATTGAATTAGAAGACAAGTACTAACCTCAAAATGTAACAGATCTGAAGAATACTATTTTTGGTTGTTTGCACTAAGTTTCCAAAAGTTCTACAACCAGATCGGGCACAAAAACACAGAGGCAGAGAAAACCTAGAAATCTTTTCAAGATCTGGCTCAGGTCAATTTTGACCCAAAACATAATGTTGATCTTGACCCAAAATAGAAAGTCAATCCTTACCCAGAATAGAAAGTCGATCCTGACCCAGAACATAAAGTCGATCCTGACCCAGAACATAAATTCAACCTTGACCTGCACAGTCCAATGGAAAATATGTTTCTGGATCCTAAAAGTCTGCCAAAAAGGATATCCGGATCTGCACTTGAACCTAATTTTCTAAACTTGTACCTACAATAAAAATGGTTTTGTTTTTTGTGGGATGATTTTTCCTTAGTCAAACCCCGATTTAGGAATTAACCTTGAAATCAATAATTGAAATAGAGAATTCTAGCAAGTAGTAGAAGTAGATCTAAAAATAAAGCTATGATATTCAATAGATATGCAATTGTATTTCAAATGTAAACAAATATCTAAATATGAAAGCTTGGACTCAATATTAGAAACCATAAACCTCCATGATTGTATGCTTGGAATCCAAATTGAAGGAAGAATGAATGAATCTTGAGGATACCCAAAGGATCTTGAAGCAAGATCACACCACCATGATGGATATATCTAGGGTTTGAATGATAAATCTTGAATGCTTGAACCAAATCCCTTCAAAGGCTTGAATGCTTAAATCCTTGATCTTCAATGGAAAACTTGAATGCTTGAGAGGAGGACTTGAAAACCTTAGTTGAACTTTGAAAGCTTGAGAACATGTAGAATAATGGATACTTAAACTACTTAACCTAATTCACTTGGATTCTTTCTTCTTAGTGTCTTGGATTGTTAGAGAAAATAAGAGGAGAAGGCTTCCTTATATACCAATATAGGGAACAATATTCTAGAGAGGCCTACATAGGAGAATTAAATTCCAATTAGACCTATACCCCTATAAGAGGACCTATATTAAATATAATATAAGATTCATTGTTGCAGACCCCAAAACAGTCGACCCGGAAGTGGGAAAATGAACTTTTGAATGTCCCCCGACAGTTGATAAAATTTCCAATTGGAAAGGGGGACCTAGGTTAAGGTTGAGGTCAATCTTTACCTAGGTTAGGGTCAAAGTCAACCCTAACCTAGGTCAAGGGTGAGGTTGACCTTGACCTAGGGAGTCAGAAACCCTAGAAAATGTGCCATGTGGGATAAACAGTGTCTAGAGAGGCCCAATCAGGGTCCTAAATAGGCACAGAAACCAGAGAGGGTGTAGAAATGAGAGGAAAATATGATGATGGTATAAAAAACCCCCTAAGGAGGACTAAACATTATTATCATGGAAGTGCATCCATTTTAAGATGATACAATATTTATGCAAGGTCAAGTTTGGATTGAATGAGTGTGAAGAAGTACATGGCAAAGTTATGATATGAAGAGTGAAGGCAAAATAAGATAGAATTCTGATTAAGGACGGAACATCCAAATAGAGCTGCAATAGAATATTTGATCAGTGAGGATCTAGTTTAAATCTAGAGTAGAGTTCTGAATCAGGAAAGACAGTTGCTTCGTCAAGCAAGTTAATCCATTATTACTCTCTAACAATTGTAGCAGTGATCCAAATCTCTTTAAAGAGTAGACTTAAAAGTCTTTCATAAATCCTCTCACAAGGTGCCATTTCTACATTCAAGTGTTTGAAGACCTCTAAAAAGGCCACTCCTCACAGGGTGATTAAATCCTCTAACAGGGTCACAACTAACAGTGTGTTTTGTAACCTTTAACATGGTTGGCTCCTAATAGGGCTCACTTCAGAAGAGTCAAAAATAGTAACTAGTTGCAATTGGTTGTGTTCCTAAATTGGGTTTCCATGTTAAATCTTGGTTTCATATATGTAAATGTTATTTGTTTTATGATTTATGTTTCTGCACTTAATCACTAAAGGATAATCACAGTTAATATTTTAAGATTGCTTTGTTAACTGAGTAACAGCAAAATATCTATGTTAACCGAGTAACAGTGATAAGTTTGACTAAGACATCTAAGGGACCTGGATTTTTTTTTGTGGTAACTGAGTCACCCCTCCCCTCTTAGTTACCATCAAGGAATACATGGTTATAGATTTTAATGTAGTAGAGGTTGAGGAAGGGGAGATGGTGATAGAAAGAAAGGAGTTGGATGTTTCCCCATCCTCCATGTCTGAATTTGATCCTTTCCCTAACTTTCAAAAAAATTATATTCATTTTTTTGATTCTGGGGGTGAATTTTAACTTGATGATAATGAAAATTGTGTATCCCTAGGAAATCACAATGTTGTCATAGGAAATATCATGGATGAGGACGATGAGGAAGCTCTTTTCCCTCCATTCCTATCAGAGGAAGATTCTGAAACTACTAAAAGAAAAGAATAAGAAGTAAAATTAATTACAAAATATTTATGTGATGTTGTAGTTAATGAATTAAAGGATTAATTCGTGGATGAAATTTGTGACAGGGAGGAAGTCATCAGTCAAAAATACCTATTGATCAAAGAATACATGGATTCATAAAATCTCCTTTCTATGGAGGATATTGAGCATCTTCTTATAGACATTTAGCAGACTCAGAAAGAAGACCAATAGATTCTAGGAATTTCTTATATTATTCCTAGCAAATATTTTCCAAAATGTGCTAAATCCTCTAAGAAAAGAGGAAGAAAATCTATCCAAGAAATAAGATTGAAGGATGGGAAGGCTGCAGGAAAAAACAAGTTGAGTGATATCTTTAATGCAGGGAAGGGGAAGTTCCTTCCCAAATCACCATCAATATCCTAAAATAGAATTTTAGGGCTTTAAATGCCTCTAACAAGTAGTGTATTTTAAAATGTTTTATTGCTAACACTAATGTAGATTTACTCCTATTACAAGAAACTAAATTAGATAGTGATGAATTGTCAATCTTCAATAGGAAACTAGGTGCTAGGGAACTTTTGGGAGCTCCAACTAGGGAGGCCTTAGGTGGGATAGGATTTATTTGGGACTTGAGATCTTTGGTTCTTTCAGATCTTGAAGACCATGTAAATTGGTGTTGTGGTTTAGTTAAGAGTTCCTGAACAAACTTAAGCTTCAAAATATTCAATGTTTATGGACCGATTCCAAACATAGAAAAGGACAGAGTATGGAAAGAGATTGAAAGGAAATTGTTAGAGTTTGGTAATGAAATCTCTATCATTGGAGATTACTTTAACACAATAACAAAATATTCTTAAAAAATAGGGGATCTAACAAGCTCCCTAAAGCAGTGGAAGACTTTAACGACTGGATAAATAGGAATGGCCTCATAGAAATTATCAATTATAAGGAATGCTTCACCTAGAATAATACAAGAAAAGGATTCAGTTTCATAGCTGAAATTTTAGATAGATTGGAATACTTTGTGGGAACTTAGCTGGACTACCTTTTACTATGACAGCAGAGGTTAAACTGATCTCAGATTTAGACCATTTCCTAGTAAAACTAAGAATTCTTAAAGAAAAAAGACCAGAGAATTGTCCATTTAAAAATGAACAAATGTGGTTCAAGGAGGAATAATTTTTTGAAATGATTAAAGGATGGTGGAAGTAATCTGAGATCTCTGGTTCCAAACTCTACCAGGTTGCCAATAAACTAAAAATTATCAAACAAAAGGTAAAGCTCTAGAGTAAAATAAAATTTGGGAATATATTTGAGAACAAATTAGAACTAGAGGGGAAATTAGAAACTCTTAATAAGGAAGTATTAGTAAGAGGAATGGGTAATTCACTATATGAGGAAGAAAAATGCATTCTGAAGAAGTACGAAGATGTTCTTTCTAAGGAAGAGATTTTTTGGAGACACAAATCTAGAGAGATTTGGTTAGCAGAGGGAGACAGGAACACAAAATTCTTCCACAACAACACAAAGAAAAGAAGGATTTTAAATAGAATAACATTCATTAAGGACAAGGAGGATTGATTGATTGATGATCCTAAAGGGATAGCAAGCGAAGCTATAAAATTCTTCGAGGAATTTTATCACACTGACCAAAATCCTATTTTAAAAGATCAAGAGAGTATTATTTCAAACATACCTAAAATAATTATGGAGGATCAAAATAAAATCCTATTAGGAATATTTACTAAAGAATAATTTGAAACCATTCTTAAAAATATGAACCCAGACAAATCTCCTAAGCCAGATGGCTTCCTAACATGTTTTTTAAAAAAATATTGAGATTTTATTGGGAGGAAGTTACAACAGCTCTTGATGGGATAAGAAACATAGGTAGATTCCTTAAGGAAGTGAACAATACTTTAATCACCTTAATTCAAAAAAAAAATATATCTTTAACAAATTTCTTCATATAGCATTATGTAACACCTTATATAAAAATATTTTCTAAACAATGGCTAGTAGACTCCATAAGCTTCTTCCCAATTTAATCAGTGATGAGGAAACAAGTTTTGTTCCTAGAAGATCATTTTATTATGGGATTATTATTGCACAAGAGGCAATACATTTTGTCCAAAGAACCAGAATCCAAGAATGTTAATTAAATTAGACATAAAAAATACTTATGATAAAGTGGACTGGCTCTTCTTAAAGAATTGTCTCTCTGCCTTTGGCTTTGCTAAAAAATTGGTGGATCTAGTTTTTGAATGTATTTCTACCCCCAAACTTTCAATCTTGGTAAATAGATCACCTAAGGCCTTCTTTGAGATTATAAGAGGTATAAGACAAGGAGATCCAATATCTCCTATATACCCTATTACAATAATTAGGTCAGCCAATTATGATTCCCCAATGTACAAATGATTACATAACCTCTTCCTATGATACACATGGTCCTTATAAAAATTAAACATCAAATATACTTCATCAAAATATAATTTAAGGTCTGTAATCCACGCTCACAATCTATAATACATGCTTCATATATAAAGTTGGCCCCAACTAAGTCTCCTCTAGAACACACACCATAGTTCACATCACCAAGAGTCCTACGACCCATGAAATATTAAAAAAACCTTCTTTAACATGTCTTATGCCATCCCTTAAGCTCACATAACCTGTATCCATGTCGCACGTAATTTATTCTTAAAACACAAAGACTAACTTTGTCATAGATCACTGTCACCGTCTAGTACCCATTCTTCACTAAAACATCTGTAACTCATCCTGGATACAATATTAAGTTATGCAACCTTAAAATAATATCACAACATATTCCTGTACATATCACCATCTTTGCTTGATCTAAATCAATAGTACCTTACCCATACACTTTTGTCAATCATCAAGAAATAGTAATAATCAGTCTGATCTCCATCCATAGAAACATATGTTGACATTAGTGACAAAACATGAATGCCAACAATAACATCATAAACCAATTCCAACTATCTCCCCCTTTGGCATTGATGGAAACATATGGGAAAATCCATCAACCCAAAAGTACTCTCTCAATACAATCTTCTCAATATCCTCAACATAGTTCTCCCTAACACAGTAGGAGTTTTTCTCATAGAATCTCTCCCCCTTTGAAAAAAATGGAAAAGGGTGTCATAACTCTTCTTCAGACCATCTTCCTTCTGTAAGGTATATATTTTTCAAATCTTCATGCCTCCGAAACCCAAGTGCAAAATCAACCAAATCTGTTATATAATGTTCCTGCGATGACTCCCCCTGAGGAGTAGATCCATGCATCAATTCTAGAAAATGAGATAGCTATGAAATCCACTGGACTAATGTATTCCTGCATCAATTTATTTTTTTCAAGGAGGGGCTTGTACCCCAATCATACCTCTGAGATACTCAAACGCATCCTTCATAAAATGTTTTTCCATTATATCTGCTATTTGTTCCTTTGTGCTAATATACTCCAATCTAATATCCTTCTCTTCTACCTTTTCTCTCAATAAATGATACTTAATGGAAATATGTTTATTCTTTGAATGCATTACTAGATTCTTTGACATATTCATTATGTTAGTGTTATCACAATGGATAACCACTAGCTCAGCAAAATTTATCCCAATGTCCTTCAACATTTGCTTCATCCAAATAATCTGTGTCCAATTTATAGCAACAACAACATACTCAGATTCAGCAGTAGACTGAGCTATACAATCCTACTTTTTACTTAACCAACAAACCAATCTTTTCCTAAGAAAGCATGCACCACCACTTGTACTCTTTATGTCATCAATATTTCTTGTCCAATCAACATCAATATAAGCATGTAAATCAAAATCATCAGATTTTTATACCATAAGCCATAATCCAGTGTTCCTTTCATATATCTAAATATTCTTTTAATAGCAGCAAGGTGTGTCTCTTTAGGATATGCTTGATATCTTGCCACAATTCCAACTGCATTAGCAATATTTGGTCTAGTGTGAGTCATTTATTGTAAGCCTCCAATCATAGATCTATACTTTGTTTGAAAATCACTCTGAGATTCATCAGTAGTAGTAAGCTTGTGACCAGTAACCATAGATGTGCCAATAGGTTTACAATCTTCCATTCCAAACTTTTTCAACATTTCTTTAAAATATTTTGCCTGAGAAATAAAAATGCCATTCTTGTTTTGATTAATTTGCAATCAAAGGAAAAATTTCATCTCACCAATCATTGACATCTCAAATTCACTTTCCATTTCATTAGAGAACCTTTTACTCATTACATCAATTCCTCCAAAAGTGATATCATCACCAAAAAATTCAACTATTAGAATTCTATCTTCATTGGTTCTTAAGTACAAAATGTTGTCTGCACTACCTTTTCTGAAACCAAGATGAAGTAGATACCTGTCCAATCTTACATACCATGCTCTTGGTTCTTTTTTCAGTCCATACAAAGATTTCTTCAACTTGAAAACCATGTCCTCATCTTCTTCTCTGATCTGAAACCTGTTCAAAGTATAAATATGAGTACCAATAGCTTCTCTCCAATGAACATGAGATACATTTCCTTCCAGAAACATAGTTCTAGCAGCATCTAATATTGTTCTATTTCTTCTCTCTGCTATCCCATTTTGTTGTGTTGTCCTAGGAGCAGATGTTTTTCTGTATATTCCATTCTTTTCATAGTAGGTATTGAACAAATCTAAATTAAACTCTCAACCTCTATCTGATCTCAAACATTTTATCTTTAAGCCTGATTCATTCTCAACTTTTGCTTTGAATATCTTGAATTTGTCAAAATCCTTAGATTTCTCTCTTAGATATGTAACCCACATCATCTTATAAAATTCAGCAACAAAAAGTATAAAATACCTTTCACCATAATAAGATCTTATTCTTGTAGGACCACACAGATCTGTATGCACTAGATCCAACTTCCCTTTTGTTGAGTAAGATTTTCTTTGAAAACTTCTTCCATCTTGTTTCCCCAATACACATTCTCTACCCATGGTGTTAGATGGTTTCACAATATTTGGTAGGTCTCTAGCTAAATTATTCATACTTTCCTTTACAATATTATCAAAATTCGCATGACAAAATATTCTATGCCATAACCAACTATCATCAACCTTCACAACAAAACAAGAAGCCTCATATGTATTTAATTCAAATACATTACCTTTGGATTTAGTACCATATGCGATTAAGTCTTCCAACTTACTTCTGATAGAGCATTTCCCATCAATGAATTTCAATTGATAACCTTTGTCCACTAGCTATCTAACACTCAACAAATTATGCTTAAGTCCATTAACAAGTTACACAATGTCAGTATTGGTCTTTCCATCCAGAGAAATAGATCCAACTCCAATGATAAGCTTAGGAGGATTTTCATCAAATCTCACAATGCCTCCATCATACTTGGTTAGCTTGAAAAATGTATATCTATCTCCAGTCATATGGTGTGAAATTGATTGTTTAAGACCCATTCAGATTTCTTTTCAACATGTAACACTAAGGATCTTTCTTCATGAATAGGTTCATCATTCTTCATAGGAATAAATCCAATCTCATCATAATCAATAACATCATCATAAGAAATTCCTTCACTAGCATAGTATCATTCTTTATCCTTTAAATACTTTGATGACATTAAGTTTTTCCATTAGTATACTTAAGTGAAAAACATGATTAAGGTCATCGGTATAGGAATAACTGACGGATAGCATACTTCATAACCGAAGAGATAACAATGCTTGACATAAAAATGCTAAGTATAGAATTGCCCGATGAACACTGACAAGTGTTGAACTGACAACAAAGCATAAAGGACATCACCGATGGTACAATTTTGTGAACATCGCTGACAGAGTAGAAAAGGAAAGGAACCCAACGAACAGTAAAAAATAAGGACACCGATGGAGCTAAAGACTGACAAAGCAAAGAATGAAATTAAACCGACAGACTAACATAGTAGCCCGACCATCAGAACCGACAATCAGTTACATAACCCGCAAAAAGTGGATCTAACTTTCCACGTCAGATAAAACATTATAAATCTATTTATAGGATTTTAATTTGTTTTAAAAAATTACTTGAGGATCAAGCAAGAATATTGTAAATGTTTTAAAGCATCCTAATGGATCAAAAACATAACTAACTAAAGATCAAGGTCAAGTTGTAAACCTTGGATCTAGAGTTAATCTGAAAAATGTGAATCAAGGATGGACCAAGAAAATAGTATATATAGATGTTCAATCATTTGTAATAGGTAATGATTTGATAAATGATTGTAGCCATAGAGAGAATCTAAGCAGAAGAATTGAATTCATGCAAAGTTTAGAAATAGATCATATCAGTTCTTAAGAACACAGACAAGGCTACCGACGAGAAGAGACAAGGTATTATTCAATCACTCAAGGTGATTACATATACATTGTAAGCTTTACAGGATCTGTTATCAGCAATTAGAGATTACATATACTATCAGATCAACACTTCTATTGTAGTTGCATTCTAACAAGTGCATCACATCAGAAATTCTTTTGTAGAAGGTGGACTTAATAGTTCTTAATAAATCTCTTAACAAAGTGCACACCTAACGGTGTTGCTAAAGCTTCAAACGAAGTATATCCTAATAGGTCTCCACTCTAATACTCCTAATAGGGTAGATCATTAGAAGTGATCAAATTTTAAACCTTAACCGGCTCCCTTCTTATCTAAAAATAGTGAAGTTTTGTGGGTAGACATCCCCACCGTAGTTTTTGCTTCCTAACAGGAGTTTTCTGTGATATCATATCTTGTGTTATGTGTTATTTATTTTCATGAATGTTTCTTGAATGTTTACACATGTAAATAACTTATGTTATGATTTCACATACATAAAGAAAGATGAACATATAGATATGTGAATATACAAATCTGATGACACAAAGGTTAATGGGCCAATCACATAAAAATTATTAGAGGTACTGATTCACCCCTCCCCTCTCAGTATGTCATTCCAGTAATTCCAACAATTGGTATCAGAGCTAAGTCTCTTTCTTTAAAAGCTTAAAGACTTAAGAGAAAAGATTAAGAAGATGGAAAAGTATAGACAGGACAAGACTATTGAAAATGAGCAGTTACAAATTCAAATTTACTATGAGCAGTACAAAGAGGCGAGAGTAAGCATGAGAAAGTTGCTTAATGAAAGAAAGATTATGGAAACTAGGCTTAATGAGAAATATTATCAAGAAGAGGAGATCCCAGATTACTTCAACTCAGCTGAATCATCAAAAAGCAAAGAAATAGACACATTAGTAGAAGAGATCACAAGTCTACAAGAAGTCAATCTACATCTGACAGAGCAAATCAAGATGCTACAAATCGGTCAAGAGACACAGATGGTAAAAATGTTTGATGTCATGAATAATTAAAGAAAAGATGAATCAGAGAGAACATTGGCTATTGATGATAGGAGGAAAATTACAGAGAAGCTACAAGAAAAAGAATCAAAAATTCAAAGACTTACTGATCATCACCATGAGATTACCAATAAGATTATTCTTATGAGTCAAGAAGCAAACAGATTAAATACTAAACTCATTGAAAGAATATAGATCATCGGTGAGCTAAGGGAAGAGAATGAGAAGATAAAGCATGAAGTCAAAATTTAGAATCGGGACAATGAATTAATCAAGAAAGCTGAAGATAGCAATAAAAGGATGGATGATTTCCTTGACAGAAAAAGAAGAGTCAACAACTACACAGGTATAGGGTACACCGACAATGGAGAATCATCTAATCAAACAGATCAAAGGAATGTTTATGCAACTCCAAGAACCAAGAAGCTATCATACAACCACTGTGGGAAACTAGGCCACACCTCAAACATTTGCAAAAACAAAATGAAAGGTATTCCTCAATCACAATCTACTTTCATTGGTAATTGTTATAAATGTCACAAGAAAGGACACAAGGCATTTGAATGCAGATCCAAGGTGAAAAATCCAAAGAAGGAAACCTAC
>MU226887.1:373067-399728 GCA_018584345.1 Thuja plicata | reverse complement strand
AAGGTATGGTCATATTTCTACCAACTGTATGAGAAAATGGACTAGAAGACCAAGAGGATGGACCAATCCAGGTATGGCATGTTTACATTGTCATAAGGTTGGACATGTGGTAAAAGATTGCAAAGACTGACTGACACACAGAAGCACTTATCTCAATGGAAACACCATTGATGACATCAAGAAGATGAGAAACAAGATGTGGAGAAAAGATACAAACACTGAAGGTGCTAGAACAAGCAATGCAAATGATGAAACCCCATCCAATGGATTCAGTGGCATCGCTATTCCCAACTAAGCTACACAAGTAAGTATGGAACTGCATTATGACAAGTTATATTATGCATCAGTTCCATTACACATTGATCATATTGATGAAATTAGCATTATTGAAGATGCACTATATTGTTACTTGTAATATTGTTGAAAAACAATTCCATCGGTTAATGGGTAAAAATAAGCATCGGTAAACACACATAGTAAAGTTGACACTACTTACCGAAATGTATCGGGCATTACACAAAAGCCAAGTCGCTAAGTGTAGACAAAAGACATTAGTGATCTTTGAGTTGATAGAAGTTTTCATCGCCATTTTACCGACATTCATCAGTGAAAACACTGAAGCTGCCAGCTGCTCCAAAAATTTGTGTCTACATCGACGATGTTATCTATGCCTCAACTGATGAACTCAGTCTTTGTATATCGATGAGTTGTTAGGCATTAATGACAACTTAGGGCACAAAAGTTACAAAATCACGACGGAAGAACTCATTTCGCACCTGCAATTTTTGAGCAAGAAAGAAGAGCTAAGTAGAGCGATTGAAGAGAAGATTGAAGTATGACCTCAGCAAGATTCAAACATGACTCAACAGATTCAAAATAGATCATAGAGATTGAGTAAGTACCTACAATCACCAACCACACTATTTATTTATGGAAAGCCCTAAATTTCAAAAATTATGGCATCTACTTCAAGAACAACAAAATTGAAAGAGGATAAGAAGAAAATGATTAATCTTATTAGTAATAGTACTTGTATTGAACCTAAATACAAGTTACACCCATGCATTGCATCACAACCTGATGATTTTGGAGCATCCTCTAGAATCCCACCTAGGGTTTTGCTGGTAGAGGATGTAAGGTCCTATATTCATTGCAAGATCTCTGAATTAGGAGATCTAGACCTAGACAACTCCTATAAGGCACTATGTGATGAAAATGGAAACTTGAAAGAAGAGCACAAGCATCTAGATGTGAAAGGTCTAACAAATGCATTACACTTTCTTAGGGTTTTTAAGAAAAAATGGATACAGATAGTTCTTAGCAGAATGCATAACCAAAAATTGTGGCTTGATGAGCCTAAATGAATAACAAAAGATGTTATTCATGCGCTTACTAGATATCCCACAACTAACAAGCCAAAAGGTCACAAGCACCCATCCTTGAAGGAGGTAGAAAAGTTGATAGGTGCAAAATTAGACAAAAGAGGTCTCAAGGTTAACACCATCACCGGCAAGGAACTTAAGTTTGGTGCATGTGTGATAGGATATAAAATCTTTTAGGCCAGCAGAATGGACAACATAGCAAGCACTGTTATGAGCATAGCCTACAAGATCATCAAAGAAGGAAAGAAGATGGATCTTGTAGAAATATTGTTAACTCAACTTGAGGAGAACATGAACACCATAAGGTCTTCAAGGACAAACACTTGTAAGTTTGGTTCTCTAATTATGTGCATATTCTTTTACTTTGAAGAAAAATTTCCTTCCATAGGCAAAGTAGTATGGGACACAAGCAAACTAGTCACTATACAGATATGTGAGAACATAGAATCATTAGGTACATATTTTGATGACCTAATGAATGAGTATTTCAAAGGATTTAAGGAAAAGATGCAAGCTAGGACAAGGATACCTGAGAGTTTGATAGAAGAACACAAGGAAGACATATGTTTTATGGTAGACACTGATTTTACCTATATCAAACCAATAGTACCAAGAAAATCCTGGCTATCACCATTAGATTATGAGATCAAAAGAGGAAAAGCTACTAAGTGCATCCAAGCACTATTGAATGAACAAGTGGATAGAAAGAAACTAATATTTGGCACGTATGAAGAAGCCAAACCAAAAATCAAGTTAGATCTTGTTGTCAAGAAAATTGTAAACAAGAAGAACAAAATGGTAAAAGACTTAACCAAGAAGTTTGCAGTTACAGAAGAAGGTGAAGAGGAAACAAAAAGAAAGGAGGAAGAAACCGAGGGCCAGTCACCCATCAGTGGAGATATAGAAAAGAGTGATACAGAGGCTACACAGTCAGATTCACCATCTCCTCCTCCACCTAAGAAATCAAGAACAACTATTGCTTCAAGGACAAGAAGCAAAACTACAAAGGAAGCAACTCCTTCACTATTAAATAAAGGAAAAGTGAGAACCTATAAGAGGAAACCTGTCTCACCAAAAGAAAAATAGACCAAAAGGAGGAAGTTAAACAGAACTAGAGAATATCTAGAAGACTCAGCTATGGATGAAGCTGACATAGAAATACAAAAAGGGAAAGAACCCTTTATTCCAAAGACCATTGATTAAATATGTAAGAACATTTCAGAATCACCATCTATTTCTAATCCTAACATTAGGAAATGGTTGAAATTTGATCCAGAGGATCAAAAAAAGATTGAAGAAGATATAATAGCTAAAATGTGCAAACACCATTACGTTCCACTTAAATTCTCATAATATGACGTTCCCAAGGAACTAACAGAGAGATTGTCTACAAGATGGACATTTGCACTTCACCAAGAAAAAGAGATAAGAGAAAGAGTAATTGTTACTCTTATGCCTTCTGATTCAAAGAAGGAAGAGATAAGTGAAATGATGAAAAAGTATGAAAAGGAGTTCTCACCCAAAATGAGAGCATACAAATTTCTCAAAAGGAAGCTAATTGAGCAAGATCAAGACAACATTAAAAAGTGGTGCAAGATACTTAACAATCCCACTAAGGAAGCAAGCCCAAAGAAAGAATACATCATCATCAAAGATGTACAAGATGACTCATCGGCAAAATTAGACAAAGAAGAGAGTGATACAGCAGGCCCCAAATATACTGAAGTTGTAGATGAGGTATGGCCTGACACTACTCTTGACAAAACTCAGAGTGATGAAAGCCAAATTCCACCAAGTCCAATTCATATTGACTTGAGGGCCCATTTGGGTACTGGAATACTATATCCTGGATATGGTCAATTCAGGAAGATGCTACATATTCGGGAAGATGCTTATCCTCAAAATGAAATATGGAATATGGTCTGACCTATTTGGTTCACCCAGAAGATGAATGAGAAGATGCATAAGGAATTTTAATCCTTTATTTTTTAATTTCTTTGAATATGGTGTGTATATATGTGTGTATATATACACACATGCACACATGTGTATATATACATATATACATGTGTGTGTATATACACATGTATATATACATGTGTATATATATACACACATGTGTATATGTGTATACAAATGTGTATATACACACATGTATAAACATATACACAAATACATACATGTGTGTATACACATGCATACACACATATACACATATTTGTGTACATATACACACATACACATGTGTGTGTATACACACATACATGTATGTGTGTGTATACATACATGTGTGTGTATACACATATAAGTGTGTATCCATGTATACACATATACACACATGTGTATATATACACACATACACACATGTTTGTATACACATTTATGTATATATACACACATATACAAATGCATGTATATATACACACATACATGTGTTTATACATACACACATATACACACCATACATATACACATACAAGTGTGTATCCATGTATACACATATACACACATGTGTATATATACACACATACATACATTTGTGTATATATACAAACATATACACACACCATACATGTGTATATATAGACATATACACACATGTGTATATACACATATACACACACCATACATATGTGTATATATACACACATATGTGTATATATACACACATATGTGTATATATACACACATATGTGTATATATACACACATATGTGTATATACACACATACATGTATGTATATATACACACATGTGTATATATACACACATGTATATATACACATGTGTGTACATACACACATGTAGATATATACATCCTTTTAGCAATATAATATACATCTTTATAGTCACGGATCCCACGAATTATTAAATTTTCTTTTGTAAAAATTGGAATTGGAATTTGAAATTCCAATTCCACCTATTTAGGTGGAAGATGATATTCCAATTTTGGGGGCAAAATGAGAATTTTGGAATTCTAATTCCATTTTTTTCCAAGGACCCAAACATGGAATTTGGCATTATCCAGAATTAGATAATGCCAATTCTGGTCCAATTCCTGCTGCCAAATGGGCCCTGAATGATGAAGAAGTTAAAAAAGAAGAATTGACAATAAAAAGTAACTTAAAAGAGGATGTCAATGATGAAACATGGTTAGATAATGTCATTAATGACATTACAGGAAAAGACCCTGCAGAAGAGGTGTAAAAAGATGAAGATGTCACTGTTGCACAAGGTGATACCGACGGATAGGACATGCTTAATACCACTGCAGAGGTAAATACATCGACTAACATGAAAATATTAATAGAAGCTATTGATATTGATTCAAGTCAGGATAAATCATCCAAGAAAGATGAGAACATACCTGAGGATATGGGTAAAGATGAAAATAAGGATGCATCGGACACACAAAAAGATATAGACACAGAGATGAAAGATGCAACCAACACTCAGCAAGAGTTGTCTACTGAAAAGGAAAAAGGAGAAGATATTAACAAAGATGAAACATTCAGAAATGATGAAGAGAAAGAAAAAAGTGAAGAAGTTAAGCAAGATGATAGCATGAAGCAAAAGGAAGAAAAATCTATTGACACACCCAAGGCCAATGAAGAGACGTCTTCACACAAAAAAAAGGTGGACTCTGAACAGAAGCAACAAGAAGCTTCATCTTCTCGACCTTCACTTACCATATCAATCCAATATCAAGATCTACAGATGGTAGTTCACCAATCTATCTCCCAACCAAATAAAAAGAAGAAGAAAGTAATAAAGAAAGACATATTGGTTGTAACACTTGATGAAGTAATTGAAATACCCAAGTGGGATGTATCTACTTTAGATACTGAAACACTTCAAAAGTTTGGAGTGATGTGTCAAAGAAAAGCTATACAAGATAAAATGAAAAAGGCACATAGGGAAGCCCAAGCACTTGATAAAGCTAGGGATATACTACATCAACTTGTTCATGATACAAAAATTGAAGATAATATATCAGTCATGGAACAAATTGTAGTTCTTAATGACGCCATCACTACTCAAAGTGTAGATGCAGAGCAGGCAATGGAAGAATGGGCAGAGAAGAAGTATCAACACAAATTACTTGAGAAGATCAGCCAAGAAGTGGAAGAGAACAAGGTACAGATTTCTGAATTAGCAATTCAATTAGAACCTATGGCTGCAGAATCTATTACCTTAGTTCCAAAATTGTGCACACTTGAGAATTTCACAAAAGAGAATAGTGAAAAGTTGTCCCAGCTAGATTCAGATCTGACAGTGAGTGCACAAATTTTAACCTATGATTCAAATACAATAAAGCTGCATCATGATAAGATCACAGAGGTAAACAGGTTAAGACAAGAGATATGGGATGTAGAGACACAGTTTAGAAATGAGGTTACTGAGCTACAAGCTCACATATTTCCAAACCTCACTACTCTACAACAACACATTAGAAATGCAAGGAATCTGATAGCAACCCCAAAGATGTCTGTGGTAGACAACATCTACTATATGCATATGAGGATATCACTTGAGCACATGGATCTAGAAAATTTGAAAGAAAAATGGGAGAAGATGATGGAGGAAATCAAAGCCTCACACTCGCACATTTTTGAAAATTTGTAAGTACCTTTGCCTTTATTATCAAAAAAGGAGGAATGAATAGTACATATGTACAATATACTACAGTAGTAGAAAGAGAATGTCTGTTGTATGTAAAAATAGATATGTACATAAACCTACACTTACCGACATATGCATAGGGGGAGTCATTTCATGACTAAAAGAAAAATGACTAAGGATGAAGTATACACAGTTGTACATACTAATATATTAAGTATGTTGCACATATCAGTTTTTGATACTAATGTCAAAGGGGGAGATTGATGACATTAAGTTTTTCCATTAGTATACTTAAGTGAAAAACATGATTAAGATCATTGGTATAGGCAAAACCAATGGAAAACATACTGCATAACAGATGAGATAATAATCCTTGACATAAAAATGTTAAGTATAGAATTGCTCGATGAACACTGACAAGTGTTGAACCGATGACAAAGCATAAAGGACATCACCAATGGTACAATTTTGTGAACATCGCTGATAGAGAAGAAAAAGAAAGGAACCCAAGGAAAAGTTCAAAATAGGGACATCGATAGAGCTAAAGACTGAAAGAGCAAAAAATGAAAGAAAACTGACAGATTCATAGAGCATCTCGACTATCAAAAACGACAGTAAGTTACAGAACCCGCAAAAAGGGGATCTAACTTTCTACGTCAGATAAAAAATTGTAACTCTATTTATAGGATTTTAATTTGTTTTGAAACATTACTTGAGGTTCAAGCAAGAATATTGTAAATGTTTTAAAGCATTCTAATGGATCAAAAACATAACTAACTAAAGATCAAGGTCAAGTTGTAAGCCTTGGATCTAGAGTTAATCTGAAAAGAGTGAATCAAGAATGGACCAAGAAACTAGTATATATAGATGTTCAATCATTTTTAATAGGTAATGATTTGATAAATTATTGTATCCATGGAGAGAATCTAAGAAAAAGAAGTGAACTCATGCAAAGTTCAAAAACAGATAATATCAAGTCTCAATAACACACACAAGGCTACCGATGAGTAGAGACAAGGTATTATTCAATCACTCAAGGTGATTATATATACATTGTAAGATTTACAGGATCTGTTATCAGCAATTAGAGATTTCTTATACTATCAGACCAACATTTATATTGTAGTTGCATTCTAACAAGTGCATCACATTAGAAATCTTTTTGCAGAAGGTGGACTTAACAGTTCTTGATAAATCTTTTAACAGAGTGCACACCTAATGATGTTGCTAAAGCTTCAAACTAAGTAGATCCTAACAGTTCTCCACTCTAATACTCCTAATAGGGTAGATCATCAGAAGTGATCAAATTGTAATCCTTAACCAGCTCCCTTCTTATCTGTAGATAGTGAAGTTTTGTGGGTAGACATCCCCACCACAGTTTTTACTTCCTAACAAGATTTTTCTGTGATATCATATCTTGTGTTATGTGTTATTTATTTTCATGATTTTTTCTTGAATGTTTACACATGGAAAGAACTTATGTTATGATTTCACATACATAAAGAAAGATGAATAGATAGATAGGTGAATATACAAATCTGATGCCACAAAGGTTAATGGGCCAATCACATAAAAAAATTTAGAGGTACTTATTCACCCCTCCCCTCTCAGTACATCATTCCAGTAATTCCAACATACTTAGGTTTATAAAACTTAGATTTATGCTTTGGAACCCTTGGAGGACATCTAGATGCAAAAAGACCTATCTTATTGCATGAAAAACAATTTAGAGGTAAATTTCCTTAAAACTTACCCTTACCTCTCTTTTCTCTTCTAGCAATCAACACCACAATTTCATCTAACTTTCTTTCTTCTTCATGTATATGTTCCCAATCATCAACATATTCACCAAGCTCTTCTCTCAAGTCACTTATGCTGGTGCTCATAGTTCCTCATAAAGCCTTTTCATTTTTATGCATAATCACCTTGAATGTTGTCTCAACTTTAGGTAATGAATCTCCCAGCTCTAGAGCCTCAAAAGTAGTTAATTTTTCAATCAATGTGTCTCTATCAAAGTTCATTGTTAAAGGTATGATCTCTTCTATAGCTTGCACTTTATTTTTGTAAACAGGTATCAAAGATCTAAGAATCTTTGTGATCACTTCCTTTTCATTGTATGTGCCTCCATATTTTCTAATACCAAGACCAACATCTGTGACTCTCTATACATATTCTCTAATGTTCTCATCATCTCTCATTTTCATATTTTCCATCCTTGTCTTCCAGTTTTGCAAATTTGCCTACTTAGTAAACTTATCTCCTTCATATAGTGCTTCCAATCTTGACCAAATTTTTTGTGCAGAATCCAAATCTTTAACCTCTATGAATTCACCTTCAAAGAGAACACTAATGAGTGCTTCTCTTGCAGACATTTTATATGAAAATATCTTCTTTTATTTATCAGTATCTTTATCTAGTTCCTCCTCGGCCTTCATTTTTACATCCTTATTTTTAATCATCCAGTAGTCTATTCCCAAGCATAGAAAATGTGTTCTCATCTTGATCTTCCAGCTATCAAACTTTTCATGATCAAACTTCAGACTATCCTTCCTATAGAATTCCATCTTTAGGATCACTCCAAGTTGTTAAGATTTCTCTCTAAAGACCAATATCTCTAATACCAATTGTTAGGAAAAACATTTCATTAACACAACTGAGTTTGGGGGCTGAATCAATTGTGAGTTAGATTATTAAACATTAGACTTTATACATCAAAACTTTAATCCAAATGATAAAATAGTAAATTCCAACACCATAACACAATCCTTTGTTGTCGAGGAAACCCTATCAAAGGTAAAAACCCCGGTGGGAATTAGCACCCACAAATGATGTATTGAGAGTATAGTATCCCTGTTAAAATATTTATCCCTATTAGGAGCTTATTGATGCATTATAGTACATATTCCATGTAAAGGACAAACCCTTTTAGGATTCAAGAGTAATAGTGGGC
Organism: Thuja plicata; assembly: GCA_018584345.1. Classification (NCBI taxonomy): domain Eukaryota; kingdom Viridiplantae; phylum Streptophyta; class Pinopsida; order Cupressales; family Cupressaceae; genus Thuja; species Thuja plicata. Next base: position 390,774 of record MU226887.1, on the reverse strand, counting down.
TCACTACCCAGGCCCACTACCTAAAGAAGGTTAATTCCACCCTTAGGACTAACTCTCTGAAATATAAATGTATAGGAGATATACAATCCAGTGAACTGTGAACTATCTAATAGAAACTATCTTTTCTTGGTCAATTCCAATGAAGTAACATAATCACAACCTCTACTTTACATCTAGCAGACATAAGCTCATAGCCTCCACAAATACACTTCCACTTTTCTCACTCTTCACACACACTTTCCAACAAAAAAAGCTCTCTCATATATACCCTATTAAAATAATCAATTAGTTTAGGCAATTAGGCTTCCCCAATGCACAAATGATTACATAACCTCTTTCTAAGATACACATAGTTCCTATAACAATTAAACATCAAATATAATATATAAGATCTGCAATCCATGCTCGCAATCCATAATACATGCTTTGTATATGAATTCATCCCCAAATAGGTCTCCTCTAGAGCACACATCATAGCTAACATCACCAAGAGTCCTACAACCCATGAAACATAAAAAACCTTCCTTAAAATTTCTTTTGTCATCCCTTAAGCTCACATAACCTGAATCCATGGAACACACATAAGTTATTCTCAAAACACAGAGACTAACTTTGTCAAAGATCAGTGTCACCGTTCAGTACCCAGTCTTCACTTAAACATCTGTAACTCATCCACTATACAATATTAAGCCATGAGACCTTAAACATAAGATCACAACATATCCTTTTACATATCACCATCTTTTCTCACTCTTGATCAATAATGCAGTACTCATACACTTCTGTTAGTCATCAAGCAACTGTAATAACCAGTTTGATCTCCCTCCATATAAACATATGTTGACATCAATGACAAAACATGAATTCCAACAACAACATTAGAAGCTAATTATAACAAGATAGCTTCCCAACATGTTGTTTTTCAAAAATGTTAGGATTTTATTGAGGAGGAAGTTACGGCAGCTCTTGATTGGATAAGAAACTCAGGTAGATTCCTTAAGGAAGTGAACAATACTTTAATCACCTTAATTCATAAAAAATAAAAACCATAAACCTTTAGTGACTTTCTTCCTATATCGTTATGTAACACCTTATACAAATTATTTTCTAAAACAATGGCTAGTAGACTCCATAAGCTTCTTCCCAATTTAATCAGTGATGAGGAAACATGGTTTGTTCAAGGAAGATCAATTTAGGATGGGATTATTATTATACAAGAGGAAATACATTTCATCCAAAAGAACCAGAATCCAAGCATGTTAATTAAATTAGATATAAAAAAATCATGATAAAGTGAAATGGCTCTTCTTAAAGAATTGTTTCTCTGCCTTTGGCTTTGCTAAAAAATGGGTGGATCTTATTTTTGAATGTATTTCTACCCCCAAACTTTCAATCTTGGTAAATGGATTACCTGAGGGATTCTTTGAGATTAAAAGAGGTATAAGACAAGGAGATCCAATCTCTCCTTTCCTCTTAATTATCATGGCCAAAGCTTTGGGTTGACAGATTAATAAAGAAAGATCTGAAGGTAGGGTTAATGGCATCCAAATCACTAAAGATATATATGCAACAACCCATCAACAATTTTTGGATGACATAATGCTCTATGGACAAGGCACTATCAAGGAATCCAAAGCATATAAGAAAATTTTAGACCACTATGCTTTGGCTTTAGGGCAGGAAATAAATGCGGATAAATCAAAGATTTTTTTTTAACACTCATCCAGATCTAGAATAGGAAATCTACAATATTCTAAATTTCAAAAAGGGCTTTGTAGTCTGTAAATATCTTGGGCTTCCACTAGATCATGGGAATAGGTCTTATAAACTATGGAACCAAACAATAGAAAAAATAAAATCCAAAATATCATCTTGGAAAGGAAAATGAATCATTGCTACTGGGAGATTTGATATGGTCCAAGCTCTCCTATCAGTATAACCTATTTATTAGCTCTCTTATATAGATCTCCCAGTAAAAAAAAGGAATGAGCTCAATAATATTTTGAGATCCTTATTTTGGCAAGGAGTAGGGAATAAAAAGAAGATATCCTTATTGGCTTGGGATAAGGTCTGCAAGCCAAAAGAGAAAGGGGAAGTTAGAATAAAAGATATTAAACTTCAAGGAAAAGCATTAGGGGCCAAACTAGTTTGGCGTATGTATAAGAATCCATACTTTAAATGGGTTAAAATTCTATCTAATAAATATTTAAGTTACTCATATCTTATAAACATGTTTAGAGAGAAGTCCCCTCCTAGGGTATCTAGAATCTTGAATTTTATGTTAGATTGTAGATTCATTATCCAAGAAAAAATGACATGGAACATAGGGAAGGGTGAGAAGGCTCTTTTCTGGAAGGACTCATGGGAAGGATATAAATCTTTACAATCTATAGGTAATTTGGAACAATCCAGAAACATCTTGGAGGCTTGTTGGGGTAAAAGAGTCATAGCTTATCTTACCTTTGATGAAGAAAGGTTGGGATGGAACTAGAAGGATAGGAAGAACTTGAATCTCCCTCCTTGTGAATAAGCCATTCTATGTTCTATTTTAGGATCTACAAAAATCTCATTGAATTTAGGCTCTGACAAGTTGATATGGGATAGATGCAAGAATGGAGAATATTTGGTTAAAGAAGGATATAGATTCCTTAGATCCAGACTTTTATGCTCTAAGGATAATCCTCCATATACTCTATTTTGGAATAAAGAATGCCTCCCAAAAGAAGGAATATTTTCTTGGCTGGAATGCACGGGAAGATTTTGACATCTGATCGATTCAAGAAAATGGGATTTCAGGGTCCAATTAGATGCCCTCTTTGTAAAAAGCGTGAAGAAACCATAGACCACCTTCTTCTAGGATGCTCTTTCTCTTCTCAAATTTTGGACATGGTTATTCTCTCAACTATGATGGAGATCAACCTTTCCTGCGTTTATTTCAGACTTACTTCAATCATGGTCACTCCTTAAAGGAGGTAGTATTTATGGCTCTTTATGAATTTTATCTCCCTCAATCATTTTATGAGAACTATGGATTTTAGCTCCCTCGATCAATCATTGAACTTACAAATAATAGAGTACTAAAAAAAAATAATAAGGATATGGTAATGCCCCATTGGGATGAAAAGATGAGGAGTAGATAAATTGGTCTTAAAATACCTCCTTACTTCAGTTGTGGGGGAGCCACTTCCTCACTCAAATGATCTAACTATGAATAGAAACCACCTAATTTTGGCTGGTTTATATTAATAATAACTGAGAGGGGGGGGGGGTGAATCAGTGGCTTCAAAATTTATCCTTCAAACTTAACCACCAATCAATAAAACTCAGATTATTATGTCCCTACAAGATGCATGCCATGAAATACTACTAAAGATTAACTGTTTGTCAGTTTTCTCTGTCAATCCTTATTTTTTGTTGATTACCGATAAGCAGTATAACTATTTACTGAAACTCAATAAATAAGTAGAGTATACTGATCAATCTAGAGTTAGCTATGTAAGATGCAAAACAATCATACACACATAGAACATGAAATTTCAATGTTGAAACCCTGTTAAGGGAAAAACCAATGGGACCGGTACCCCAAATTTTCACTCTTCTGAAGTGAGCCCTATTAGGAGCCAACCTTGTTAAAGGTTACAAACACACTGTTAAGTGAGACCTTCTTAGAGGATTTTATACATAGAGGTTGTCACTTAGTATCGAGCATCTATTGCTACCATCCTTGAATTAGCCTCCTTCTTAGACTGTCAATAGGTATCGGTCAAGTCCAATGCTACTTTCATGATCAACCTTTTTGGCACTCCTTGAGATGTACCTCAATATATACAAGACTATTAAGTCCTACTCGGTTAAGAGACTTGATGCTTCAATGGTTAAACTGAAACACTATGACCTATTTATATTGCAACTTTGAATTGCAGATTTTTAGATCTATTTAAGTACATTACCTCTCTGACCAATGTATCAATTCGATCCTTTGTGCTCCATAATTTCTACTCTGTGATGCTATGCTCACTGTTCATCAGTGTCTGAAGAATTCCTTAGCTCTTCCTTTAGCTTGTTTGATCAGCACTGCAAGAATTTGTTCTTCATCAGTTTCTCTTCATCATCCTCTTTCTATTCACTCCCCTTAATCCCATTCATAAATGAATTAAGCTTGTCTCTTATATAGACATGATATTCATTGTTTCTTGATTCTTGATTCTTGATTCTTGGCGTGAAAAACAATCCTGCCAATTAGATTTAAAGCATAAATCCTAATTTGTCTCATAGATATCTTCTTTCCAACTGTACAAATCATCTTTAAATGAATCACTTATCTCTAGTCGAATAAAAGAAAGTAGACAACTAGTTAAGTCTATTTTTAGCTTTGCCAGTTATATATTTTGTCATTTTTTGAACTCTTTATTCTTTCGGTCACCATTACAGTTAGTTGTCGGTGACAACTAACAGTTCCATCAGTGAGACTCCAATTAGCTTTTTGATCTCCATCCATTGGGAATCATTGGAATTTTACTCATCGGGAAACACTATCTTTAGCTCGTTGGGAAACCATCTAACTTTTCTCATCGAGCATCCTGTAGTTTTGCTTCATCAGGAAACACTATACTTCTGATCGTCGGGTACCACTATGAATGTTCTTCTTTTCTCTAATCATCGGTGTTATTTTTCACTTAGTGAATACTTGACTTTTATGCATTTCTGAAAGCATAACATGTTATGCCCTACATACTAGTCCCTACATTTTGTAGGAAAAATGTTGGGTCCCCCTTTTTCACTTTTGCTCTTTCTTTTGGTTTCTTGTTTTTTTGTTTTGCCTCCTGGATTTTCTTCCATGAGGGTTGTCTTTTTTTTTTTTTTGTCTTCTTGTTTCTCCAGGACCCGATCCCAGAGTTTTGTTTGTTCTTATAAGTCGGCAGGATTCTAGATGTCAGGATTCTCTGTCATCATGTGTTCTTTCCCAAGAAGATATGGTTGCATGGAATTCCTAGGCCTAGAGTCCAAAGGTTTGCTTGTCCTGGAGTTTTCAAAAAGATGCAACACATTTTTACCCTAGGGGTATAAATAGAATTTACCTATCATTTTCACATTTACGAATATTAAAACACTTAGATCACTCAGAGTGATTTTAAGGTGATTAAGGTGATTAAACAATGTTTTTCTCTTGCGCTTAGTGGTTAATTGAACAAAGATTTGCGGTGTTGGTGCATGATCATTCAAAGGTGAACTTGTTGCAGAGCATCTCCTGTGCTTTTCTTTCCAGAATTCTTCACATTTCCAGGTAGGCTTTTGGCTCTCCCCTCTCTGGTTCCTGGCTTGTTGGTTTTCATTTGTCTTCTTTGTTTTGTTTTCTTTCATTTTGCTTTTGTTCCCGCCTTTGGTTCTTCTTTTCTGTCACCTCCCATTGGTGGGTTGGCTCTACTAGAGGGTTTTCCATCCTTTGTGTAATTTTAATTTAGTGTATAAAGTTGTATATTATCATGGAGTATCTTTAGAGGTCTCTGTATATTCTGTATGTTGTGTAAATTTGTGTAAATAGTGTATATATGTCATTGTTTTGTTGTTAGCCTGCGAGTTGTGCTTCGGCCCTCATTGTGCTTCGACTCTCTATAAAATAATTGCATTTCCTATATATCCTTCCATTCTGTCGAGCTCGCTACACTCAATCATGTCTTAACCACTATGTCGAGCTCATCAGAGAGGTAGTCACCACAATTTGAACTTGGCAGCTTTCTCTCTCCCCTATCGTGTCATCTTAATGGCGGGATTAATTTACCACAAGAAGGAATTCAAATCCCATCCCATTTGGCATTTACTACCCCCCATGTCAGTGCACTTGTCACCATTAATGTCACTACGCCACCAGTCACATGGCCATGTGAAGACCCATGTCAGCCAAGCACGGCTTCCTATCAGTCACGTAGACAAATGGCTGACTCTTCCGGACTCCAGGTGCTGAGAGGCCCCTAGGTCTTCATTCCATTTTTTTCACTTAGCCCAATGCCCCAGAGCCCCCAGATGTTTACCAGAATATGACTCATGTCTTCCTTAATACCCTAAGACTTTGACGTATGATAAAAAAATTTTGACAGGTGTGAAACAGTGATGAATTCCCTTAAATTCATAAAATTATTTTTATTATATCATGTATTGAAGATTCTCCGATCTTGTAGGTTGTAGATAATTCGATCAAAATGTTTGTAGTGATCACTCCTCCTAATAGCCCAGAGCTACTTACTACCTCCACTCGGGTGGCTACAAAGTCTAAGGCTGAAAAGATGCTGGCTAAGCTGCCACTAACCTCCAAATACCCGAAGGAGGGCATTCTTGTGGTGTCTAAGGTGGACTCCAAAGTGCAAGAAATAATAGACATAGAGCCTAGACTTTGGGCTGAAATGCAGGGCTTAGTTCAAGCCATATACAAATTGAAGGCTAACGGAGATAATATGGCTATCCACTTCGCCACCTCCAGAATTATTAAGGCCACAAATTTTATTTACTTGGTGCAAGAACTGGAGTTGATACTCCAGTTGGCAATTCTCTACAATGCTCCCACTCAGAATATTCTACTCGTCAGTCCCCGTCCATTACATAATCTAGTGACTATTGTCAATCTGGATGCAGCAAATTTTGCTTCAGCACTGGGGACCCCTTAATTCAAAGGGTCTGTTGTTCTCACCCGGCCCAAATCATCAAAGGATTTTGAAGGAGCTTCCCTCCTTTCCCGACAATAGTTCAACTCCCAGTGGCTAAAGTCCCCAAAGAGGGACCATAAAAAGATGAAGCAGGAGATTCCTTGTAGGGATTTTAAAGAGCCCATTCAGGCGGGAATTATATTTCCGTGCCAAATCTTTGGGCAATCCCATGCCTTGGATTTCTCAGCACAGATGTATTACTTTCTCTACTGCATCACCACCCACAACTTGACCTTCAATTAGGTAGCTATCATAGCCAACCATGTGGACTCGTAGTTGAAAGGCGTTCTCCAGAATTCAAAGTTCCACATGACATCCTATGTATTATGGGCACTGGCCCAACAAAGACTAGATTTTCTAGGTTTACAAGAAATGGGCATTCTTAGGAATGGGTCGGGTCAGTTGACACTATGGGATGATTATCCCCAGATCTAGTGGGAACTTAGTTTCCCAAATTTTTGCAGGGTAAATGATGCCTTCATTTACCAAAATATTTTGACACTTACTAGGGATTCCAGATACCAGTTATCACAAGAGTCGATGAACCTGGTGAGCACCTATAGGAATTACTTTTTTCAATTCCAGTAGCGTACATATATTTAGGTGACCGGCTTCTCTGGGAAACCCTATCTTCTTCCCCGGTATTGCGGGGATAGAATCATTCTTTTAGAATTTTTCTGGCTAATTCTAAAGATGCACGCCCTCTTGACATTGAAGAAGGTCACCAACATTTCATTCCCAATTTCTTGTGGGAACTATTCTTGCAGTCTTTCCATAGAAAAAGAGGCAAACAGTGAATTCAGAAGTCTGGGGTTGGTCGAATTTGACCATACCAGAAAGAGTTTTGATCCACTAGGAAAGATAGCTTTGGCGCTTCCCCGGGCCTCCCCACCACATATAGCATATATTGAAGAATTTTGGGTAGAGTTCCAAGACATTTTTGATCTCCAAGCCTGCCAGCATTTGTAGATGTCCAAAGGACTGATGAAAGTACTTGACCTTCAAGGTTTCCCGAAGGGTTTTTCAGATGACAGGCCCCTTGAGGACCCATTTTATAAAGAGCAGGGGTAGACAAATTGGATCTGCCTCCGGTGGATTGGGCCACCTCAGAAAACTTAACAATTGAGGGGGTATGCCACCCCATTATAGAGGCTATTCATAATTATTTTGCACAGGTGTGTCCTAGGAGCACCCAAAAAGGACAGTCATTCGAAGGTCCACCACGACCTTCAAAGCCGTAGGGCCCAGTACAAGAAAGGGGAAGGAGAAAGAAGATACCCCAGCCAAGGTACCTCCTTAGGGATCGACCCCCATAATGGCACAGCTCCAAAAAAAAATGGAGTCAATGAGGCTAGCAAGCCAAAATATTAGCACACAACTTTCCCAGTTCCTCCTCGCAACTCCGGTAGCATCTTCTTTCCCAACAGGATCCCTGTCGTTGGCCACAATGATGAGAAGGAATACTTTGGTTGAGGAGGAGTCTACAAGTATTTTGGATACTGGGGTCCCACTACTAAGGAAGAAGAAGTAGAAGGTGAACCCCACCTCAAGCATAGATGAGGGCACCGGTATGCCTAATGTGCCCACAGTGGATGTTAGTTTGGATTCCCCTGAACTTGAGAATATTTTAGATACCTCTCCCCCACATGATGATTTTGACGATGTCTTTTGGGTAGATGAACTCATGAACCTTCATGAGGATATAGATCACATGGTGGAAGAGATCGCCGCCCAAGAAAAGGAGGGTATCCCCGCAGAAGAGGAAGTCCCAGAACAAGAAGCTACTCCAGAGCAGGAAGTCTGGGAGGAAATACAAAAGGAGCCAGATTGGGAGAAAACAACAGTCCAAGAGGTTGAAGATGAACGAAGGAAAATAGTAGATGAGCAACCGATGATCAGGGAAACTGGACCCACGGGATCAACCCTACCCCTAATCATCACACTCCAAACACCTTTGGTTACTTTGGGTCACCAAATTCCTCATAGCACATTTGGTGAGGTAATCATGGTGGCCCTGACTCTGAACCTTGGTCTGATACCTCACCCACCCCCCAAAAATGTTCCAATAGAGGAAGATGTTCTGGTAGATGAAGTCGATGAGGATAAAGAACAACAGCAACAAAATGAAAAGGGAATCCCTCAAGATATAAATGTTGGATCTAATGATGCTAAGAAGGACAAGAAAATCCCCAAGAATATAGGTGATATTGATATCAGTGGTGGAGAAATCTTGGATATCATAGAGAATGATGCCAACATGGCAGAGAACATTGAGGCCTTTTGAGAACAAGAGAAGGAACAGGAATAGGAAAAAGAGAAAGAGCCCGATGACAATGTTGATTCTAGGATCGTGCCACCAGATTCCAAAGGGAATCCTAATGCCCAGGTCCTAACAGCAAAGCCACCCTAGCCACCCCAATGGCTGGTGGAATCAAGGAAAATAAAATCCCCGGTGGTAGCAATAGGTGTTCCGCTCTCCCTGGCCGAGATGATGGCCCATAATATAGATGACACAAAGCCTAAGAAGGCTTAGATGGTCCATACCATCCAGACTAGTCCAATAGGAAGTACAGTTGTGGAAATTGCAAAACCTCCCCCAAATGCAGATGTAGCAGCTATAAGGTCTGAAGATTATACTAATACAGAAAGGGCACAAGGAAGAAGAGACAAGCAGGGTGAATAAGACCTGCTGAAGGAGGCCACCAAAGTAATATAGGCCCGATAAAATAAATAGACCTATAAGTTAAAGGAGGAAAGAGAAATCGATGCGAATCTCCTCACACTTCTGGCAGAACTTACGTAGCCCCTGGCTGAGGTCTTCCTGGAAGCTTCCACCTCTAGATTACTGCTTGTATAGGGTGATATGGATTCTTTAAGGGCCATGAAGAAGAAGGCTCAGGCTATGGACAGGTGGGTCACCAAACAGATAGTCACCGTAAGGCAATTTTTAGTAGTGTCCCTCTAGGATCTCTATCAGATCAATATTATCCTTAGTCAGGTGAATGCCTCTGCTATTATGTGGGAACAAGATTTGGAAAAGTAAAAAAAATGGAAGGTCGGGTTGGATGAATTTTTCAATGCTAGAGAAGAAATTGTCGTAGAGGCGGGAATTTTAGGAGATGAATCATATGGTTCTCTCCAGGCCCAGTACTCCAGACTTGGCCTCAAAATCAAGGTATGCAAGGAATTGGTTAATGCCCTAAAAGAGAAGTTGATTGTGACCCAATATCCTTTGGGCCTATTTCAGGCATTTCTGGTAGGGCTGTCACAAGTCGACCCCTTCACCACCAGGACATGTACCCCAGAGGATTATGTCCTCAACAAGTATGACTAGAAGATGGAGTCCATGTATCAGTCTGCCAGGGACTTTGACAAGGGAAGATTATCAAGATTATCCAAGATGACGATTTAGCCACATGATGTCGTGAAGATGGTAAGTGAATTCTGGGACGAGGCCAGAGAAGTTGAAGAGAAGTTAGAGGTTGTCCGTGGCCGATGGGACAACATCAAGGATATAGATGAAGATGGCATAAACGAAGTTTTAGAAGCATTTAAAAATAGTAAGGATCAATAAGGTCCTCCGGAGTCCAGAGATTTTCATTTTCCATGCATATTTTATATTCATTATTCTTTGAGCGTAAGCTCTTAGATCCCAGAGTTTCAGATCCACAGTTTTGTATTCTTTTGGTGACCCGTGCCCACATTCCCTGGAACTAACCGATCATTATCAGGTAGTTAATAAGGGTGTCAAGAAGTGGGTGACCCCAACAAGGCATGTCAGCTCAAGGGATGGCTCTGACAGGTGGTCTTCTCAAGGCCCCTCCCCAGCATTAAACACATGGCGCATCAGAGATAGTGAGCCACTTTTTCATTAATGAGGAATGTAGCCTCAATCCCTGGGGGATCAGATTTCTTTTATTCTCCCTCTAGCTCTCTTCTCAAGGCTGAATCTTCCACACCTCATTTCTTTCCTCATTCTTCTGACATGTCAGACCTCCATTCTTTTCGAGGTTGTTGTAGCATAGTGTAGGTAGTACCGGCCACCAAAAATTTTATTTTATTAATTGAGTGTAAAGTTAAGGTTAGTTTTAGGACAAACAGGTATAAATAATAAGTCCAAACTCATTCGAAGGTTCAAAAAAATTTATGATTTTGTAGTCCATATCTATAGAATTTCATTTTTTCATTTCTAGAAGTTTCAGAGCTCAAAGCTCCTTAGTTCTTAGAAGTTTAGTAGATAGATGCTCCCTTGGAGCCATTGTTGATGCACATCTCCATCAGGAAGGAACCAAACAAACCTCTTGCAGTATTCAACCATCGGTTCTAACATGCCTTGAAGTGATGCACAGGTCCTTTCATCCCATCCCTGAAAGTGGATAACTACCGCCCCCACTGACCAGGATACTCTGGTGAAGGTTTACAACCTAGCCTTGGAGTTGTCCAAAGGTTTTATTATATCTCTGGGTGAGATTAGGAAAAGCATGCCTTTCCACATGATACTCGGTGGAACTTCTTACACCAGGGGATACAACCCCAATCAGGCTATGGGTGCCCCTATGATGGCCATGAATCCCCCACCACCACCAATAGACCAACAGGCCCAGTACGTATACTCACTACAAGCCCAGGCAATATCGGGTCTAGAATTCATTTCCTTGAACCAGTCGTAGCAAACTCAACAACCACAAACACAACCCGCCAGAGTGCTTTTCTTTCAGTCATCCATGCCTGGAGGACTTTCACCCTTGACTCCGGTAGCTACTACTGCCTTCCCTAGGAACCAATAACAACCATCACATGGTGACGTGAACACCCAGCTATCTTCCGAGGTCAATTCCCTCCCACGAATATTGTCCTCACTAACTGTGGACCATGGGATAGCTGAAGGTGGGGTCTCTTGCACCCCACAACACAAATTCCCAGAGAGGGAATGTCTTCTCCGGCCAAAAAAATAACAATGTTGGGGGAAGAAATTACAACAACGGGCCTCAGCCCAACCAACAGGAATGGAACAACAATGCTAATATTGGAGGTCCTCCTCCAAACCAAAACACTAATCAGGGTGGCACTGGACCTTCCCATTTCACGCTAGTCATAGAAATCTATCCCCTAACTAATTGGTGTAGATTGTATGACATTGACTCTCATTCCAAGGTGAACTGTGCCATGCTGGAGAAGGTCATCATGATCTTCCAGCTATACAAAGAAAAAATAGTTCATCCTACTCCATTGGAACCCCCCATACAACAGCCCACTCATAGTCCCTTCTCCTGTGACACTGTCTTCTTTGGAGTAGACAAGGAAGATGAAGAAGAACCTAAACTACAAGGGTTATTTGATGAATCTATTTTGGTCTTTGAGGCCAATGCCTTCACCAACCCATGGACTCCTTACAACACCCAGAGTCAGGTTGCTAAAGGATGAGTTTACACGCCCACACCTCCTAAAGATACCCCTCCCCAGGAAAATACAACTGATTTCTCCTTCCCACTGAAAGGGTCTAGCTCTAACCAAGCTAAGGACCCAGCCGAGGGAAGCCAACAATTCCCAGGGGGCTGGTTTGACATCACAAAGGTGTTAGAATGCACTACCACCTCCATGACCTTGATGGAGGTTTTGTTGAACTACCCCGAGTAGAGGGAGTCTCTTCTGAAGCTCTTGGGAAACACAAAATTTGTTAGTCACCCACCCAAGTCTGTCACTTTTGACGATGCCAACGCAACTTTCTTCTGAGGAAACACTAAGGATCCTCCCTTCTTACTAGGCTTAAACATACAAGGGAAGAACCTGCACAATTTCTTGGTAGATTCTGGTGCTTTGGGAAATGTCATGCCCTTATCCATATGCCAAAAGCTCAAACTACATCCCACTCCATCCAAAGGTGCAGTAGTCCAGCTAGACAAAACTGCTATGAAAATGGTAGGTGAGATAAAGAACTTCTGGATTCAACTCATCCAAGACCACCGGATAGAAACCATAATTGACATCCAAGTGGTGGACAGCCCAGAGAATTATGGGATGTTATTGACTCAAAATCGGTCTAAGTCACTTAATGGGTACTTCTCCACTGACTTTTCCCACTTGTGGCTCCCCTAGGAGGGAGAATCTAACTAGATTTAGGTAGAAAGAGAGCCTAAGATGAAACTGGCCCTCACTAAAGTTGGGAGGGTAAATGAAGTCCTCTTCTCTGAGACTTCCCCTAGGGTGTACCGACCCCTAGAAATCCTAACCTTTGATTTCATCCCCAGGGAGGATCCCATAGTTTCTCAGAGAACGTAGGACCTAGATGAAAAAATAAGGGGTGAGGTTAACTCACAAGGTACTACAGTGACCCTCGCTACACTCTTGTCTGACACTTGGTGTCAGGTGCATTATCAAAAAAATTCAAAACTAGAGTGAGAGCCTTGCATTGCCATTTCCACCCATCACATCAATTCCCTCTGGGAGAAGAAACACAAAATAGTTTTTCCTGGACCCAACAATCATTCCAGCGGTATCCCCATGATTTTTCTAGTCCAAGAATCCCAGCCATAGGCTTCTCCAAAGGAAGACCTTACCCACACACCATCAGTGCTGGTGGAAACTCCTCCCAACCTTCCCAAAAATAATCCAAAGGCCAATTCGCAAGCCCAGCTCTAGGTGAGAAACAATGACCTATGGACCCTAAAGTTTGACGGGTCCTGGTCTAAACAAGGGTGCGGAGCCGTAGTGGAGTTGATCAACCCACGGGGGAAATCCTTCCTTTCATCTTACAGGCTATAGTTCAACTGCACAAACAACATCATGGAGTATGAGGCCTTGGTCCTTGGACTCTTGTTTGCACTAATAAAGGGAATCACTCACCTATGGGTGCTAGGTTATTCAGAGGTTATCATTCCCCAGAAAAGAAACTATGTTCCAGATGCCCTTGTTGTATCTGCCAGCACTCTTGAGCCAATGGCTGGCTTGTGGCTCCATAAATTCTCCATTGAGTTGGTCCCCACCCTATCCATGCCAGATAATGTCACTCACTTTAAAGTCTTTGAGGATGATCAAAATCTCTTGGCCTTCATGGCCAATGTTGGTGTCTTCAAGGACTAGATAGTGGAAGAAAGAGATCAGGAGGATACTAGAGAGGGTAAAGAAGATGATGGGATCATAGACTTACCAACAAACACCATCCCTAAGGGGCTGGTAGTGCTAGAATTAATCTTTGACTCAGACCCTTGGGGCCGATAAAAGATATCATCTTCCTCTAAGGGAGGAAGATTTGAAAAAGTTAACATCGGCTAGGCCGATGATGAAAAATTGGTACACATTGGCACCTCCTACTCCCCTGAGGATAAGGAGAAGATTCCCATGGTTCTCCAAGAATTAATTAATGTAATTGCATGGTGGTATGAGGATTTGAAGACCTATGATACATCCATCATGACCCATACCATCCCACTAAAACCTGATGCTAAGCCCTTCTGAAAAAAGCAAAGACTGGTTAACCCATTAATAGAACCTCTGATCCATCAGGAGGTTCAGAAATTGCTATCAGCCTAGATTATCTTTCCAATCTGACACACTACGTGAGTTGCCAACCTCGTCCCTATGAGGAAGAAAAGTGGTGAGACCTATCTTTGTGTGGATTTTTTAAATTTAAACAAGGCATCTAAGAAGGATAATCACCCTCTCCCCTCGTTGGATGAGCTATTGCAAATCATGAATGGATCACAAATGATGTCCTTCTTCGATGGGTACTCTAGATATAATCAATTCATGGTTAAGTACGAAGATAGAGACAAAATGGTGTTCACTACCAAGTGGGGAACATTTGCATACCGAAGGATGCCCTTTGGCCTGATCAACGTAGGGGCAACATTTAAGAAGGATATGGACATTACGTTCAAAGGCCTAGTAAACTAGTGCATAATCATCTACATGAATGATTTGACCATCTTTTCCTGGGATAGGCGTGATAACTTTGCTGACCTCGCCCAAATTTGTGAGAGATGTCATCGGTATGGAATATCCCTCAACCCCAAGAAATGTATATTTAGGGTCACTGAAGGGAAGCTTCTCAGGCATATTATCTCCGAAAAGGGTATATCCATTGATCTTGAGAGAGTTGAAGCACTACTGAATCTACAAATGCCCGGCAGTAAGAAGGAAATGAGATCTTTCTTCAAGAAGATAAATTTTGTCTGGTGATTCATCACTCGATTTGCCAAGATAGTGAAACCGCTCAATGAAATGATGAAAAAAGATACAAAGACTGAGTGGAGTCCTGAAGCAAAGTGAGCATTCACCCAGATTAAGCAAACTATTATGGAGGCCCCAGTTTTGGCTAGTCTGGATTATTCCCTCCCTTTTCACATATACTCCTTTTCTTTGCTGCATTTTGGCATGGTATTTTTGACCTTGAAGGTCAAAGGGGAAGAACGACCAATATATTTTATGAGTTCCCCCTTTAAAAATGTTGAATTCTAGTATTCACCTTTGGAAAATCAAGCCTTTGCTCTTGTCCGCGCTGTGAAGAAATTCTGGAATTATATTCTCTGGAGCAAAGTGCACACTATCATTCCAGACCAAGTTGTTAAGTCTCTGCTCCTGTAGGTTGAATTGGGTGAACAATGAGGGAAATGGATGGCCATCCTCCAAGAGTAAAATTTGGAAATGCAACCCATGAAGATAGTCTAAGGCCAGGGACTATGTAGAGAGATGGTAGAAGAGACTCCCAACATTGAATTCCAAACATATACAGTGGAGTCTATCACTCAAGATCCGTGGTATACCAACCTGGTATACTTATTGTTGAACAATAGATGCCCAGAGGGCTACCCCCAAAAAAATATTGTGCCCTGCAACTAAAAAGCACGCACTTCATGATAAAAAAGGGAATGATTTTTTGAATGAACTATGAAGGGCTATACCTCCAGTGCATAGACAGAGACCAAGCTACAAAAATTATTGATGAATTTCAAGGGCAATTTGGAACTGGGCATGGCTTAGTTGATGCTACTACCCACCAGATCCTCTAGGCTAGATACTATTGGCCCTATATCTTTAAAGATGTCTACACTCACGTTAGGAGATTTCATAATTTCCAGATAGTGGCACATCGTGAGTGGAACCCAGCCATGCCTCTACAGCCAGCCTGCGAAGCTAGACCCTTCACCCAATGGGCATTTGACTTTATCAAGGAAATCAACCCCAACTTGTCTTCCAACCACCGGTACATTTTGACTGAAATTGATTATTGCACACGGTGGTCTGAAGCAATTACTTGTAAAAACATGGCAAACATAGTTATAAAATTCCTAGAAGAAAACATCCTCACAAGATTTGGAATGCCCTTTTCTATAGTATGTGACAATGGTCTAGCATTTTCTTCAGCACAACTACTTGAATGGACCTATGATAGAAAGATCACTATGAATTTCTCTAGAAACTATTAACCCCCAGGGAAATGGTGTTGCTGAATCAACCAACAAAAATTTACTTGAGGTGATCAAACATCTGTTAGAACAGAACCCCCGGGAGTGGCACCAAAAGCTTAGATTTTCTCTCTGGGTAGATCATATCCAAATAAAGGAAGTCATGGGGACATCCATATTCCATCTGGTTTATGGCTAGGATCTAGTATTCCCCATCAACTTATAGATCCTAGTTTTATAGTTCATGTAGGAATTCAGCAACCGGGACAACATTGTGGAAGTTTAGCTTTTGAACCTAGTATGGATGGAGGAACAAAGAGACATAGCCCTTGAACATTTTGCATGTCATCAAGCAGTAGTAAAATGTGGTTTGATAGAAGAGCC
The DNA here is from genome assembly GCA_018584345.1 of Thuja plicata. Lineage (NCBI taxonomy): Eukaryota > Viridiplantae > Streptophyta > Pinopsida > Cupressales > Cupressaceae > Thuja > Thuja plicata. Next base: position 374,288 of record MU226887.1, on the reverse strand, counting down.
TAGTATAAGGCCTTTCAGATTTCATACTTGGTTCTCTTGTGGGACAAGGCCCGAGAAAAGAAGGGAAAGCACACTAATTTTCAACGGCTCTGGCTCAAACCATATCTGATATCTGAGATCTGTGGGGAAAATACTTATCGCCTAAATACTATGACCAGAGAATTCATCTCATTTCCTATCAATGGGAAGTTTCCTAAGCACTATTTTGAATAAGGTATGTGGTGAGTTTATCCATAATTATACTATATGTATATTTCTTTCTTGTAAATATCTTTCCCAGTGCTCTGTTTGGAGTACCCTTGCCTTGTAAATAGTTCTTTTTGGCCACCCTCTGGGGTTTCCTTTCTTGGTGTCTTCATTTTCTTTTGGCCTTTTTCATTTTCTTTTGTTTTCTGGATTCCCAACATTTTGCCTTCATTATGTAGACGGGTATGCCTTACGTAACATCTAGTCTTTGGATCGATCCTGTTAGGGATTTTTCTTGTATGAACCACAATGCTTGAAATGTCTATTTGAATCTTGTACCTTCTAATTCTTATTCAAAGACAAGAAAAGCCTAATTGCTAAGGACTGGATAAGGTCCTTCTTCATTTTTGAGCTCCACAAATACTCAGGCAAGTTTTACCTTTCAAGATGGTTGTTAACTCAATATTTGTTGATGTGGACACTGATTTGTTATATATCTTTACTGAACCAACTTATGAATTATCTTACTGATGACCAAGCATAACCATAAACAAGATATTACCATACAAATCATAGTTATTAAAATAACAATAACCAGTGATACAAGGATTCTCATCCTTCTTCCTTTTCTTTATAGGAGGGATAACCTAGTTGATTCTCTCTTCAAGGAATCAATAACATGGACAGTGTCCTGCTGACAGAAGTCCTTCACAAGTTTAGCTTATATGTTCTTAGTAACAGAGTGTTTAAATTGATTTGGTTTTGATAACTTGGAATATCTGAGACACAGATAGATAATCAGATAATTTCTTGAACCAGTGCCTATCCTTAGGGCTGCAGAGTCAATAATAAGCATAGAAATCACAAAAAACAACATACACTGAACTGCCTTACAGCTCAAACAATTAGGATAGCTTGCCTTACAAACTATCTTGTTACCTCAAGACCACTGTATCAGATCCTTAACAAAGTAGTATGCTTCTTGAAATCATTCACAACATTTAATTCTCTCCTTGAAAGAAACTTGTAAACAAT
>MU226887.1:337922-372949 GCA_018584345.1 Thuja plicata | reverse complement strand
TTATGTAATCTAGCTTGTCCATACATGAGAGATTACACAGCTTAGAAAGATAAACATGAACCAGAATATCTGAGTTCTGTTGTATATTATCTCTTCTTCACAAAAATGTTCCAAAAGATCAAAGACCCCTAACTATTACAAGTCTTATGATATATATAGATTTGAGACCACCTTGGAATCCCTAAGGATGCAACAAGCTTTAGATGGTCTCAAAACCCTAACCCTAAAGATGTAAGAGAGACAAAAGAGAGAGAGAGAGAGAGAAGAAATGATGAGGTGACTGAGTCATAAAGGTAAAATCAAATATCTGTTGTTCTTCTCCTGACCTTGTGACTGCAATCTGATTGTAGATGGTAGCTGGTATAGTTATGTGAAGTCCTGGTAGTTGTTCTCGCCTGCTCACCTACAATTCTTTTTGAAATAATTGTCCATCTTGTCTATGAATAGTGCAGCGCCAAGTGGTACCTCACTCATCGTCTAGAATTTCTTCTCTAAGCTTCCTGGCACTTCTGGAAAATCAGCCATAACTCTACTCTGCGCTGCAACACATTAAATCTCCTCCTTTTCACCGACGTTGAAACAAATCTAATCCAGGGATCAACAGACTCTCTGTGCATGGCCCTTTCTGCAATTAGACCCTTCTGATCAATTCTGGAATACGAGCATAGAGAAACCATGGCTGCCGAGTGTTTATAGCACCAAATCTGCCGCCAATATTTCAAATTCAAAGTCCTGCGACCTCGCGACTGACCGTTAGTCTCCTTGTCGCGAGCATCAGTCCTTAACCACAGTTCTATCTGACGACCTGGCGACCATGCACTCTCTTTACCTTGGCTGACCCAAGTCTATCTGGTGACAAGGCGATTGTGAAAAATCAAAGTCGCGAGGTAATTTGCTTTACTCATCATCCATCCAGCGATCCAGCGCCTAACTGCCTCTCATGACCGCCACGATTGTCGCCCAGTCGCCAGATGCTATCTCTTTGTCCCGAGACTACGCGACAATGCCAGTCACCAAGTTGGGTAATCCTTTGTCTGAGCCCTTTTGACTTTACTTTAACAGCTTGTATGTGCCCTTAGTCCTTATGGCCACATTGCGACAACCCCTTAGCACCAAGTCAGGAGTACTTTCTCTATAGGACACATTCATTACCCGGCTACGCATCCATCGTTAGATCATCTGCTCTTTGCATCAGACGGGTGTCGTGAAGTCACTGATCAGATGAACATGCCCTTAAATCATCCAGCGATCCTATGACTGAAGGCAAGAATACCTTAGTCTCCTTATCACTTGATCCATTTTCTCCTTCCTGCGATCTCCCGACAACCACTTACATTATGATAGATGTCATCTTTTCTTTTGTCCACTTAATGCATACTGAAGAGCTGAGTCATTAATCCTGTTCTGGCGACATCCCGACTGAGGGAAGTCATTAACATCAAATAGTTAGTCACGGAATCGGGGCCGTTATCCCTTAACTGTCATTTGATCACGAGACCACGTGACTAAAGAAATACTTAACTGTTTGTCATGGTCCGATCTAGCGATCACGCGACATGAAGTGAATCACAAAGTCTGATATCATTTCTTTGAATTTTTGACTTGTCTCACGATCACCCGACTGAGCAGTGGGTCCCATTCTTATAAAGCTTATAACATGAAGTTCATGCGACTACCCGAGCAAAGGAAATCGCCAAGTCTTGAGATACTGTAGGAATATTCTATTTCATAAGGAGGCTACGCGACACAAGGCAAAAGCAAAGTCGGGAGAACATTTAGCATATTCATTTTGGGTAACGCGATCAGGCGACCTAACTTAAAGCACATGTCTTAAGTGACTTTGAAAAATTAACGATGAAATATAAGACATGGCCTAGGGTTTTAAAATGCATCATTTTAACACTTGGTTGCTAGGGTTTTTCAGGGTTTATGCAATTTTGGCAAGGTTTAAGCATGAGAACTTGAAAATTTTCATAGGGCAAGACAAGGAACAAGGCAAAGCAGCAAAAATAGGAAATACAACCAACAGATCCCTTATGCATTCCAAAGTATTTGGAATCTATTATTAGCATGGTGGAATTTGTACACACTCTAGAGTTTTTTTGTAAGTATGGTAAAAGGGGTTGTGGGTAATCTTCATCAGGTTCACATCTTGATAGTCCAGACATCAGTTAATAGAAAATTCAATAAGCAAGTAATCAGACACCTTGAGGGAAGATCATTTGCACTAGTTGATTAACCAAGTCTCAAAATCATTAAAATATCTCGGGTCTAGAACATTCTCCCCTATTTGGCATTTAAAATGGATGGCAAGGTGAAAGAAGTACCACCGTTAACACTTAGCTAAGCTTAAGGCTTACGGTGAAAGGAGTACCACCTCTCCATCCAGAAAAGAAAATAAAAGAAAGAACTGAAGAATAGAGAATTTTGGTATCTGGGGGAAACACGCAAGATATGATGACTTTGGTTTGATTTTCTTAGTACCTCCTCTCTGCTTCTCCCATAGGTCATCATCTTGGTTTTCTTTCAAAGCACACACCTCATAGCTGATGAAAGACCGAAAGATTGAATGGTTGATGAGGTAGATTTTCTCAGAAACCTCGCACTTTGCAAGAAAAATACTCCAGGTAAAAATTAATTCCAGTTTTGCTAACCAAAGATTCTAAAGTTCTTGAATGAGCTAAGCCATTCATCCTAGATAGTCGCCATTTGTTATGCCCTGCATACCCATCCCTACATTTTGTAGGAAAAATGTTGGGTCCCCCTTTTTCTCTTTTCCTCTTTCTTTTGGTTTCTTGTTTTTTTTATTTCCCTCCGAGATTTTCTTCTGTGAGGGTTGTATTTCTTTCGTTTTTGTCTTCTTGTGTATCTAGGACCCAGTCCCAGAGTTTTGTTTTTTTCTTTTGAGTTGGCTAGATTTCAGACGTCGGGATTCTCTGCCATCATGTCTTCTTTCCCAAGAAGATATGGTTGCATGGAATCCCCGGGCCTAGAGTCTGAAGGTTTTCTTGTCTCAAAGTTTGCGGAAAGATGCAATGAATTTTTACCCTAGGGGTATAAATAGAATTTACTTGTCATTTTCACATTTACCATGATTAAAATACTTAGAGCACTTAGAGAAATTTTAAGGCGATTAAGGTGATTAAACATCATTTTTCTCGTGTGCTTAGTTGTTAATTGAATAGAGATTTGTGGTGCTGGTGCATGATCATTCGAAGGTGAACTTGTTGTAGAGAACCTCCCATACTCATCTTTCCTACATTCTTCTCATTTCCAGGTAGGCTTTCAGCTCTCCCGTCTTTGGTTCCTGGCTTGCTGGTTTTCATTTGTCTTCTTTGTTTTGTTTTCTTTCATTTTTCTTTTGTTCCCGTCTTTGGTTCTACTTTTCTGTCACCTCCTATTGGTGGGTTGGCTCTGCCAGAGGGTTTTCTACCCTCTGTGTAGTTTTAATTTAGTGTATAAAGTTGGATATTGTCGTGGAGTAGCTTTATAGGTCTCTATATATTCTATACATTGTGTAAATTTGTATAAATAGTGTATATATGTCATTGTTTTGTTGTCAGCCTGCGATTTGTGCTTCGGCCCTCGTTGTGCCTCGACTCTCTATACACTAAGTGCATTTCCTATATATTCTTCCATTTTTTAAAGCTTGTTTTGGTCCATCACATCTTAACAACTCTGTCGAGCTTGTTAGAGAGGTAGTCACCACAGTTCAAACTTGGCACCTCACTGGTTCGAATCATGGCAGATTTCTCTCTCCCCTGTCGTATCATCTTAATGGCCAGATTAATTTCTTAAAAGAGGGAATTCAAATCCCATCTCATCTAGCATTTACTCCCCCCCATATCAGCCCACTTTTTTCCATTAATGTCATTACACCACTGGTCACGTGGCCACATGACGACCCATGTAAGGCAAGTATGGCTTCCTATCGGTCACGTTGAAAAATAGCTAACTCTTCTAGACTATGGGTGCTAAGAGGCCGCTGGGTATTTATTCCATTTTCGTCGATTAGCCCAATTCCCCAGAGCCCCTAGATGTTTACCAAAATCTAACTCATGTTTTTCTAAATACACCGGGACTTTGATGAATGATAATGCTTTTTGGACAGGTGCAAAATGGTGATGAATTCCCCTGAATTCGTAAAATTATTTTTATTATATCATGTATTTAAAATTATTTTTATTATATCATGTATTGATGGTTCTCCGGTCTTGCAGGTTGCAGATAATTTGATCAAAATGTCTTAAGTCATCACTCCTCCTGATAGCCCAGAGCTACCTACTACCTCCACTCGGGCGGCTACAAAGACTAAGGCTGAAAATATGCTAGCTAAGCTGCAACTGACCTCCAAATACCCAGAGGAGGGCATTATCATGGGGTCCAAGGTGGACTCCAAAGTGCAAGAAATAACAGACACAGAGCCTGGACTTTGGGCTGAAATGCAGGGCTTAGTTCAAGCCATATACAAACTGAAGGCCGACAGAGATAATATGGCTATCCACTTGGCTACCTATGCAATTATTAAGGCCATAAATTTTCCTTACTTGGTGCAAGCACCAGAGTTGATACTCTAGCTAGCGACTCTCTACAATGCTCCCACTTAGAATGTTCTTCTCGCCGATCGTCGACCATTAAACTATCCAGCAACTATTGTCAATCTGGACGTGGTGACTTTTGCTTCAGGGCTGGGGATCCCTCAATTCAAAGGGTCCATTGTTCTCACCCATGCCAAATCATTAGAGGAGTTCGAGGGAGCTTCCCTCCTTTCCCGGAAATATCTCAACTCCCAGTGGCTGAAGTCCCTGAAGAGGGACCATAAAAAGATGAATTTGGAGATTCCCCATGGGGATTTTAAAGAGCCCATTGAGGTGGGAATTATATTTTTGTGTCGGATCTTTGGGTAACCCCATGCCCAGGATTCCTCAGCATGGATGTATTACTTTCTCTACTATATCACCACCTGCAACCAGACCTTCAATTAGGTAGCTATCATAGCCAACCATGTGGACTCGTAGTTGAAAGGTGTTCCAGAATTCAAAGTTCCAGATGACATCCTATGTACTATGGGCACTGGCCCAACAAAGACTAGCTTTTTTGGGTTTGCAAGAAATGGGCATTCTCAGGAATGGGCCGGGCCAGTTGACACCATGGGATGATTGTCCCTAGATCTAGTGGGAACTCATTTTGCCAAATTTTTGCAGGGTAAATGATGCCTTCATTTACCAAAATATTTTGACACTTACTCCGGATTTCAGATACCAGTTATCGCAAGAGACGATGAACCTGGTGAGCACCTATGGGAATTACTTTCTTCAATTCTAGTAGAAAACATATATTCGGGTGATCGACTTCTTCGGGAAATCCTATCTTCTTCCTGAGTATTACAGGGATAGAGTCATTCTTTTAGAATTCTTCCAATAGATTTTGGAGTTGCACGCCCTCTTCACATTGAAGAAGGCCACCAACGTTCCGTTCCTAATTTCTTGTGGGAACTATTCTTGTAGTCTCGCCATAGAAAAAGAGGTAGATAGTGAATTGAGAAGTCTGGGGTTGGTCGAATTCGACCATACCAGAAAGAGTTTTGATCTGCTATGAAAGATAGATTTGGCACTTCCCCAGGCCTCCCCACCACATATAGCAGATATCAAAGATTTTTGGACAGATTGCCAAGACAGTTTTGATGTCCGGGCCCACTAGAATTTGTAGATATCCAAAGGACTGATGAAAGTACTTGACCTTCAGGGTTTCCTGAAGGGTTTTTCAGATGACGGGCCCTTTGAGGACCCATTTTATAAAGAGCAGGGGTTAGAAAAATTGGATCTCCCTCTGGTGGATTGGGCCACCCTAGAAGACTTAACAATTGAGGGAGTATGCCACCCCATTATAGAGGCCATTCATAATTATTTTGCGTGGGTGCATCCCAAGAGCACCCAAAAAGGACAAGTCATTCGAAGGTCTGCCCCAACCTCTAGAGCTGCAGGGCCTAGCACAAGAAAGGGGAAGGAGAAAGAAGATACCCCATCCAAGGTACCTCCTTAGGGCTTGACCCCCATAATGGCATAGTGGCAAACATAAATAGAGTCGCTGAGGCTAGAAAGTCAAAAGATTAGCACAGAACTTTCCCAGGGCCTCCTCACAACTCTGGTAGCATCCACTCACCCAGTAGGGTCCCCATCATTGGCTACAATGATGAGCAGGTAGAGTTTCATCGAGGCAAAGTCTTCAAGTATTTTTGATACTGAGGTCCCACTACTAAGGAAGAAGAAGCAAAAGGTTAACCCCACCCCTAGCACAAACGAGGGCATGGTATGCCTGATGTGCCCCCAGTGGATTTTAGTTTGGGTTCCCCCAAACTTGAGAACATTTGAGATACCTCTCCCCCACATGATGATTTTGATGATGTCTTTGGGGCAGATAAACTCATGAACCTTCATGAGGATATAGATCATGAGGTGGAAGAGATTGTCACCCAAAAAAAAGAGGATATCCTCGTGGAAGAGGAAGTCCCAGAACAAGAAGCTTCCATAGAGCTGGAAGTCTAGGAGGAAACACAAAAGGAGCCCTAGAGGGAGAAATCACTGATCCAAGAGGCCAAAGATGAACCAAGGAAAACATTAGATGAGCAACCGATGATTGGAGAAATCAGACCCACAGGATCAACCATACCCCTAATCGTCACGCTCCAAACACCTTTGGTTACTCTGGGTGACCAAATGCATAGTAGCACATTCGGTGAGGTAATCACGGTGGCCCTAACTCTGAACCTTGGCCCGATACCTTAGTCACCCCCACAAAATGTTCCAATAGAGAAAGATGTTCTGGCAGATGAAGCTGATGAGGCCAAAGAACAATAGCAATAGAATGACAAGGGAATCCCTGAAGATATAAATGTTGGATCAAATGATGTAGAGAAGGATGGGGAAATCCCCAAGAATATAGGAGATATTGATAACGATGGTGGAGAAATCCTAGATATCATAGAAAATGATGCCAATGTGGCAGAGAACACTGAGGCCTCAAGAGAACAAGAGAAGGAACAAGAACAAGAAAGAGAGAAAGAGCCTGATGACAATGTTAATTTGGGAATGCACCGCCAGATTCTGAAGGGAATCTTGATGCCCAGGTCCTAAGAGAAAAGCTGCCCCAACTACCCCAATGGCTGGTGGAATCAAGGAAAAGAAAAGCCTTGGCGGTATCAATAGGCATTCTGCTCTCCCTGGCCAAGATGATGGCCCATAATGCAGAGGCCACAAAGCCTAAGATGGATCAGATGGTCCATATCCTCCAGAATGGTCCAACAGGAAGTACAATTGCAGCAATGACAACACCTCTCCTAGATGCATATGCAGCGGCTATAAGGCCCGAAGTTATACTATTATAGAAGTGGCACTAGGAAGAAGAGACAAGGAGGGTGAATTGGACCTGCTGAAGGAGGCCACCAAAGTAATAGAGGCCCAATAAAATAAACAAACCCAGAAGTTAATGGAGGAAAGAGAAACCAATGCAAATCTCCTTGCACTTTTGGCAAAACTTACGTAGCCTCTGGCTGAGGTCTACCTGGAAGCTTCTACCTCCAGATTACTGCTTGCACAGGGTGATATGGATTCTTTAAGGGCCATGAAGAAGAAGGCCCAGGCTATGGATGGGTGGGTAACCAAACAAATAACTATCGTAAGGAAATTTTTAGTGGTGTTCCTCCTGGATCTCTATCAAATCAACATTCTCCTCAGTCAGGCAAATGCCTCTGATATTGTGTGGGAACAAGATTTGGAAAAGTACAAAAAATGGAAGGCCGGGTTGGATGAATTTTTCAATGCTGGAGAAGAAACCATCACAGAGGTGGGAATTTTGGGAGATGAATCATATGATTCTCTCCAGGCTTAGTACTCCAAACTTGGCCTCAAAATTGAGGTATGCAAGAAACTAGTAACGGCCCTAAAAGAGAAGGTGACCATGGCCCAATAGCCTTTGGCCTATTTCAGGCATTTGTGATAGTAATTTCACAATTCAGCCTCTTCACCACTGGGACATGTACCCTAAAGGACTATGTCCTCAGCAAGTATGACTAGTGGATGGAGTCCCTATATCAGTATGTCGGGGACTTTGACAAGTGAAGATTATCAAGATTATCCAAGATGATGATCCAGGTACATGATGTCATGAAGATGGTAAGTGAATTTCGGGACAGGGTTGGAGAAGTTGGAGAGAAGCTGGAGGTTGTTCGTGGCCTATAGGACAACATCAAGGATATAGATGAAGATAGTGTAAGCCAAGTTTTAGAAGCATTTAAAAATATTAAGGAGCAATAAGGTCCTCCAGATTCCAGAGATTTTCATCAACTGTGCATATTTTGTATTCATTATTCTTTGATCATAAGCTCCTGGATCTCGGAGTTCTAGCTACATAGTTTTCTATTCTTTTGGTGACCCGCGCCTAGGTTCCCTAGAGCCAACTAGTCATTATCAAGTAGTTAATAAGAGTTTCAAGAAGTGGGTGACCCGAACAAGGCACGTCAGATCGAGGGATGGCTCTGACAGGTGGTCTTCTCAAGGCACCACCCCACCATTAAACACCTGGCATATCGGAGATAGTGAGCCACTTTTTAATTAACGAGGCATGTAGCCTCGATCCCCGGGGGATTGGATTTCTTCTATTCTCCCTCTGGCTCTCTTCTCAAGGTTGATTCTTCCACACATCCTTTCTTATCTCATTCTTTTGACATGTCAAACCTCCATTCTTTTCGAGGTTTTTGTAGCATGGTGCAGGTAGTATCGGCCACCAAAAATTTTATTTTATTAATTGAGTGTAAAGTTAAGTAAGGTTAGTTTTAGGAAAAATAGGTATAAATAACAAGTCTGACCTCATTCCAAGGGTCAGAAAAATTGATGATTTTGCATTCCATAGCTATAAAATTTTAGTGTTTTTATTTCTAGAAGTTGCAGAGCTCAATGCTCCTTAGTTCTTAGAAGTTCAGTAGATAGATGCTCCATTAGAGCCATTGTTGATGTACTCATCAGTGATGCTGGAAAACCATTAATGAAGAAGGAAGGATTCTCCCAATGTTGTTGTTGGTCTCTTGATCTTTGAGTTGATATTCTTTCATGTTGTATGTTTCTTATGTCCCTTGCTCTAATATTTTAAGTAGATTAACGACCTTCTTTTCCCCTTGCTATTGAATGTGTATGAACTGATGGCTCTATATACATTCAGTATTTTAGTGTAGCATGTTGGATCATGGTTGATGTTTAAATGTATTTGCATGACTATAGATAGATGGTATACTTCTAACCCTAGCCTATCTTTTGAAGTTTATTTGGTTAACTAACAAATTCTTGCAAGAAATCCCACTTACCTAAATCCCCAAAGAAGATGAGCTGAGATAACTAGCTATCCCCCCAAAAAAAATAGTCACACTCCCAACTAAGCTCCTGCACTGTCGATACCCAACTCTCACATGCTTGAAGGCCCAGAGAATCTCATTTCTCTGGACAAGCTTTATAGTAAAAGTTGGCAAGTACCTCGGTACCCGGTGACAACTTACACCTATTGGCAGACCCAGTCACAAACCCCCATCAAGAGAAACTAGCACTAGAAGGAGGGCATGATCTCATCCCCTTCTGAGGATTTAGATTTTACACTGCCTGAGGGTTCCCCAAGACATATTTTTAGGAAGAAAGCCTTTAGTGGGATTGGATCATTTTTTCCCTCCTAATTTGAAAGAATCCTTAGATTGGCCCCCAATCCTGGAAGGTTTGTCAAACTTGAGCCTCCCGCTTGAAAGAAGTGGACCCCAAAATCCAAGCCAACCAACATTGTTTGGGGTTCTACTACATCCCAAAATACCCAAGTCTCTTAGGAAACTCCAGGGATTAACACTCAGTCTAGCCAAAATCCAACACCCCCGATGGCTGCATACTTTGGTAACATCAAGTCCTCAATGGGACAGTTTTCTGGTGCAACCAATGATCTTCCCGCACACCCAGAAAGGATATACCCCTGATATGAGCACTTACACTCATGAACTATAGAGGAGCATCTGCAGGAATACAAATATACCATGAACCAACACTAGATCCAACATCAAGAAGTTCTGACCCAGATGTTCCCTATCCTTGGGACAGAACAAGCTAAACTGGTACCTTAACCTGCCCACAAAATACATCAACAGGTGGTGAGTTTATGGAGGATGCCTTCTTGTCTACCTTCCACATACACGTGGACCCAGCATGGTCCCATAGCTAGTTCATCTTCTTCAAGAAGGAACCAAATAAACCTCTTGCAACATTCAACCATCGGTTCTAACGTGCCTTGAAGTGGTGCATGGGTCCTTTCATCCCATCCCTGGAAGTGACCATCCAGACATACCTAAATGTAGTGGACCCTTTCATTTCCACTCTCCTATGGAGAACTACCACCCCCATTGATTGGAATACTCTGGCAAAGGTTTACAACCTAGCCTTAGAGTTGTCCCGAGGTTTGAACAAATCCCCGGGCGGGATTGGGAAGAGCATGCCTTTCAAAATGATACACGGTGGAACTTCTTACACCAGGGGATACAACCCCAATAAGGAAATGGGTATCCTTGCAATGGCCATGAATCCCCCACCACTGCCAATAGACCAACAGGCCCGGTACATATACTCATCACAAGCCCAGACAATACCGGGTCTAGAATTCATTCCCTGGAACCAACCATAGAAAATGTAACAACCACAGACACAACCTACTGGAGTGCCTTTCTTCTAGTCATCCACAACTAGAGGACTTCCACCCTTGACTTTGGTATCTACTACTGCCTTCTCCGAGAACCAACACTAAAAACTATCATATTGTGATGCGAACACGCAGCTGTCCACAGAGGTCGAATCCCTCCGGCGACTATTTTCCTCACTGACTATGGACATGGGATAGTTGAAGGCGGGGTATCTTGCACCCCACAACACCAATTCCAAGAGAGGGAATGTCTTCTCCAACTAATTAAATACCAATTCTAGAGGAAGAAATTACAATAATGGGCCTCAGCCCAACCAATAGCAATGGAACAATAATGCTAATACCAGAGGTCCTCCTCTGAACCAAAACACCAAATATGGTAGCGCTGGACCTTCCCATTTCATGCCAGTTGCAGAAATCTAGCCCCTCACTAATTGGTGTAGATTGCATGACATCGACTCTCATTCCAAGGTGAACTATGCCACATTGGAGAAGGTCATCATGATCTCCCTACTAGATAGACAACAAACTACTGATCCTACTCCCCTGAAACCCCCCATACAAGAGCCCACTCATAGTGCCTTCGCTTGTGAGACCATCTTCTTTGGAAAAGATAAGGAAGGAAAAGAAGAACATGATCTATAGGGGTTCTTTGATGAATCTATTCTAACCTTTGAGGCCAATGCTTCACCAACCCACAAACTCCTTACAACACCTAGAGATAGGCTGGTAAAGGACCAGTTTACATGCCCACACTTCCCAAAGACACCCCTCCCTGGGAAAACACAACTGGTCACTCCTTCCCACCGAAAGGGTCTAGATCTAACCAAGCTAAGGACTCGACCGAGGGAAGCCAACAATTCCCAAGGGGACGGTTTGACATCACAAAGGAGTTAGAACACACTACCACCTCCATGACATTGATGGAGGTTTTGGTGAACTACCCCGAGTAGAGGAAGTCTCTTCTAAAGCTCTTGGGAAACCTAGAAGTTGTCAGGTGGCCACCCAAGACTATCACTTTTGATGACACCAATGCGGCTATCTTTTGAGGAAACACTAAGGATCCTCCCTTCTTACTAGGATTAAACATATAAGGAAGAACCTGCACAATTTCTTAATAGATTCTAGTGCTTCGGGCAATGTCATGCCCTTACCCATATTCTAGAAGCTTGGACTACATCCCACTTGATCTAAAGGCACAGTAGTCCAGCTGGACAAAATTGTTGTGAAAATGGTCGGTGAGCTAAAGAACGTCCAGATTTAGCTCATCCAAGACCACCAAATAGCAAGCATAATTGACATCTAAGTGGTGGACATCCTAGAGACTTACAGGATGTTACAAAGTTAAAATTGTTCTAAGTCCCTTAATGGGTACTTCTCCACTAACTTTTCCCACTTGTGGCTCCCCTAGGAGGGAGAATCTAACTAGATCCGGGTAGAAAGAAAGCCTAGGATGAAATAGGCCCTCATCAAAATTGGGAGCGTAAATGAAGTCCTCTTCTCTCAGACTTCCCCTGGGGTGTACCAACCCCTAGAAATCTTGACCTTTGATTTCATTCTCGGGGAGGATCCCATAGTTTCTCAGAGAACACAGGACCTGGACAAAAAACTAAGGGGTGAGGTTAACTCACAAGGTACCACAGTGACCCCTTCCACACTCTTATCTGGCACTTGGTGCCAGGTGCATTATCAAAATTATTTAGAACTAGAGTGTGAGCCTTTCATTTCTTCTACCACCCGTCACATCAATGCCCTCCGGGAGAAGAAACATGAAGCATATTTTCCTAGGCCCAACAATCATTCTGATGGTATCCCCATGATGTCGCTAGTCCAGGAATCCTAGCCACAAGCTTCTCTGAAGGGAGACCTCACCCACACACCATCAGCACTAAAGGAAACTCCTCCCAACCTTCCTAGAAATAATCCAAAGGCCACTTCGCAAGCCTAGTCCCAGGTGACAACTAATGACCTGTGGACCCTGAAGTTCAATGGGTCCCGGTCCAAATAAGGCTATAGAGCCGGAGTGGAGTTTATCAACCCGTGGGGGAAATCCTTCCTTGTGTCTTACAAGTTATAGTTCAACTGCACAAACAACATCACGGAGTACAAGACCTTGATCCTTGGAGTCCTTTTTGCACTTAGAAAGGGAATCACTCACCTACGGGTGCTAGGTGATTCAGAGTTAATCATAAAGTAGGTCTAGAGCCAATACGCTTGTAATGATAAAAGGGTGGCTATGTACTGCAATTGGGCATGGAGCCTCATCGAATATTTTGATGCCTTTTTCATTGAACTTATTCCCCAGAAAAGAAACTACGTTCTAGATGCCCTTACTGTATCTTCCAACACTCTTGAGCCAATGGCTGACTCCTAGCTTTGGAAATTATCTATTGAGATGGTCCCCACCCCGTCCATTCCAAACAATGTGACCCAATTTCAGGTCTTTGAGGATGATCAATATATCCTGGCCTTCATGGCCAATGTTGGTGTCTTCAAGGATTAGATAGTGGAAGAAAGAGCTCATGAGGATACTGGACAGGGTGAAGAAGATGATGGGATCATAGACTTGCCAACCAACACCATCGCTAAGGGGATGGTAGCACTAGAATGAATCTTTGACTTAGACCCTTGGGGCTAGTAAAAGATATCATCCTCCTCCGAGGGAGGAAGATTTGAAAAAGTTAACATCAGCTAAGCCAGTGAAGAAAAATTGGTATACATTGGCACCTCCTACTCCACTGAGGAGAAGGAGAAGATTCCTGCGGTTCTCCAAGAATACATTGATGTAATAGTAGGGGGTATGAGGATTTGAAGACCTATGATACATCCATCATGACCCATACCATCCAAATAAAACCTCATTCTAAGCCCTTTTGACAAAAGAAATGACCGGTTAACCCATTGATAGAGCCTCTGATCCATCAGGAGGTTCAGAAATTGCTATCAGCCTGAATTATCTTTCCAATCTAGCACACTATGTGGGTCGCCAACCTCATCCCTATGAGGAAGAAAAGTGGCAAGATCTGCCTTTGCATGGATTTTTTAAATTTAAAAAAGGCATCTAAGAATGATAATCACCCTCTCCCCTCGTTGGATGAGGTATTGCAAATAATGAATGGATCACAAATGATGTCCTTCTTGGATGGGTACTCCAGGTATAACCAAGTCATGGTTAAGTATGAAGATAGAGACAAAACCGTGTTCACCACCAGTGGGGAACATTTGCATACCGGAGGATGCCCTTTGGCCTAAACAATGTAGGGGCCACATTTTAGAAGGCTATGGACATTGCATTCGAAGGCCTAGTAAATGGGTGCATAATCATCTACATGGATGATTTGACCATCTTTTCCTAGGGCAGGCATGATGACTCCACCCACCTCACCCAAATTTGTAAGAGATGTCACTAGTATGGAATATCCCTCAACCCCAAATGATATATATTTGGGGTCACTGAAGGGAAGTTTCTCGGGCATATTATCTCTGAGAAAGGTATATCCATCGACCCTGAGAGAGTTGAAGCATCGTTGAATCTACAAATGCTTGGCAGCAAGAAGGAAATGAGATCTTTCTTTGGGAAGATAAATTTTGTCCTGCGATTCATCACTAGATTCATAGAGATAGTGAATCCACTCAATGAAATGATGAAGAAAGATACAAAGATTGAGTGGAGTCCTGAAGAAAAGCAAGCATTCACCCATATTAAGCAAACTATTATGTAGGCCCCAATCGTGGATAGTCTGGAATATTCCCTCCCTTTTCACATATAATCCTTTTCTTTTCTGCATTCTGCTATGGCAGTTTTGACCTAGAAGGTCAAAGGGGAAGAATGACCAGTAGCTTTTATGAGTTCTGCCTTTAAAAATGCCAAAGTCTGAGATTCACCTTTTGAAAAGCAGACATTTTTCTCTCATCCACATTGTGAATAAATTATGGCATTATATTCACTAGAGCAAAGTGCACGCTATCATTCCAGACCAAGCTGTTAAGTCTATGCTCCTGCAGATATTATTGGGTGGACGATAGGGGAAATGGATTGCCATCCTCCAAGAGTTTGATTTGGAAATGCAACCCATGAAGATAGTCCAAGGCCAAGGACTATGTAGAGCGATGGTAGAAGAGACTCCCAACATTGAATGCCAAACATATACAGTGGAGTCTATCACTCAAGATCCATGGTATACCGACCTAGTATACTTATTGTTGAACAAAAGATGCCTAGAGGGGATACCCCAAACAAACGTCGTGCCCTATGACTAAAAAGTGCACACTTCATGATAAAAAATGGAATGCTTTTTTGAAAGAACTATGAAGAGGTATACCTACAGTACATAGACAGGGACCAAGCTGGAAAAATGATGGATGAATTTTATGGGCATTTTGGAACCAGGAAAGGCTCAGATGATGCCACTGCCAACCAGATCCTCTGGGTTGGATAATATTGGCCCTGTATATTCAAATATGTCTACACTCATGTTAGGAGATGCCATACTTGCCAGACAGTGAAACATCATGAGTAGAACCCGATCATGCCTCTGCAGTTGGTCTTAGAAGCTAGAACCTTCACCTAATGGGAATTTGACTTTATTAGGGAAATCAACCCTAACTCATCAGCCAACCACCGGTACATTTTTACTGATACCCATTATTGCACCCGGTGGTTTGAAGCGATTCCTTGTAAAAATATGGCAGATGTAGTTATAAAATTCCTGGAAGAAAACATCGTCACAATATTTGGAATGCCCTTTGCTATAGTATGTGACAATGGTCTGATGTTTTCTTCGGTGAAACTACTTGAATGGACCTATGATAGAAAGATCACTCTAAATTTCTCTATAAATTATTAGCCCTAGGGAAATGGTGTTACTAAATCAACCAACAAAAATTTACTTGAGGTGATCAAACATCTATTAGAACATAACCCCCAAGACTGGCACCAAAAGCTTAGATTCACTCTCTGGGAAGATCGCATCCGAATAAAGGAAGCCCTAGGGAAATTCCAATTCCATCTGGTTTATGGCTAGAATCCAGTATTCCCCATCAACTTACAGATCCCGATTTTATAGTTCATGTAGGAATTCAGAAACCGGGACAACATTATGGAAGTTTGGGTTTTGAACCTGTTATGAATGGAGGAACAAAGAGATATAGCCCTTGAACATTTTGTGCATCATCAAGCAGTAGTAAAATGATGGTTTGATAGAAGAGCCCAGTATAAGGCCTTTCATATTTTAGACTTGGTTCTCTTGTGGGACAAGGCCCGGGAAAAGAAGGGAAAGAACACTAAGTTTCAACAGCTTTGGCTTAGACCATATCTAATATCTAAGATCTGTGGGGCAAATACTTATCACCTCAAAAATATGACCGGATAAGCCATCCTGTTGCCTATTAATGGGTAGTTTCTTAAGCACTACTTTGAATAAGGTAGGTGGTGAGTTTGTCCAGAATTGTACTATATGTATATTTCTTTCCTTTAAATATCTTTCCCAGTGCTCTTTTTGGAGAACCCTTGCCTTGTAAATAGTTCTTGTTGGCCACCCTCCCAGGTTGCCTTTTCTTGGTTTTTTCATTTTCTTTTGGCCTTTTTTGTTTCCTTTTGTTTTCTGGGTTCCCAATGTTTTGCCTTCATTACATAGACCGGTATGCCTTACATAACATCTAGTATTTGGATCGATCCCTTATGCATTACGGGGAATTTGGAATCTATTGTTAGAATGGTGGAATTTGTTAGCACTCCAAAGTTGTTTTGTAAGTATGGTAAAAGGGGTTTTGGGTAATCTTCATCATGTTCACATCTTGATAGTCCAAACATCAGTTAAGAAAAAATTCAAGAAGCAAGTAATCGGAGACCTTGAGGGCAGATCGTTTGCACTAGTTGATTAACCAAGTCTCAAAATCATTAAAATATCCTAGGTTTGGAACATTCTCCCCTATTCGGCATTTAAAATGGATGGCAAGGTGAAAGAAGTACCGCTGTTAACACTTAGCTAAGCTTAAGGCTTACGGTGAAAGGAGTACCACCTTTCCATCCAAAAAAGAAAATAAAAGAAAGAACTGAAGAATAGAGAATTTTTCTATCCAGGGGAAACACACAAGATATGATGACTTTGGTTTGATTTTATTAGTACCTCCTCTCTACTTTTCCCAGTGGTCATCGACTTGGTTTTCTCTCAAAGCACACACCTCACAGCTGACAAAAGACCGAAATATTTAATTGTTGATGGGCTATATTTTCTCAAACACCTCACCCTTTATAAGAAGAATGCTCCAAGTAAAGATTAATTCCATTTTTTCTAACTAGAGATTCTGAAGTTCTTGAATGCGCTAAGCCATTTGTCCCAGATAGTTGCCATTTGTTATGCCCTGCATACCCGTCCCTAAATTTTGTAGGCAAAATATTGGGTCCCCCTTTTTATCTTTCTCTCTTTCTTTTGGTTTCTTGTTTTTTTGTTTTCCCTCCAGCCTTTGCTTCTGTGAGGGTTGTATATCTTTTGTTTTTGTCTTCTTGTGTCTCTGGGACCCAGTCCTAGATTTTTGTTTTTTCTTTTGAGTCGGTTGGATTCTGGACGTTAGGATTCTCTACCATCATGTCTTATTTCCCAAGATGTTATGGTTGCATGGAATCTCTAGGCCTGGAGTCCAGAGGTTTGCTTGTCCCAGAGTTTGTGGAAAGATACAACGTGTTTTTACCCTAGGGGTATAAATAGAAGTTACCTATCATTTTCAAATTTACCACGATTAAAATACTTAGAGCACTCAGAGTGATTTTAAGGTGATTAAGGTGATTAAACATCATTTTTGTCCTATGCTTAGTGGTTAATTGAATAGGGATTTGCGGTGCTGGTGCGTAATCATTCAAAGGTGAACTTGTTGCAGAGCACCTCCCATGCTCATCTTTCCTACATTCTTCATGTTTCCAGGTAGGCTTTCATCTCTCCCCTGTCTGGTTCCTAGCTTGCTAGTTTTCATTTGTCTTCTTTGTTTTGTTTTCTTTCATTTTTCTTTCGTTCCCGCCTTTGGTTCTACTTTTTTGTCTCCTCCCATTGGTGGGTTGTCTCTTCCAAAGGGATGTCCACCCTTTGTGTAGTTTTAATTTAGTGTATAAAGTTTTATATTTTCATGGAGTATCTTTAGAGGTCTTTGTATATTCTATACGTTGTGTAAATTTGTGTAAATAGTGTATATATGTCATTGTTTTGTTGTCAACCTGTGAGTTGTGCTTCAGCCCTAATTGTGCTTCGAATCTCTATATGCTAAGTGCATTTCCTATATATCCTTCCATTCTGTCGAGCTTATTGCACTCCATCACATCTTAACCACTCTGTCGAGCTCGTTAGAGAGGTAGTCACCATGGTTCAAACATCGCACCTCACTGGTTTGGATCATGGCAGCTTTCTCTCTCCCCTGTTGTGTCATCTTAATGGAAGGATAAATTTCTCAAGAGTGGGTATTCAAATCCCATCCCATCTGGCATTTACTCCCCCCATATCATCCCACTTGTCACCATTAATTTCATTATGCCACTGGTCACGTGGCCATGTGATGACCCATGTCAGCCAAGTACAGATTCCTATCGGTCACGGTGACAAATGACTAACTCTTACAGACTTTGGGTGCTGAGAGGCCCCTGGGTCTTCATTCCATTTTGGTCACTTAGCCCAACGCCTTGGAGCCCCCGCATGTTTACCAAAATCTGACTCATGTTTGCCTTAATACCCTGGGACTTTGATGTATGATAACGCTTTTTGGACATGTGTGAAACGGTGATGAATTCCCCAAAATTCAAAAAATTATTTTTATCATACTGTGTATTGATGTTTCTCCAGTCTTGCAGGTTACAAATAATTCGATCAAAATGTCTGAAGTCATCACTCCTCCTGATAGCCCAGAGCTACCTACTACCTCCACTCGAGCGGCTATAAAGACTAAGGCTGAAAATATGTTGGCTAAGCTACCACTGACCTCCAAATACCTAAAGGAGGGAATTCTCGTGTGGTCTAAGGTGGACTCCAAAGTGCAAGAAATAATAGACACAGAGCCCAGACTTTGGGCTAAAATATATGGCTTAGTTCAAGCCATATACAAACTGAAGGCCGACAGAGATATATGGCTATCCACTTGGCTGCCTCTGCAATTATTAAGGCCATAAATTTTCCTTGCTTGGTGCAAGCATCAGAGTTGATACTCTAGCTGGTGATGCTCTACAATGCTCCCACTCAGATTGTTCTTCTCCCCGATCCTTGGCCATTACATTATCTAGCGACTATTATCAATCTAGATATGGTGACTTTTGCTTCAGGACTGGGGATCCCTCAATTCAAAGGGTCCATTGTTCTCACCTAGGCCAAATCATTAGAGGAGTTCGAGGGAGCTTCCCTCCTTTCTCAGAAATATCTCAACTCCCAGTGGCTGAAGTCCCCAAAGAGGGACATTAAAAAGATGAAGCTGGAGATTCTCCGTGGGGATTTTAAAGAGCCCATTCAGGTGGGCATTATATTTCTGTGCCAGATCTTTGAGCAACCCCATGCTCAAGATTTCTCAGCATGGATGTATTACTTCATCTACTACATCACCAGCTGACACCATACATTTAATTGGGCAGCTACCATAGCCAACCATGCAGACTTTCAGTTGAAAGGCGTTCTCCAGAATTCAAAGTTCCACATGACATCCTATGTCCTATGGGCACTGGCCCAACAAAGACTGACTTTTCAAGTTTACAAGCAATGGGTTTTCTCAGGAATGGGTCAGGCCAGTTGACACTATGGGATCATTATCCCTAGATCTAGTGGGAACTCATTTTCCCAAATTTTTGTATGGTAAATGATGCCTTCATTTACCAAAATATTTTGACACTTACTCGGGATTTTGGATAACACTTATTGCAAGAGGTGATGAACTTGGTGAGCACCTATGGGAATTACTTTCTTCAATTCTAGGAGCATACATATATTTGGGTGACCAGCTTCTTTGGGAAACCCTATCTTATTCCCTAGTATTGCATGGATAGAATCATTCTTTTAAAATTCTGCCAGTAGATTCTAGAGTTACACACCCTCTTCACATTGAAGAAGGTCACCAATGTTTCATTCCCAATTTCTTGTGGGAACTATTCTTGCAGTCTCACCACAGGAAAAGAGACAGATAGTGAATTGAGAAGTCTGGGGTTGGTCAAATTTGACCATACCAGAAATAGTTTTGATCTGCTAGGAAAAGATAGCTTTGGCACTTCCCTAAGCTTCCCCATCACATATAGCAGATATCAAATATTTTTGGGTAGATTGCCATGACAGTTTTGATCTCTGGGCCTGCCATCATTCGCGGATGTCTAAAGGACTGATGAAACTACTTGACCTTCATGGTTTCCTGAAGGTTTTTTTAGATGACGGGCCCCTTGAGGACCTATTGTATAAAGAGAAGGGATTAGACAAATTGAATCTCCCTCTAGTGGATTGGGCCACCCTAGAAGACTTAACAATTGAGGGAGTATGCCGCCCCATTATAGAGGCCAGTCATAATTATTTTGCATGGGTGTGTCACAAGAGCACCTAAAAAGGACAAGTCATTCGAAGGTACACCCTAACCTCTATAGCTGCAGGGCCCAACACAAGAAAGGGGAAGGAGAAAGAAGATATCCCAGCCAAGGTACCTCCTCAGGGCTTGGCCCCCATAATGGTACAGCTACAAAAACAAATGGAGTCATTGAGGTTAGAAAGCCAAAAGATTAGCACACAACTTTCCCAGGGCCTCCTTGCAACTCTGGTAGCATCTGCTCGCCCAACGGGATCCCCATTGTTGGTCACAATGATGAGCAGGCAGACTTTTGCAAAGGCGGAGTCTACAAGTATTTTGGATACCGAGGTCCCAGTACTAAGGAAGAAGAAGCAGAAGGTGAACCCCACCCCAAGCACAGACAAGGGCACCGATATGCCTGACGCACCCCTAGTGGATGTTAGTTTGGATTCCCCTAAACTTGAGAACATTTCAGATACCTCTCCCCTACATGATGATTTTGATGATGTCTTTGGGGTAGATGAACTCATGAACCTTCATGAGGATATAGATCACAAGGTGGAAGAGATTGTCGCCCAAGAAAAGGAGGATATCCCCGCTGAAGAGGATGTCCTAGAATAAGAAGCTTCTATGGAGAAAGAAGTCTGGGAGGAAATACAAAAGGAGCCCGAGAAGAAGAAAACACTGGTCCAAGAGGCCAAAGATGAACCAAGGAAAATAGTAGATGAGCAACCGATGATCGAGGAAACCGGACCCACGGGATCAACCGTACTCCCAATCATCACACTTCAAATACCTTTGGTTACTCTGGGTGACAAAATGCCTCAGAGCACATTCGGTGAGGCAATACCTGATACCTTAGCCACCCACAAAAAATGTTCCAATGGAGGAAGATGTTCTAGCAGATGAAGTCAATGAGGCTGAAGAACAACATCAGAAGAATGACAAGGGAATCCCTAAAGATATAAATGTTGGATCGAATGATTCTGAGAAGGACAGGGAAATCCCCAAGAATATAGGTGATATTGATACTAGCGGCGGAGAAATCCCAGATGTCATGGAGAATGACGCCAATGTTGTAGAGAACACTGAGGCCTACGGAGAACAAGAGAAGGAACAAGAATAGGAAAGAGAGAAAGAGCCTGATGAAAATATTGATTCCAAGAATGCATCACTAGATTCTAAAGGGAATCCTGATGCTTAGGTCCTAATAGAAAAGCTACCCTAGCCTCCCAAATGGTTGGTGGAATCAAGGAAAAGAAAATCCCCTACGGTAACAACAGGCGTTCCGCTCTCCCTAGCCAAGATAAAAGCCCATAATGCAGAGGCCACAAATCCTAAGAAGGCTTGGATGGTTCATACCCTCCAGACTTTTCCAATAGGAAGTACAGTTGCTCCAATCACAACACCTCCCCCAAATGTAGATGCAGTAGTTGTAAGGCCTGAACATTATACTATTATAGAAGTGGTACTGGGAAGAAGAGAAAAGCATGGTGAATTGGACCTACTGAAGGAGGCCACCAAATTAATAGAGGCCCGATACACTAAATAAACCCAGAAGTTAAAGGAGGAAAGAGAAACCAATGTGAATCTCCTCGCACTTCTAGCAGAACTTACGCAGCCCCTAGCTGAGGTCCGCCCAAAAGCTTCTACCTCTGAATTACCACTTGCACAAGGTGATATGGATTCTTTAAGGGCCATGAAGAAGAAGGACCAGGCTTTGGATGGGTGGGTCACCGAATAGATAGCCACCCTAAGGCAATTTTTAGTCATGTCACTCTCGGATCTCTATCAGATCAACATTCTCCTTAGTTAGGAGAACACCTCCGCTATTGTGTGGGAACAAGATTTGGAAAAGTATGAAAAATTGAAGGCCGGGTTGGATGAATTTTTCAACATCGGAGAAGAAACCATCATAGAGGCAAGATTTTTGGGAGATGAATCATATGATTCTCTCTAGGCCTAGTACTCCAGACTTGGCCTCAAAATCAAGGTATGCAAGGAACTGGTTAAGGCCCTAAAAGAGAAGGTGATCACGGACCAATATCCCTTGGGCCTATTTCAGGCATTTGTGGTAGGGTTGTCACAAGTCGACCACTTCACCACCAGGACATGTACTCCAAAGGAATAGGTCCTCAGCAAGTATGACGAGTAGATGGAGTCCCTGTATCAGTCTGCTGGGGACTTTGACAAGGGAAGATTATCAAGATTATCCAAGATAATGATCCAGGAACATGATGTGGTGAAGATGGTAAGTGAATTCTGAGACGGGACTAGAGAAGTTGAAGAGAAGTTGGAGGTTTTCCATGGCCGATGAGACAACATCAAGGATATAGCTGAAGATGGCGTAAGCCAAGTTTTAGAAGAATTTAAAAATAGTAAGGAGCAATAAGGTCCTTCAGAGTCCAGATATTTTCATCAGTCATGCATATTTTGTATTCATTAATCTTTGAGCGTAAGCTACCAGATCCTAGAGTTTTGGATCCACACTTTTGTATTATTTTAGTGACCTGCGCCCAAGTTCCCCGGTGTTGACCGGTCATTATCAGGAAGTTAATAAGGGTGTCAAGAAGTGGGTGACCCCAACAAGGCATGTCAGCTTGAGGGATGGCTCTAACAGGTGGTCTTCTCAAGGTGTCATCCCAGCATTAAACACCTGGTGCATCAGAGACAGTGAGCCACTTTTTCATTAATAAGGCATGTAGCCTCGATCCCCAGGGGATCAAATTTCTTCTATTCTCCCTATGGCTCTCTTCTCAAGGCCAATTCTTCCACACCTCCTTTCTTGTCTCATTCTTTTTACATGTTAAACCTCCATTCTTTTCAAGATTATTGTAGCATGGTGCAGGTAGTACTGGCCACCAAAAATTGTATTTTATTAATTGAGTGTAAAGTTAAGTAAGGTTAGTTTTAGGAAAAATAGGTATAAATAATAAGTATGACCTTATTCCAAGTGTCGACAAAATTGATGATTTTGTAGTCCATAGTTATAGAATTTTAGTGTTATCATTTGTATAAGTTGCAAAGCTCAATGCTCCTTAGTTCTTAGAAGTTTAGTAGACAGATGCTCCCTTGGAGCCATTGTTTATGTACTCATCAGTGATGCTGGAAAAACATTAATGAAAAAGGAAGGATTCTCACAATGTTGTTGTTGGTCTCTTGATCTCTGAGTTGATATTCTTTCATGTTGTATATTTTTTATGTCCCTTGCTCTAATATTAGAAGTAGATTAATGACCTTCTTTTCCCCTTGCTATTGAATGTGTATGAACTGATGACTCTGTATACATTCAGTATTTTAGTGTACCATGTTGGAGCATGGTTGATGTTTAAACATATTTGCATGACTAAAGATATATGGAATACTTCTAACTGTGGCCTATCTTTTGAAGTTTATTCTGTTAACTAATGAATGCTTGCAGGAAACCCCACTTACCTAAATCCCCAGAGAAGATGAGCTGAGATAAATAGCTATCCCCCCAAACAAAATATTCACACTCTTAACTAAGCTCCTGCACTGTCGAGGCCCAACTCTCATGTGCTTGAAGGCCTGGAGAATCTTATTTCTCTAGACAACCTTTACAGGCAAAGTTTGCCAGTACCCCTATACCTGGTGACAACTTACACTTGTTGGCGGACCCGATCACAAACCCCTATCAATAGAACCTTTGTTCCTTTGATTATCTAAATTCTTTGGGATTATGTACATGACCGTACAGATGATATCAAGTTAACATCAATGACAATACAATACATTAACTGATTTAATTCCTTGCATTATCTTCAACTTAACATTGTCAAACATTCAATCAGTTAGATGTCATCAATCTCTCCCTTTGGCATTGATGGCAATATACTATATTATCACACTATACTATTTCTAATACAATATGAAATAAAACAATTGGGATTCATCAAACTACCAATCTTTTTGTTCTGATAACCGATAAATGTCTAACCATTGGTAAGCTCTATTTTAGCTTAGATTTGATTCTTGCAGCTCTCTATATTTTGATATGTTGTGTTCTTTCCTTGTGTCAATTTCTCTCCCTTGACTGTTCTTCCTCTTTTGATGTTTTTTTCTCTTGTCAGAAACTCTCCCTTTGTATAATCTTTCCATACAATTTCTCTCCCTAAGGATATAATCTCTCACTATTGGAGTAATATGATAATGAATAATCTCTTTCCCTTTCCAGAAAGATCTGATATTATGGATAATTTCTCTCCCTTTGACAACAATGCCAAACAAATATCTAACAAATATTTGACATTCTTGTCAAAGAATCATTTCTCTCCATCCATAATTTATTCCTTGAATTTCCCTTATCCATCAGCAATATATCAATATTCTCTAGTGCTCGGTGCTGATATATACCTGTCTGTATATAGATGTAGCTTTGAATTTCATCTCTTTGCTTGCATCAACATTAATGGTATTCTGATAATATGTAGGCTGATGCAGCCTTCAATCATTTTACCAACTGGTAGACAAGGGTTTAACCCCTAGTCTCTTTCTCAAGTACTCAAATGTATCCTTGGGCAGTGGCTTGGTGAAGATATCAGCGAATTGTTCTTTGGATTGCATATACTAAAGTGTCACCTCTTTTTCTTGAACTTGTTCTCTCAAATAATGATACTTGATAGCAATGTGTTTAGTCTTAGCATGCATGACTAGATTCTTGGAAATTTTTATTGCACTGGTGTTATCACAATAGATAATCATTGGTTCTAGGATCTTCATATGCATACCTTCGAGTAACTGTTTGATCCATGCAATATTTGAGAAATTTGCAGCAGCAACAACATACTCTGCTTCTACAGTAGACTGAGAGATGCATCCTTTCTTCTTTCTAATCCATGTGAAAAGTATGTCACCCATAAAGAATGCTCCTCCAGTTGTGCTCTTCCAGTCATCAAGATTTCCAGCCCAATCAG
Source organism: Thuja plicata (assembly GCA_018584345.1). Lineage (NCBI taxonomy): Eukaryota > Viridiplantae > Streptophyta > Pinopsida > Cupressales > Cupressaceae > Thuja > Thuja plicata. The sequence goes on along the minus strand of MU226887.1, from coordinate 347,786 downwards.
CATCAGTAAACACCTTAAGTTAAAATTTTCCTTCTCTTCTATACCATAAGCCATATTCCACGGTATTGTTCAGATATATTAAAATTATTTTTACAACAGTCATATGTGATTCCCTAGGGTTAGCAGAAAATCTAGCAACTATTCCTACTGCATGTGAAATATTTGGTCTAGTGTGTACAACATACATGAGTTTTCCAATCATTGATCTGTACAAAGTCTAATTTACCTCTGTTATCTTTTCCTCTTTTTTTAACTTACATCCAGTAGCCATCGGTGTTCCAAGTGGTTTGAAATCTTCCATCTTGAATATTTTTAGGACCTTTTTAATGTATTTGGACTGTGTAATGAAAATACCTCCACTTTGTTGAATGATCTATAGAACAAGAAAGAACTTGATCTCTCAAAACATATACATCTCAAACTCTTTGCTCATCTCATTAGAAAATGATTTGCATAGCCTATCATTGCCTCCAAATATGATGTCATCAACAAATATTTCAGTAATCAAAGTGTTAGCATCAGTATCTTCCTTCAAATAAAGATTACTATTTTCACTAGTCCTTACAAATCCAATACTTATAAGATAGGAATGAAGCCGTTCATACCAAGCTCTTGGAGATTGTTTTAATCCATACAAGGCTTTATGAAATCTATATACCATGTTTCTCTTGTCTAGATCTACAAACGTCTATGGTTTCTCAATGTATACCTCTTCTTCAAGTATTCCATTTAGGAATGATGACTTGACATCCATCTGGTATACCTTGAATCCTTTGAATGTAGTGTAAGCAAGTAGTATTCTTGCACCTTCTATCCTAGCAATGGGTACAAAGGTCTCTCCATAGTCAATACCTTCATCTTGTGCATACCCTTTGCATACTAGTCTTTCTTTGTTTCTTGTGACTTCTCCATTCTCATTCAGCTTATTCCTGAATATCGATTTAGTACCGATGACATTCTTGTCATCTGGTCTTGGCATAAGTGACCATGTCTTTTTCTTCTCAATCTGCTCAATCTCATCATTCATAGCACTTATCCATTCTTCATTATCAAGTGTAGTATTGACAGATTTTGGTTCAAACTCACAAATTAAACAACTTGAGTTTAAAGACTTACTTCTTGTTCTTGTAAAAGCTTTATTATCTCCTATGATCTAGATCTCTGGATGGTTCCTTCTTACATATCTTGCAAGTACAGGTACAGATCTTTATCTATCAACTTGATCATCATTTTGTCCTTCATTCCATTCTTCATCACCTTGCACATTATTTTGATCATTATCCTGACTATCAGTATTTGCATCCTGACTGTCGGTTGCAACATTCAGTTGTTCAGGAATTAAGCACTTTTTCTCAGGCAGAGTGTTGGGTTCTTCACAGTATACAAACTTGTTGTAGTCTTCTGGTTCTTTTGTGCTTTCCAGCTCATTCATTTCTGCAAATTCATCTATCTTCACATTTGCACTTTCAACAATTTTTTTAGAGGCGTTAATAAGACATTTATAAGCCTTTCTTTTGGTGGAATACCCTAGAAAGATACCTTCATCACTCTTGGCATCAAGCTTTCCATTTCTATCATCCTTTAAGATATAAAATTTACTACCAAAGATTTTGAAGTAACTTACATTGGGTGTTTTACCATACCATAGCTCATAGGGTGTCTTCTTTTTGTCCTTCTTCAATTGTACTATGTTTAATGTGTAGACAGAAGTACTGACAACTTCCCTACAGAAGATTTGGGTGATGCCTTTCTCTATCATAAGTGTTCTAGCACAATCAACTATGGATCTATTCCTTCTCTCAGCAATCCCATTTTGTTGTGGTGTTCTTGGTGCAGAAACCTATCTTTTTATACCATGCTCATTACAGAAATTATTGAATTCATCTTATACAAACTCTCCTCCTCTATCTAATCTCAAGTATTTAAAATCCTTACAACTTTGTTTTTCTACCATAGCCTTATACCATTTAAATATCTTGAATGCTTCCGATTTATCTTTTAGAAACATAACTGTCATCATTCTAGAGTAATCATCAACAAAGAGAATAAAATATCTATCTCCATAATAACTCTTTATCCTCATTGCTCCACATAGATCAATATGGACTAATTCTAGAATATCATCAGATGTATGGGTTTTACTTTTGAAAATAGACTTTCTCATTTTACCTTTTTGATAATTCTTGCACATGATGTTGTCGGGCTTTGTCATCGTCGGTAAGCCTCTTACATTTATCCTTCTTCTTATTTTCATCATGTTGTCAAAATTCACATGACACAATATTTTGTGCCACAACCATATGTCTTCATTTCTATTCATTAAGCAAGTGGTGTTAGTATCATTCAAGTAGAATAAGTTACCTTTTGTCTATTCATCGGTACCAATCAATCTTCCTGATTCATTGAAGACCTTTGCCTTGTTAGCCTCAAATGCTACTTTGTGACCTAAATTATTCAGTTGAGAAACACTCAACATATTATAATTCAATCCTTTTACCCAATAAGCATTTTCACATTTCATCATGTTATTCAAAATTATAGTTCCTTTACCTTCAACTAGACAAGGTTTATCATTACCCATTATTACTGTACCACCATTATAATACTCAAAAGTGTTAAACTTTTCTATCACCAGTCATGTGGTGAGTGCAGCCACTATCTATAATCCAGATGTCATTTTTGCTAACCTTAGATATGAGTGCAGATTCTACATACCTTTCATCTTCATCTGAATCATCTTTCACAGCCACAAACACCATCTTGATGTCTTTATCAGGTTCGGTGTTAGTATCTTCATCTTTCCAAGTAGCTAGGTATCTGGATTTCTTGCCTTTGTCCTTGTAGTCTTGTGTATCTCTTCTTTTTAATTGTTGGTAACTTCTATAATCCTTGTTATCACCTCTGTCAGATTTCTTCTCAAAAGATCTATCATTAACTCTGTCATCTTTTCTTTTGTTAGGACATCTTGCAGCAAAGTGTCCAATCTCTTTACAATTAAAGCATACAAGTGGTAAATTTCCTTTGTATTTACCTTTTCCTCTACATTCTTCTAGCCATAATTGCTTCTATTTCATCTAGATCTTCTTCTTCACTTTCACTTTCACTTTCACTTTCACTTTCACTATCTCTTCTAGATGTGTGTCTATGACTTGATTTGCTTATTCTCATAGAAGACTTAAATGCAGACTCTAAGTTTGGTAAGATACTATTATCAAAGTTATTCATTTCAAATGAAATTGGTCTACCAACTAAACTATCAAGAGTAACTATATTATTTTCTACTACTCTCATTTTTTGAAAGGCAGAAACTCTAATAGCATATACAGGCAGTAAGGTTCTTAAGATTTTACTTACCACTATCTCCTATTCAAGTGTACCTCCAACTCCTTGTATAGCATTGAATACTTTGATTCTTGTGTTGTACTGTGTGATTTTTTATCCTTCTTTCATTCTAAGATCATCAAACTTTCCTTTAAGGCTTTCTTCCTTGGCTCTCAAAACATTTGTATCACCTCCATGTACAAGCTTCAGTTTGTCCCACATCTTCTTTGCAGTTTTGCAATCTTTGACATCTTCAAATTCAGCATCAAAGAGTGAGGAAGAAAGCTCTATAACCATGTAGTTGTGCTCATGCTTCTCTCTCAATTGATCTACTATCAATACTCCTGTGGGAAACACATATTCAGTATCTAGGAATTGAGTAACATCATTACCAATACTTGATAAGTGGAGTCTTATCCTGCTTTGCCATGAAGCAAAGTTGTCTTTGTTCAACTTGAGCACATCTCATCTATTCATCTTGTGATCTTGAATTAGGTCTTGAAACCTTCCTTTCTAAGCACAAAATCTCTGATACCAATTGTTAGTAATAACTAAGGGGGGGGTGAATCAGTGGCTTCAAAATTTATCCTTCAAACTTAACCACCAATCAATAAACCTCAAATTATTATGTCCCTATAAGATGCATGCCATGAAATACTACTAAAGATTAATTGTCTGTCGGTTTTCTCTGTCGATCCTTATTTACCCTTGATTACCAATAAGCAATATAACTATTTACCAAAACTCAGTAAATAAGCAAAGTATACCGATCAATTTAGAGTTAGCTATGTAAGATGTGTATGCGGTAAATTTGGCCTTGTTAATTCACCATACACTTCAACATAGTCCTTCTTCACCAGGTACACACAAGACTGAATATGAGATTATTCATCTTATCTTCCTACATGATTCAACCTGTTGCCTTCTATCCAGATGAGGTTTTTGAAATTGATCTCAGAACGAGAGTCTCACAACCATGGACCAATCTAGGAATGAAGGATTTATCATGATAAATGCAATACAATGCAAGATTATACTAAGAAATGAAATATGAGAGATTAAGCTAAGACATTATTTCAATGCAATTAGTCTAGAAATTGAAACTATCTTATTGCAATATGAAATTATTCTATATGAGATTAGCGAGAAAATGACACAATAATTCAGTATTCTAACAATGCAAAAGTGAGTAGAGTTTTTCAGGGGTTTTGAATGAAGAATGAGAGTTCTTTTATAGACTCTGAGATGATCAGAATAGAAACTTTCCTTTTTGAAATAAAACAGATAGAAAAGCCAGTTAAAAATAGAATGCTTTATTGAAAAGAATTCAATAAATTATTTTCTTCCTTCTTTAACTGTATTCTTTTTTTTTTATTTAACTATGTTTTCCTTGAATTTAATTGTTTTATTTGATTTATCTATTTTTCTCTCTCTTAAAAGAGAAGTTTCCAATTCTGAATAAAAGAAAAATCTTTGATAGAATATCTAATTAATTAAATAAATATGACCTCATAATTGCTTTTTCTCTATTATCTGAATATTAAATTCAATTATTGAAAATGAGGATATTTATTTAATAATTAAATATCATTTAATTTCTTTTCCATGTGTCTTAGCTAAAGAGGGTGAATTTAATTTAATTAAAGTTCTAGGACTTTATAATTAAATTAATTTAATCATAAGGTTTGTTTAGCTAAATAGATATTTAGAAATTAAATATGATATATAATTAATACAAATTTAGGATTTTCTGCATTTGACACTCAGGTTGAGTAGAGTCAGTGAAAACTCAGAATTGCCTAGTACAATAGGACTTTGATGATTTAGAAGAGCGACAAATGCAACAAAATTAGTTAAGGTTGCAAGATGCCAATTTTGGGGTGTTACATTTTTCCCCTCTTTGAATTGATGTGCAAGCAGCGCATTGATTCAAAGAATAGTCTGATGCATGAAGCACAAAAGAAGGATTTGAACACCCAGTTTTGACTGTGAGGTACGAAAAATTGAACATGCCCCAAGTGATTGAAAAGCATGGAACACCCAGTTTTGACCGTGAGGTACGAAAAAATGAACATGCCCCAAGTGATTGAAAAGCATGGAACACCCAGTTTTGACCATGAGGTACGAAAAAATAAACATGCCCCAAGTGATTTGAAAAGTATGGAACACCCAGTTTTGACTGTGAGGTATGAAAAATTGAACATGCCCCAAGTGATTTGAAAAGCATGGAACACCCAATTTTGACCATGAGGTACGAAAAACTGAACATGCCCCAAGTGATTGAAAAGCATGGAACACCCAGTTTTGACCGAGGTATAAAAAACTGAACATGCCCCAAGTGATTGAAAAGCATGGAACACCCAATTTTGACCGTGAGGTACGAAAAACTGAACATGCCTCAAGTGATGAGATGCCCCTAGTAATGAGGACTTTTGAAAATCAGATCAGATTGATTGAAATAGATTTAATGATGTAATCATCCGGCCCCCTCGGGAGCGAAAGAGAAAGATGACACGTCATATTGATGATGGAGAGTGAAAAATCACAGGTAGATGTTGAGTCGGAGATTAAGAACTTAGAACAGATTACAGAAGAATTCAGAAGATTCATAATCAATTTTGAGTGATTTCAAGGTCTGGTTGACCAAGTTTGACTAGGGTTGACCAGAGTTGACTAGAGTTGACTTTTGAAGAAAAAAGTCAAATATTTGAGGAAATGTTGATTAGATAAAATTCTGACAAGAAAGCAACGTCAGAAATTTGACTGCACAAGCATCTGATCGCGTCAGTCTCAAAAATTTTAAAATGCGATTTTGAGCGATATAGAAGTGTCAAATTTTGATTTTGATCTCGAAAATGGGTTGAGCATATAGTTGAAGATAGAGAGAAAGGATCAAACACTTGGGCAATCATGATGAAACCAAGACTCTAAAGAAGAACTCCCCTATGTATGAACCCAAGAGAATGCAAAGAAGAGAACACTGAATTTCTGCCACTGCAATTCTAGAATGAAAATGCAATCCTATGCTAGATGCAATATGAAAATGCAATTCTAGGACATGGTTGTGAGACCCATCGTAAAATCATCATCATTGAGAATTTTTGGAACATCAAAGTTGATACAACCCTTACTGGCACCACAATGCAACCATAAGGATATGAATATGACTCTTCATCAGAGGAAATGTAGGAAACAAACGTAAGCACCAGGGTACAAAAGCCAAGATGAACTGAACATTTTTTCCAGTTAATGTTGCAAGAGTACACTAGTATCCAGGCATTCAAAGCCAAGATAACCATGAGTGCGATCATGCATAAACAAATAGATCAACAGCAAACAAAATAATGACAAACAGAGCAATAACAAGCAAGGAGATAGTACCGACCTCACCATGGCGTACAAATAAACAAGATCGAGGGATGTGAGGCTTCTCCACCTTAGTGCGGGATCTCTTATCACATACACCCTATTTATTTTGACATTGTTGGATCATCGAGACTACACCAACAAGTAGTAGACAAAGAAAATATTGATAAAATCTATAAGAATAGACAACATACAAAGAGATATTCAATCATAGCTCAGCATGTTTCAAAGTTTGCGAATGTAGATGTGTATGAGATGTTGAAAAACACCGTTGTGCTTGTGCGTGCATTGTGTTTGAATGTTATCGATAGATGTTTATGTTTGAGATATTTTATGTGTGTTAAAAACATAGATGTGTCCAAAGATAGTGTTAAAAAACACTATTTATGGTGGTGTTGAAAAACACTAGCTTGTGTTAGTAGCGAGTTGTCCTTGAGAAGTGACAAGATTACTGACTCAGGTGTAAACCAAAATGTGATCAAATGGGGGACCCATGCCCCCAAGTAATGATGACTAACTTGACATATATTGCAAGGACAAATGAGATTTGATTTCCCCCAGGTGTATGGCGTTGAATAAATGACAAGTTAGGAGGGTCCGCAAAGGAACCAGAGTGTCACAAAAGTGACCAAAAGATATGTACAACTGTCAAGATTGAGTATCGATAGATAGAGCGTGTGAGTATAACTCCAATTGTAAAAAATATGAGTAATCTTAATAGAATAGCGACAGTAGGAAAACACAGTGAGAACCACTGGTGACTGACGCAAGAGAGATGCTCAAATAAAATGATCATAGCATAAGCTAGACATCAGTAGGTAGACGTAGTGAGAACCACTGGTGACTGATGTGAGGGAGATTCTCAAGAAAAGAGAACTTTGTATAAGCTAAGTGACAGTAGGTAGACGTAGTGAGAACCACTGGTGATTGTCACAAAGTAAATCCAAAAGATAATAAGACAATGCACCCAAGACCAGGAGGGTTGCCCTGAGAGGATGACCAGTTTCAATCCATGTGAGTTGGTGTCTTGATGGGAACTGAAAGAAAATGAAAGTAGGGAAGCAGCAATGTGGGAAAGAAAATGCATAAAGCCAAGGGGTGTTGTGATAGATATAGCATTGTGGAATAAGAGGCGCCTGTTTACCAGGTTTTCACCTTCTTGGCAGAAATTCTTTTTTTCTTGCTACCATGACGCCTGTTTGCCAGGTTTTCATCAATGACACTTTTTCTCTTTTTTCTTTTTTTTTTTATTTTAAATTTTTTAATTTTTTTGTAATTTTGGAATATATGATTTTTTTTGAGATACATCAAAGTTCCTATCGCTAGGTTTTCACTAAGATGATCATTTTTTTAGGACTTTTTCAAATTTTTAGGATTTTTTCAGGACTTTAGTATATACATGAGCATACTGAAGATGTCTCAGCTGTAGAACCACTTTAAATGAAGAGAGTTGATGGGCTCTTTGAGTTGTTCTCCTTCAGTAGTAGAGAGTTGATAGGTACCAGACCCAAACACTACAGTAACAATATACAGATCAAACCAATTAGGTTCAAACTTGCCTTTCTGTACCCAATGTTGCTGATTCTTAGGGTTCTCCCTCAGAATGAGGTCACCTGCTTGGAAGTCTCTTGGTCTAACCTTCTTGTTATAGATTTTAGACATCCTCTTTTAGTATGCTCTCAGGTGATCGAATGCCACTTGGCGATGTTCATCAAGTAATTCTAGCTCTTGTAGCTGAGACATTCTAGTATCTTCATCAGTGATGAGGCCCTTCAGAGAGACTCGCAAAGAAGGAATCTCAACCTCAATAGGTAGCACAACATCTGCTCTATAAACTAATGCATAGGGTGTAGCCCCTGTTGGTGTTCTTATAATTTTCCTGTATGCCCAAAGAGCTGGGTTGATTCAGAGATGCCAATCTCGTCCGAACTTGTGCACTGTGCGATGCAGGATCTTAAGGATTGTTTTGTTGGAAGCTTCCACTTGTCCATTACCCTAAGGATAATAGATGGAAGATCAGTGTTGAGTAATTTTGAACTTAGAGCATAGCTCTGTCAAATCCTTATTTTTAAATTGTCCCCCATTATCTATGATAATCACTAAGGGTACACCATGCTTGCAGATGATGTAATTGAGAATAAATATTGCTACTATTTTGTCGCTGGCAATGGTGAGAGGGACTACCTCCACCCACTTAGTAATATTAATCTGTAGCTGTAATGATAAAATTATGTCCATTGGAGGATGAGGGGTAGATCTGACCCACCAAATCAAAGGCCCATTGTTGAAATGGCCAGAAAGTAATGAATGGAATCATCTCCTTGGCTGGAGCATGAATCAATTTTCCATGTAATTGACATTGTTTGCAGGACTTAGCAAACTGTGTTTCTTCTTTTTCCATGTCTGGCCAGTAGTAACCAGCTCTAATAAGTTTTTGGGCTAATGTCAGGCCATTAGAGTGTGACCCATAGATGCCTTCATGCACCTCTACTAACACTTGTTTGGATTCATCAGGTTCTAAACACCTAAGGAGGGTACCGTCTAGACCATGTCTATACAAGTCATTAGCGATGATGACGAGCCATGAAGCACTACGGATTAGGTGACATTTCTCATTTGGGGAGTAAGTGTCCAAAATAATCTGGTCACATAGATAGGAGAAGATGTGATGGTAGCGAGATGATTCATGTCCTATGATAGAACAGATCATCCGGGATTCAGGGGAGTCATAGGCTGGGTAGCATAAAGTCTCCACCATGAATTCATGTCTAAAATCATTTTCAGGCATTTGCAGCATAGAGGCAAGAGTAGCCATGGCGTCTGCCACTTTATTATCTACCCTCGAAACCTGTTGAAATGTGATATGAGTAAAATATTTTTTAAGATCATCAACCAACCATTTGTAAGGTATCAACTTGTCATCCCTTGTCTGATAGATATTGTTGACCTGATTAATGACCAACTGGGAATCTCCAAGAACATTTAGTTCATCCACGCACCACTCAAGGGCGATCTTCATACCATTGTTGAGGGCTTCGTACTCAGCAATCTTATTCGTACAAGGAAACAACATTTTGTATGCTTTTGGTAATGAGTACCGTTGAGGTGTAATGAACAGTATCCCAGCACCTGACCCCTGTTGGGTAAATGAACCATCAAAAAACATAGTCCATGAGC
>MU226887.1:318867-330010 GCA_018584345.1 Thuja plicata | reverse complement strand
ATGCAAAAGTGAGTAGAGTTTTTCAGGGGTTTTGAATGAAGAATGAGAGTTCTTTTATAGACTCTGAGATGATCAGAATAGAAACTTTCCTTTTTGAAATAAAACAGATAGAAAAGCCAGTTAAAAACATAAAGCTTTATTAAAAATATTTTAATAAATTGTTTTCTTCCTGCTTTAACTGTATTCTTTTTTTTATTTAATTATGTTTTCTTTGAATTTAATTGTTTTATTTGATTTATCTATTTTTCTCTCTCTTAAAAGAGAAGTTTCCTATTCTGAATAAAAGAAAAATCTTTGATAGAATATCTAATTAATTAAATAAATATGACCTCATAAATTTTTTTTCTCAATTATCTGAATATTAAATTCAATTATTGAAAATGAGGATATTTATTTAATAATTAAATATCATTTAATTTCTTTTCCATGTGTCTCAGCTAAAGAGGGTGAATTTAATTTAATTAAAGTGCTAGGACTTTATAATTAAATTAATTTGATCATAAGGTTTGTTTAGCTAAATAGATATTTAGGAATTAAATATGATGTATGATTAATACAAATTTAGGATTTTCTGCATTTGACACTCAGGTCGATTAGAGTCAGTGAAAACTCAGAATTGCCTAGTACAATAGGACTTTGATGATTTAGAAGAGCGACAAATGCAACAAAATTAGTTAAGGTTGCAAGATGCCAATTTTGGGGTGTTACAAGATGCAAAACAATAAAGAAATGAATCATACACACATAACACATGAAATTTTAACGTGTAAACCCTATTGAGGGCTGGGACCAGTACCCCAAATTTTCACTCTTCTGAAGTGAGCCCTGTTAGGAGACAACCTTGTTAAAGGTTACAAACACACTATTAAGTGAGACCTTGTTAGAGGATTTTATACATAGAGGTTGTCACTTAGTATCGGGCATCTATTGCTACCATCCTTGAATCAGCCTCCTTCTTAGAATATCAATAGGTATCAGGAAATTCCAATGCTACTTTCATGAATCAACCTTTTTGGCACTCCTTGAGATGTACCTCAATATATACAAGATGTTTAAGTCTTGCTCGGTTAAGAGACTTGATACTTCAATGGTTAAACTGAAATACTATGACCTGTTCATATTGCAACTTTGAATTACATATTTTTAGATCTATTTAAGTACATTACCTCTCTAGCCAATGTATTAATTGAATCCTTTGTGCTCCATAATTTCTTCTCTATGATGTTGTGCTCCCTGTTCATTGGTGTCTGCAAAATTCCTTAGCTCTTCCTTCACCTTGTTTGATCAGCACTGCATGAAATTTTTCTTCATTTGTTTCTCTTCAGCATCCTCTTTCTATTCACTCCCCTTAATCACATTCATAAATGAATTAAGCTTGTCTCTTATATAGACATGATATTCATTGTTTCTTGATTCTTGATTCTTGATTCTTGATTCTTGATTCTTGGCGTGAAAAACAATCCTTCCAATTAGATTTAAAGAATAACCCCTAATTTGTCTCATAGATATCTTCTTGCCAACTGTAAAAATCATCTTTAAATAAATCACTTATCTCTGGTCAAATAAAACAAAGTAGAAAACCAGTTAAGTCTATTTTTAGCTCTGCTATCTAGATATTTTATCATTTTCTGAACTCTTTGTTCCATCGGTCACCATTGCAGTTAGTTGTCAGTGAAAAATGACATTTCTATTAGTGAGACTCTAGTTAGCTTCATGATCTCCATCCGTTGGGCATCATTATAATTTTACTCATTGGGAAACACTATCTTTAGCTTGTCGGGAAACCTTCTGAATTTTCTCATCGGGTAACCTATGATTTTTCTTCATCGGGAAACACTATACTTCTGATCATTGGGTATCACTGTGACTGTTCTTCTTTGCTCTAACCATCAGTGTGCACTCCATCGGTGTTGTTTGTCACTTAGTGAATACTTGACTTTTATGCATTATTGAAAGCATAACCTTTGATTCTCTGAAGTCTTTGGCATTATTTACATGACCATATAGATGATATCAAGTTGACATCAATGAAAATACAATACATTAACTGATTTAATGCCTTGCATTACCTTCAACTTAATATTGTTAAAAATTCAATCAGTTACATGACATCAGTTTAAACTCAACTTCGATGGAGCATCGAGAGGAAATTGAAGGAAATGCAGGCATTGGTTTTTGTAGCCATAACTCAGAGGGGAAGGAAGTAGCAAGATTGGAAAAATATATAGGCAAAGATACTAATAACTAAGTAGACCTAATGGCCTTAGTGGAAGGCCTCCTCCTTTATAGAATTTTAGGCATCAAAAATTTAGAAATTTAAGGAGACTCTGCAATTATAATCAACTCCCTTAGGAAGGGCTCTCTCCTTAATTGGAGACTTGACTCAATAGTATCAAGAGCATTGGCTTTGTGCCAGCATTTTGACAATTTAACTTTTAATCATATTTCTAGAGAAGGAAATCAGAGAGATGACTTATCTAATCAAGCAATTGAGGAAGGTGTTCAAGGATAACCATCTAAAGTATGTAGAGTAGGCTTAGTTAAATATCAGTGAAATAGGAAGGGTATAGATATATAAGGGATAAAAATACAAAGAGACAAGCTAAATGGTCAACATAAATATATTCATCCATAATAGTATGAAACATGCAAAGGTTTTTCAAGGATGAAGGAGAAGAAAATATGATTCACTCTTATAATAATTAAATATAATATAGTATAATTTAAGTTTTCATAATAAACTTATAGGAAATATAGAACCATGATGTCAACTGGAAGAACAGGTAAACCTTTCAAAATTGAAATATTGGTTTAATCAGAAAGAAGAAATCCCAGGAACATATACTCTAGGGGCATGTTTGCATTAACAATATACTTTAATTCCAAACTTATAAAAATGATACCCTCTATTGGCAGTTATAAGCCTTAATAAATATAAAATATATATCTATGCTACTAATGATAGTTTACTTTCTCCTTAGCCTCCTGAAGTATAATGAACTAAAAATAATAATGGTATCTATTAATGAGTTTTAATATCCTAATGTTTTTTATGATGTTAATAATAATAGTATCTTTATTAATGATTTCACATTAAGCTTGTTGCGAATGGAAAAATTGCTAGAGGCTTCTCAGCCCTCTAAATAAAGCAATCTTGTCAATCTATTTTATAGTAGCTTCATTGTACCATCAAAAGTTGTAAAAACCTTTAAAACTAAGAAAGAAATGGACACCCATATCTTAGTTTCTCATGTATTAGGTAACAAGAAGATGACATTTAGGGGTAGCATCCAACCAGAACATGTTAATCCCTAAGTTTTGTTCATGATTAGTGACCAACACTTAGTCATTTACTTAGGCAGTTTTAGCTGGTTATCACTGTGGCTGAGCTAAATATTCAAGGTCGCACAACATTGTCGAGCAAGTTTTAGGTTGCCGAGTTACATCATGCCAAGCCGACTAGAATATTAAGTGTCGAGCGATAGAGATGTTAAGTGCCGAGCACAACAGTTTTTGCATACATGTCAGGATTGATTCAAACTTTGATGTGAAATGTTTAGGCTGACTTGTATGAGATTTGGGCCGACATATGTATGCATTTAATATTTGTCTACTGAGTTAATTATGCATTTAATTGTTTTATAATATGCATGGCATGAAGCCAATCAGGAAATCAGAATTCCTTGGGGGCATAAATAATAGATCTTGATCGTTGATCTAGATCTCACTGCCAGATCTGTAAAGACATATAAGATTGCTTCTAACCCTAGAAGAAACATATAGAGAGAGAGAGAGATACAGTGTGTGAGAGAAGGGTTGTTTTGTTCATGAAAGATGAACAGTGAGTTAGTTTGATAAGAAGCCTAGATCAAGTAGAATAACATAGCAGTGTAAAAGTAGAGTAAGGACATATCAGATTGTGAGATCACAGAAGGTATTGGAAAGAGAAGATGCGTCATCAGTATCTGAGTACATAATGAAGGATCACTACTTGAAACATTCTAACAAGTGTATTAGGTGAAATCTCTTAATGGAGTGGTTCTAGCAGACCATTTTAAATCTCTTAGCCAAGTGCTTACTTTACTGTAAGTTGAAATCCTTTGACAAGGTAGATTATAATGATCTTTAGTTCTTAACCGAATAGACCTTTAACCAGGTAGATTGCATTTTTTAATCAAACTCTTGTAGCCCTAACAAGAACACTTTATTGCTATAGTAGTGAAGATTTTGTGGGTTTCATCCCCACCCCAGTTTTACCTATTTGGGTTTCTGGGTTACCAAAATTTTGTGTTAAGAGTTATATATTTCATGTTGTGGATACTATCTGATGTTAGTTTAAATTCATATATGTATGAATGTGGATAAATTTGTTTTAAGTGGTTAAGTTTTAAGATCTAATTCACCCCCCACCCCCCCCTCAAAGTATCTTTCTTTCCCATTATTGTACTTCCAACAATTGGTATCAGAGCATAGTTCTCATACAAAATCTTTTAATCAGCTTGTGAGTACAGATCTTGAGATGGAGGTTTACAAGTTGGGTAAAGTCATTGAGAATCAGAAGATCGAGATTCAACTAGCATAACATCAGATTGAGATAGAAAGATAGGAATTGAAGAACTCAATGACAGCTAGGAAAGATTTGGCAAAACAAATGAGTGATACTCATTATCAGGAAGATGACACTGTAAATCTATTTCAGAATGGAGATTCTACTGAGAGTGATGCAGCAATTGCAAATATACTAGAAAAGAACAATGTACTATGTGAAGAAGTTAGAAAATTGAAAAGAGAACAAGAAATGCAGATAGTGAGACTATGTGAAGTAGTGGAATAAAAGAAGAAAGCTGAAGATGACAAAGCTATGGTAGAAGAAGATAAAAGAGTGATAACTATCAGACTTGATGAAAGGACACATGATGTGCAAATGATGATAATCAATCAGGTTGACATGGAAAATCAACTACTACTTGTAAATCAAGAGATTAGTATGAAAGATATAGAAATGATGAGTTTGAGATCTGAGAACAATCAATTGAAAGATGATTTGAGATATAAGAAGGAACTGAATGAAAGGCTAAATAAACCTAATGAAGCTTTGACTCATTTTGAGAATCTGATGGAAGCATCAAGAAGACCAAAATATTCTTCTGGATTAGGTCACACTCAATCAAAAATATCTAATGAGAAAGGAGAATCATCTAAGAATGGTGAAAGGAGGAATGCAAAGACAAAGCACAACAAGCTTGTTTGCCACCACTATAGAAAACCAGGGCATACAACAAGCATTTTCTGAAGAAAGACAGGTAAGTCTAACCCTAAACCTAAGTTCAATGGTTACTATTTTAATTGAAATAAATCTAGACATAAAGCACATGAATGTTGGGCTGAAGCAAGTGATGCACCTCCCAAACCAAGATTTAATGGTTATTGTTACAAGTGTCAGAAACATGGTCATAAAGCACAAGACTATAGATCCAATGCTAAACAACAATGGGCATCAAAGACACAAACAAAAGCACCTAGGAATGGAAACACTTATAACTTGGATTATAATACAAGGCAGAGTTGTCATTACTATGAATAGTATGGAAATGCACCTGAAGATTGCTTAAAGACACATTTCAGAGGGAAATCTAAGAGTTGGATGAATGGAAGCCTAGTCTGCTTTAGTTGTTTGAAGATTGGTCACACTAAGAGAGAGTGTAGGACAAGAGTACCTTCTCCTACTATTGAGGAAATAAGAGCACAAATGAACCAGACATGGGTAAGGAAAATAGAGCTGAGCAACAGTGAAACCACTAAAGTTGAGGTCACCGAATCCAATGGATCAGGTGATCACACCATCTCTAATTGAGAAATAGAGGTATGTAAGGAACTGCATTTAAATTTCAAATTTTACATTAGTTCCTAACATGTAAATGTGCCAAAGTCCATATCTGCATATGTTGAGATGCACCAGGACATGTTTGTGACAAGTGCCAAGAAGAGTTAACTTCACTATAGGTGCCGATTTGGTTGGCCGAGTAAGTTTTGTGATGGCTGAGTATGGTAAGCCGAGTGGTATGCAAGTTGTGTTAGTCAGCCAGTGACAGTTGGTTTGCACTAACCTAATGGGCAAAATATTTATTGCTTACCTACCTTGACCTTTTGAGTCTATATAAGGACAAACAATTTATTCTTCATTTTACCTTGCGATTTCCAGTATTCATAGGGTGATCAAAGAAGTTGCAGAATTGATCTTAGTAAAGTCTATTTTGAAAATCTTGTCAATGTGTCATTGGGAACCCTAAGGTGAATAGTGCGAAGTGTTACTTTTTGAGGTACCCTGTTCTTCATTTTTGAACCCTAATTTCAGATATTATGGCTGCAAGTTCTGTCGCACCAGTCAAAGGTATGGAGGAGGAGATGAAACAAATTAAGCTAGTAAGAAGTGATGCATGTGCACCTCCTAACTTTAGAGCCATTCTCAAAAGTGCAATTTTAGGTGATCTTAACAGATCCCTCTCATCTATTCCACCAAAGGTACTTATGATCCATGATGTTAGATCTTGTTACATGGTTAAGATTGGTGAAGTAGATGATAGTGAATTGAGGAAATCCTACAACAAGTTATGTGTAAGTGGAGTTCTGAAAGACAAATTCAAGCATTTAGCTGACAAAGGGTTAACTCATGCCCTATATTTTCTACCAGACTTCAAGGATGAATGGATCAAGGTTGTTCTAAGTTGAGTTCATAATATGCATATGTGGCTGGACAATGGACCAGTTAGGATCACTAAAGATATTATTCATCAAGTAACTGGATATCCTATTATCAGTAGAAAATGAACAATGAGAGATCAAAGTAAAGGAGATAGCAGCTAACACTGGAGGTTTCTGGAACATTAGAGGTATGAATATCTCTACAATTGAAGATTTAGAACTTGACTTTGGAGTGAGAGTGATTGCACATAAGTTCTATCATTCAAGTTGAATGGATAGTGTTCCATATACAACTGTGGACCAAGCATGGAAGATAGTTAAGAAGAATCACACCTATGACCTTGCCGAGCTACAATTGACACAACTAGCCGAGAAATTACTATTGATAAAAAAAGATAAAAGCTCATCATCTAATTTTTTCTCTTTACTAATTTGCATATTCTTCTATGTATAGAAGACATTTCCTACACTGGGAAATATTGTTTGGAAGAAGGATAAACCTCTTACTATGAAGATTAGTGAAAGTATTCAGCAATTAGGTAATAATTTCAATAGTATTGTGGGAAACTACTTTGTGGAATTCAAAAAGAGAATGAGGTTGAGGTCTAGAATTCCTAGTTCACTTGTGGAAAAGCACTATGAGGAGATATGTTTTCTAGTTGACACAGATTACACATACAGTCAGGTTGTGACACCTAGAGTATCATGGCTGGAGCCATCTCCCTATGAATTTAATATTGATAAAACATCAGCAACTACCACAACACTCCTAGTAGAGGAGATTGATACAAAAGCAAAGAGATTTGGAAATTATGATGAAGCTAAGGAAAAAATGTCTATGAATCTTAAGGTAGGAACCATGGAGAGAAAGAGGAAAAATGTTGTGAAAAATTTGAAGAAAATGGTTGGATTGCCGAGTGTTTAGGAGCTAGAGGATGCACCTCTAGGCATATCTACTAGACAAGGACAATATGTATCTGAAGAAGAAGTAGTAGAACTTAGTGAATCTGAAGAAGAGATTACTGTTAAGGCAAAACGAAAGAAACCAGCAGTAGCCAAGGTAACCAAGCCGAGTCAAGAAAAACCAAAAGTTACCCCTCCCATTGCCAATCATCCAAGGACAAGGGAATCTACTATTACATCTCTAGCAGTGAAAACAAATGTATATGCAAAGAAGAAGGTTGGAGAGAGTAGTTCTGGATCAAAGACTAAATTTGCAACAAAGGTTGTGCCAAGCCTACACATAAATAGACCTAGAAGGAAACTACATCTGGATCTAGAAAGTGATGAAGAAAGGACTAAAACTGGTGAATCCAGCAATATACCAACAACACCATTCAAGAGACCCACTGATATTAATGAGGTATGTGAAAATTTGAGAAATTCTGCAGGGTTATCTGGTTTTAAGTTTATCAAATATGAGAAATTTAATTTAGAATATAAGCACAAAGTTCAAGAGGCACTACTAGATATGATGTGAAATTTCAAGTTAACTCCCATAGAGATAGGAAACAATGTGTCGACTGAGTTATATGAGTTTCTATCTAGAAAATGGGAATTTGCATTTACAATTGAGAAACAGACTCGAGAAGGCACATTATCTCAAGTCATTCCTAAGCTGTCTAAGAAACAAAGAGAAAAATTTGTTGAGGACTATAAGCATAAATTCATACCTAAACAGAGAGGTTATGCTATTTTGAAAAATGATATTGAAATTGTAGTACAACAGAGTACTAGGATTTGGAAGGAAATTTTTGGATTGATTTCTCGAAAAGAGAAGAATACAGATGAAGGAACATCTGAGCCGAAGGCTAAAGAAATTTGAACCATCCCTGCACCACAAAAAGAAAAAGAGAAAATTGCTACTGAGCCTGAAAAGACTAGAGCAGAACGAAAAGAAAAAACAAAGATAGAAAACATTGTTAATCTAACAACAGACAGTCCAATTGATGTCATAATTGATCACTCTAGCAATTTGGATGCCAAGGGTCAGGATGAGCCAAGAGACACAACTACAGAATCACCTATTAAGGCTACTGAGGCTAAAGGAGAGAAGAGTACAGAGGAAGATGAAGAGATAAATCAAGAGAAACATGAGGATAAAGTTGAACCAAAGGAAGCAGAAAAGGAGAAAACAGATGAACAAGAGGTAATTACACAAAATTCACCTATTTTAAAGGTTATGAAAATAGTCTTAGATAGTGGTGAGGAGATGAGGGATACTAACAATGAACCTAAGGAACAAGAGGTAGTGCAAGTGTTGGTTGGTTTACCACACTTGGCATCATCTAGTCCAACTGCACCTAAAACAAGAGGTACACCTCATCAACAGGCAATTTTGACTGAATTGGAAAATGTAATGGTGACTACTACTCATACAGGAAAAGGTATTGAGGAAACAAAGTTGAGTTGTATCTCACCAGAACTTAAGAGGAGGAAAATCATGAGGAAGAAGTCTCTCACTCCTAATGTCACATTTGATGAAGTTATTGTGATTCCACCATGGGATCCCAATGTTTTATCTTATGAACAGATTGAGACTCTTCAAGAATTACTCAAGAGAAAGAAAAGGCAGGAAGAAATGAAAAGAGAGTAGAAGGAAAAGCAGGTGTTACATGACATGAAGGATATATTTGTAAAATATTTTGATATGGAAGATGAAATCCTCAAGCTCCTATCTTGAACAGTTAGTTCATATTGTGCAAAAGGTGAATGATGAGTACATTGAATATAATGAGAAGTTATTGCAATGGTCCGAGAGGAAATTCAAAAACAAAGTAATAGAAAAAATCTCAGGAGAGATTGCGGTAAAGTAGGTTGAACTTTCTTCTCTTGTAGAAATTTTGGAGGAAGTTGCAACTAATGTTTATTCTTTGTATAAGAAGTTATGTGATGTTGAATTCTTCACAAAGGATAATCTACAAGCCATATAGAAATTTCAATTAGACTTAAAATCAACTGGAATTTTACTGAGTATGGATGCTAGCACTAGCTCCTTACATTTTAACCGATTGACAAAAGCACAAAGGAGGATAGTCGAGCTCATAGCTGAAGATGTTCAGATTAGGACCAAATTGATTACTATCCAGACAAACCTGATACCTCATCTGGAGGTAATTCAAAAAGAACTTTTAGCTGCAAAAGAATTGGTTAAGAGAAATTCGCATCTCTCCACTGTAGAAAGTTTAGAAAGTCTAGCTGCCGAGCTAGAAGTCAAATTAGAGATTATGAATTTTTTTAAGGATAGTTGGGACACTGCATTTGAGTCCACCTTACAACTTCATAAATAGTTTTTGGATAAGTATAACTTGAACCCACCTTCAATTAGTGACAAAAACAAGGGGGAATCTGACAGGACTGACAGGGATACATCGTAAGAAGATTAGTACAGGTATCAATGTAAATATTTTTTTTTGAAGGCATGTATACTATGTAAAATTTTATATGTAGTATGGTGTACATTCCTAGGGGAAGTAAATTGTGTACATAGGCAACATTTTGGATGGAACAAATCAAAATAAATGATAAGTGTGTTTTTTCCACTAATATCAAAGTGGGAGATTATTAATCCCTAAGTTTTGTTGATGATTAGTGACCAACACTTAGTCATTTACTTAGGCAGTTTTAGTTGGTTATCACTATGGCTGAGCTAAACATTCAAGGCCGGGCAACATTGCCAAGCAATTTTTAGGTTGTCGAGTTACATCATGTCGATCCAAGTAGAATATTAAGTGTCAAGCGACAGAGATGTCAAGTGTCGAGCACAACAGTTTTTGTATACATGTCAAGATTGATTCAAACTTTGATGTGAAATGTTTAGGCCACTAGTAGATTTGAACCCAAATTTCGACCAAAATTTTCAACCAAAGTGCAAAATGGTTTTAAAATTTTCTTTTTTTTTCCTTCTATGCCCGTGTTGGTCAAAATTTTGACCAACACATCCCGTGTTGGTCGAAATTTTGACCAACTATGTGTTGGTCGAAATTTTGACCAACACGGGGCATAAAAGTGAAAAAAAAAAAGAAATGCATTTCATTTCAACACAACTTCCGCTTTCATTTTGGGCGCGGGCGGGAGCAGGCACATCTTGTTTTTTCTTGGAATGTGGGCATTGATTTGTGGGCATGGGCAAGATTACGTCTCTGTTTTGGGGGATCCTGGTATGCAGATCCAGCGAGTGAGAGTTGCACTGGAAGGTTGGAATCAATGCAATGAAGTGGGAGCAGAAGCTCCTAGTGTGGGAAGCCCTCGATATGCAGACTGCTCATATTTAGATTGCTCTTCTGCACCAGGTTTAGATTTGTTATACCTATTCTTAGATTCAAGTGTGTAAATGAATTTATGTTTGGTCAAGGTTGGAACCCATCATGAAAGAAATGAGATTGAAAAATACCACCTTTGTGAAGTCAAGCCCAGTAAGATTTTTCAATGTGCTCCCAAA
>MU226887.1:300681-311405 GCA_018584345.1 Thuja plicata | reverse complement strand
AGCAATTCTGTAAACTTTTTCTTGTTTGAGATGTCCGATTAGTGGAGGTCCTAATCTTCCACTTATTTTTTCAGTTCACAGGTAATCTCAACCTTCTCTTTGTTACAATTTAGAAGCAATCTCTTTTATCCCCACCAACTTCACTGTTAAAGGGCATGCAGCTAGCTGCTCGGTGTTCCCATGGCTAAACTATATCCTTGTGTAATGTCAGTCAAGGCATATATTTGTTGTCTGTTACCTGTAAGATGTGATCCGTTGTTTCTTGGAGCCTGGCTTATGAGCGCAATTGATCATTGTTGGAACCATAACTTCAGCTTGTTCAAGACAGAAGTTTGATGAAAAAAATAGAGAGATATAGAAGTAGTAAAAATTGCTTGAAAACTTTTGGAGAAAGAGGATAAATGTATCTTTCATAAACTTTGCAACAAAGGAAAATCTTCTTCATACAAAACCTGGACAAAACCATACTGCACTTAATATCAAACTCAAGCTGGACAAAACCATACTGCACTTAATTATTGACATGAATGATGTAGTACAGTACAGTGTTGCTACAACATTATCGCTATTACCCTAGAATATATTATGTAACATTTTTTTTTTTTTAAAAATTAGCATTGGTCAAAATTTCGACCAACGCCAGAACCAATTTCGACCAACGTTGGTCGAAATTTTGACCAACGCTAGAACCAATTTCCACCAACGTTGGTCAAAATTTTGACCAACGATTGGTCAAAATTTTGACCAATACACTAACAAAATGATGAGAATGTCATGCTTTCGACCAATCCAATAGTCAAAATTTTGACCATTGGTTTGGTGGAAAGTATGGCATTCACCTCAATTTTTTTAGTGCATTGGTCAAAATTTTGACCAATCGTTGGTGGAAGTATTGGTCAAAATTTCAACCAATGCACTAAAAAATGACCGCAATTTTAAGCCTCGGCTATAGTCGAAATTTCAACCTTTTTTTGATTGAAATTTTGACCAATTATAAATACGTCAAAAATTTGACAAAAAAAGACCGACAAAAGTTTTGGTCGTAAATTTGACCAATTACTGTCAAAATTTTGACCAAGTTTCATCAAAATTTGAGCTCAAATTTACTAGTGGGCCCATTTGTATGAGATTTGGGCCGACATATGTACGCATTTAATATTTGTCTACTGAGTTAATTACGCATTTAATTGTTTTATACTATGCATGGCATGAAGCCAATCATAAAATTAGAATGCCTTGGGGGCATAAATAATAGATCTTCATCGTTGATCTAGATCTCGCTGCCAGATCTGTAAAGATGTATAAGTTTGCTTCTAACCCTAGAAGAAACATACAGAGAGAGATACAACGTGAGAGAGAAGGGTTGTTGTGTTCATGAAAGATGAACAGTGAGTTAGTTTGAGAAGAAGCCTAGATCAAGAAGAATAACAGAGCAGTAAAAAAGTAGAGTAAAGACATATTAGATTGTGAGATCACAAAAGTTATTGGAAAGAGAATATCCATCATCAGCATCTAAGTGCATAATGAAGGATCACTACTTGAAACATTCTAACAAGTATATCAGGTGAAATCTCTTAACAGAGTGGTTCTAGCAGACCATTTTAAATCTCTTAGCCGAGTTCTTACTTTACTGTAAGTTGAAATCCTTTCACAAGGTAGATTGTAATGATCTTTAGTTCTTAACCGAATAGACCTTTTATGTGCTAAAATGTTGACACACTTCTATGAATCA
Source organism: Thuja plicata (assembly GCA_018584345.1). Classification (NCBI taxonomy): domain Eukaryota; kingdom Viridiplantae; phylum Streptophyta; class Pinopsida; order Cupressales; family Cupressaceae; genus Thuja; species Thuja plicata. The sequence goes on along the minus strand of MU226887.1, from coordinate 309,673 downwards.
TTCCATCCAAGGTTGCTCAAGAATGAGGCCTTAAATATTGATTCATAGCTCTCTAGTCATGGACTGCAAAGGTTTAAAATAGAGGCCCTCAAATTGACCTAGTTAGTGCCTATGTAAGTACACCATGAAATGAGAGATTCAAATGCATGAAAATGAGATCTACTCTATATGATTGCAATACATGAAAGGAAATTAATCTAAACGATAACAATGCATGATTAATCTATGAAAGGAAATACAAATACAAGTTTAATCTATGAAAATAAACATGAATCTAATCTACATGAGTAGCCATGAATGCAAGAAGAAGAAGACAAAAAGAGAGAAGTTGCAATATCCAAGCTCAAGTGCTCAAATCCTCCTCCAAAATTGGTCTCCAAACCTGTAACATAACAATACTATAATTGTGGATGATCTCTAAATGAGAATGAGAGATTTCCTTATATAGGAAAGTGAACGGTTGAGATTAAGAGGCAAAAAGAAATTGATCAATGGTTGAGATTAAGAGGCAAAAACCCACCACTTAGGAAGATGTGATGAAAAAAGGATTTTTATTTAATTTAATTTAATTTACTGTCTTTTTCAAAAAATAAAGTACTTTAAGTGGGGATTTTTATTTATTTAATTAAAATAAGGGTTTTCTTTCAATTAAATAAATTGGAAGAATTTTATTTAATTAAATGGGAGGAATTTAATTTAATTAAATAAGATAAATTTTAATCAAAAGGGAGAAAATTACTTTAATTAAATAAGATAAATTTTATTCAATTAAAAGGGAGATTAAATCTTTTAATTAAATAAAACTGATCAAACCTTAGGAAATATTAAAATAATTGAATAATTAAATTAATTACAATTTGATCAAGGAAATTGATTTGAATTAAAAATGTTCCAAAGCGTTGATTTAGGAATTTGATAAATTGATAAATGGGGCCCAAAGTCTAGGCTACCATTTTAGGGTGCATACATTTTCCCCTCATTGACAAATATGTGGTCAAATTGGGAACACATGTAGTCAAAGAATGCAGTTGAAGTGTGAGGTCGACTTGTGATCACAAAACAACCCAGACATGTGGTCGATTCGGAAACACATCAGGACAAAAATAAGCACAATTGAAAAAGACAAAGTCAACACCGACATAAGTAATTGACATGTCAGAGATAAGAATCTCAAGAAAGACTGATATAATTGATAAAGTTGAATCAAAGATTGAAGTTTAATAGGTACTGCCCCCTCGTGATTGAAATCGAAATGAGATAGAGGAGAAATAAAAAATTGATAAATTTTGATCAAATCGAACTAAAGATAAGGTTCTTGATGTAAGATGAAAGATATAAAGATCACAGAACCAAGGTAGATCATCAAGCATGAAAGATTATGCCCCAAAGTTGAATTAGAAGAAAAGAAGAAGAAGAAGAAGAAGAAGAAGAAGAAGAAGTGGGGTGAAAGCAAATGGAAGATAGAAGTTTGGAAGAGGTGGAAAGAAATGGAGAGAAGAAAAAAAAATTGCCTCAAGAAAGAGAATGCCCCAAAATCAATCAACTGTTTAAGATAGAAATTTTGATTGAGATCACGAAAGAAGATAAGGAAATGAAGATCAAACATGATCACAGTTGATTAAAAGTCCACAAGAAAGATGAAGGAAACCCTCAGCTCAAACTCATAGTGCAGCTTAAAAATGCAAACTAACATGAGTTCTAACAATGCAAGCTACATGAAAATGCAAAGGTGTACTTGCAATAGAGCAACAAACATAGGATCTAGTGTTCATCATTCATAATAGAATGTAAAGGAACTTATTTTCATCATTGGGCCATTATTAACGAACATCAAAAAATCACACAATCATCACTAGCCACAAGTGCAACTATGAAGATATGAATGCGATTTATATTGGAAACATCACACAACCATCACTAGTCACGAGCGCAACTATGAAAATATGAATGTGATGTATATTGGATTTGAAATGTGGAAATATTATAACATAAGCATCAAAGACATAAAGTTCAAGATGACTATGATGTTAGCTTACTCATTTTAATATAGCAAAACCACGCTCGCATCAAGGCATAGAGGCCAGGATGACCAACATAACGGTTCTGCAAAAATAGTTAAGCATAAAGCAGGAAGCAAAGAAAAAATGCCCCATGCCCCAAGTCCTCTAGCTATGCATCATAGAGAGACTTATTAGGTAAGGACACTCAACAAAAATCAATAATAGTCAGCACACACAAAAAAAAATATCATGACATAGCTCAAGCATTAATTGTTGCATTTAAAAACTTAAGTGTGTTAACTAATACTGAGTTCCGAGGATACGAATCAAATGCTTGCAAGCAGGTAAGACCACATAACAAAATGGGGTAAGACCAAACTGATAAGTGTTGAAAAACATTCGATGTCAATGGTTGTATAAGAAAATATAGTTGGGGTGGTGTTGAAAAACACCATTTGTGAGGTGTCTTAAAGACAAATGCATCCAAAAGACCAAAGCTAACACAGTTATGCCCCCTAGACAAAGACAAAGACCAATTCCAGACCAAGGCAACAAGGACAAGGCATGATGGAGAAATGATAAGTGTCAAGGACACGCGCTAAAAAAATAGGAGTGCAAAGGCCTCAAGTAGCGCCCATTTCCAGGTTTTCACCACTTGGATTTTATTACAATTTTTTCTCTTTCATTTTTTTTTGTTTTTTTCTTCTTTTTTTTCAGGACTGTTTATAAATTTTTTTGAATTTTTGCTACCAAGGCGCCTGTTTCCAAGTTTTCACCAAGGCACTTTTTCTATTTTTTTTATTTTTTTGAATTTTTGGAACATATATTTTTTTTGAAGATACACCAAAGCGCCTATTGCTAGGTTTTCACTAAGATGATCATTTTTTCAGGATATTTTCCAATTTTTAGAATTTTTGACAATATAACATGTTTTGGATTTTTTAGGATCAATAATTATGTACAAATGATACCCCCAGACATAATGGGCATCAAAATCTCAAGCAAGATCACCATGCGCAATCCAAATATTTAGAAAGGTGGAGGACATGAGAGATTAGCAAGCGGGTGAAAGAGATGGAAGATAGGAGAATGCTGGAGAATGAAGGGGAATGAAGGGAAGAAATCCTCAAAGGTAAACTCCTCAAGAGTACCCAAGCTAGGGAAATAGAAACATCATGTAAAGAACATTTGGACAAGCAATGAAAGGCCAGCATAGAATAAGTCACAAAAGCGTAATGCGAGAGCAAGAAAGGATGTAGTCCAAACGAGTAGACATGTCAAGAAGCTTCATAGCACCATGTTTAACTTTTTTTTTTTATTAGATCAAGACCAAAGGGGAAAAGGATAGCGAAAGGTAAAAATGAATGGAGGAAAATAGGTATGAAGGCATGAAAGGAATGAAAGAAATATCATCGTAATATAGCTCACAAGATAGCCCAAATGTTTGTGTATAGATCAACATTGTCAAGATCAAAGACATAATACGAAATGGATGAAAGATGTAGAAGAACTATGCATGACGCCTGATTGCCAGGTTTTTATCATAGTACTTATCCAAGGTGCCACAAGGGAGTGGTTTTCACCATAGGATGAATTATTTCTCTTTAATTTTTTCTTTTCTTTTTTTTTATATATTTTTTAAATTTTTTAAATTTTTTAATTTTTTGGAAGAAGGCAAGCTTTTTAGATAATGTTTCTTGAAAGGATAAACCATGATATGCCAAGGATTCAAAATGATATGCTCAAAGATGCTAATAGGGAAAGGAAGATGAAAGAGGAAAATAGAGAATAAGGTTTTATGCAAAGCGAGTGAGGTTGGAAGATAGGAGGAATAGGAAAATGAGGAAAAAGAGTAGAAGGTAGAGGGATAGTGAATGGAAGAATTGTGAAAGGGGAGATGGAAAGGAAGGTAAGATCAATGTCAATACACACCTTGAAGGGTGGAAAGAGGATAGAGGAAATGTGAATGAAGGAATACGTGAAGGAATATGGTGAATGGATAACAGAGGTTGCGATTTAGGCGCATGGAATGAAAGAATGTTTTTGGAAGAAGATGAAGTGGAAGCCTTTGGAAGCTTGAATGTCAACTTCACTTGTTGATCAACATGAGACTCTTTCAAGAGACACTTTGGAATCTATATATTCGTAGGCTTTTCATTTCTTTTTAATGATTTAGAGAGGATATCTTCAATGATGGATTTTGGAACCCATACATGTCTTGTAGTTTTCTTCTTAGATATCTCTTTTGACTTTATGCCCCCATGTCGATGAGAGGAGACATGGTCATCTTATTTTTTAGATGGATTCTTGTATTTCTTCTTTTTCTTGTATTGAACATTCAAGTTTCTTCCAAAATGCTTGGGACTTGTGGAGGAAGAAGAAGAATATGACTGGTTTAGATGGGTGGATGGAGGAAAAGGATTCAAAGGAATGCATATATGTTGATCTTGAGGAAAGATAGGAGATGCAGGGATGTAAGGACCCAAGATGGATGATGAATAAGGAGAGTTAGGAGGGTAAAGTGAAGGGACATAAGGACCCAAGATGGAAGGAAAACGTGAATCCCTTAGTATTGGTGGAGGAGGTCCAAGGATGGAAGTGGACGACGCAAAAGGATAATCAATAATTTTATCGACATGTATATGACAACCAAGGACATAAACATATTTAGAGTGGGAATTAGGATTTTCAATAGGATCATGATTATCTTGAATAGGAGCACCTTCTTTGGTAGGATTGTTCGAAGCTTGAAAAGACTTAGGAAGAGTAGAAAGTGGAAGCGAACATGGAGTGGTAGAACAATAAGATGGAACACTTTGATCTTGACAAGGATCGTTGAATAACATAATCGCATAATTTTTTTCTTGATTTTCAATAGGCTTAATATTGGAAGTAACAACATTTTTAATAACCTTAATGGAAGTATCATCTTTGGAAAGCGCAAGTGGGGTAAGGTTATTTTGATTGTCAATAAGCTCAACGGTGTAAGTAGTAACTTGATCTTGCTTACGAGAAGACTTAAGACATGGTGGAATGAATGAGGAAGGGCGTAAGGGATCAAAAGAACCATGACGCGGATAAGAGACATCATAAAGAGGATTAGAATACATGGAAATTTCTTGATCTTGATCTTTCTTTATGTTATTTTTGTTATCATTTTTAGAGTCCTCTTGACATGGAGCCACTTCTAAGGACAAGGAAGCATGTTGGAATTGTATGGGAGACTTGGGAAGAGATGGGGAAGGATTAGCTGAAGTAGGCATTATCGCATGTAAAGGCTTAGGCTCTTTAGGTTTAGCATGATTGAAAGTATTTTCAGCCAAGTGAAGGTTAGTTTGAGTTTCTTTAAGAGGTAGCCCTTGAGAATAATTATAGGGAACAACATGAAAAGAATTAGGACTTTTGTTAGATGAAGGATTTGTGGAAGGTTTGGCAACTTTAGGAGATGTATGGGTATTGGAAGAAGTAGAGGATGGAAGGGAATCATTACAAAATAATGGTTCATCATTAACATGATCTTGCATGAGAGTGTAATCTTTATTTTCAGCATGAGAATTCTTGGAGGAGAAACTCTTATGAAATTGACATTTATAACTAGCGCGGTGAAATTTATCTTCCTCAATAGAAGCATCAAAGAAGTACTATTCATGAAACTCATCAAAGTCTCTTTCAAAATCAGAATCATATGGATCACCATCACGATCTATCCAATAGGTTGGCCCTTTAGTAAGAACAAGCACACGATGAGGAGGAATCTTAGGAATAGAAGTGTCATAATCATTTTTGTGTATTTCATCATAATATCCATCATCAGAATAGGCATTAGAGCTACAATAAATGGAATCATCAGAGTCATCAAAGATGGGCGTGTCATTCTTCACGGAAGAGGTATCACAAGGATTATCACGTTGCTCATTATGGTATGCATTTTGAGGACAAGTATGACCCTTGGGAGAAGTATAAGAAGAATGGGATTGTGAAGAAGGATGTGAAGACCTAGTAGAAGAAAAATATTTGGGTGATGAGGAATGATGAGAAGATTTAGAAGATGAAAGATGTTCGAAAGAAGGAGATTGTGAAAAGATTATTTCTACGATTTCAGTGAAGACATCTGACTCACTCAATTTTTGTTGTATTTTTTCTATGGATTCATTACTCATATAATGTCTAGAAGAATGACACATGTCATGAGTTCATCAATGAGTGTGATATCATCCATTGTCAAGAGACCTTCCCTAAGAAGATAGTAGAGATCCATGGTTCTAGAAGAGAAGGAATCAAGAATGGAAGTGATAGAATAGATGAAAATAGAAGAAGATAAAATAGATAGTAAGAGGAAAAGAATCAATAAGATGCGAAGATCTTAGGAAGAAGAGGAAGAAGCATGAAAGAAGAAGAGAAAGAATGGAAATGGAAGACTAGGAAGACATGGGAGATGTGGAAGAAAGAAGACCAAGAGTAATTTTATGTAAATTTATACCATTTAAGTTCATTTGGATGTTGAGAAACATGTTATGACACTCTTTGGGGAGATACATTGAAATTTTCATCACTCGAGAACTTAGATTTGTTCATTTTAATTGACCAACTAGATGCATTAACATATTTTATCATGAATCAAGAACATAAGACAGCAATCAGGGAGTTCAAGAAATCAATGTCTTTAAACAATGAGCAAGGGAGAAAGCAACCTTGCACATGAACATAGATAGTGTAATAGTAATTCTACTCCATAAGAATGCTACTTGTGTATGTTCTCAAATGTTTTCCAATCACACACATATTCCTAGAGAATAAAAATTTGGTTGCACTATGGCTCTTAGTAATGGCTTGACTTTGCAACTTTTGCAATCTCAAGTGGGTGAAATCCAATCCTGGCACACTGAGGTTTTGACATAGTCCAAGAATTTAATCAATTAGGAGATACTAAGGAGATCTAACAACCCACAAGAAACTACACTCGTGGAGATTTCTTTCACAAGGATATTTATATAGCGGTTGTCACTACCATGGTGAAAATGGCTATTACCACTTGAGGTTCCATCCACGTGTTTGACCCAATAAAGGGAATGTCCACTACGGTTAACCCTCTCTAACAAGGAAGACTCACAATACAGACCACATGGGGAGTTAGTTCAGATTCAAGGGTTCCAAGTTTCTGATTCTCCCAAAAGGGAAAAGAGCATAATCCTCTAGCTTGTTCACCTCACCCAAACATATCAAACAAGATTAATTGACCCACTAATTTGAAATCACCTCATTCAAGGTTCACACAACAATAAATGACACCAATCTCCCCAAAGAGAGAAAGTATTGCCAAAATTTGAAGCCCAAACCAAGTTGACCAATGAGGTAAAAAAAAATCCTTCCCTACCTACAAGGGGATCTATCGTCAAGAAGAGCTTCGCATGTAAAACAAGCGAATGAAACATATATGCAAGAAAGCAAATCTAGGTCCATTTTTGGAGCACCAATTGAAAATGTGATCTATGAAAGCAAGAAACACTCAAGCTAAACATATGAGAGGTTTGTTTTATTTTCAAAATCCAAATATTATAGAGATGCAAAAAAATACCTCAGATCCAAAGCAACACGAGCATTTTGTTGTTTATCCACGCAAGTCCAAGCAATCCCCACGAACTCTCCAACAAGCAAGACAAGCAAACAAGATATGCAATATATATTCAACTTATGCAAACTCTAGGGTTGGATCTAAAAATAAATTGTTAGGAGCAATAATAACCAGCAAATAATCTAAATGATAACTCACATCATGCATTGAACCATGTGAAAAATAAGTGCGAGCTAATCATTAAATGCCCTTTTTTTAATTTTGATTTTTTACCTAGTCAAAACGATTGGACTTATATGCCATGAATTCGGATCCTAAACCCTAAATATAGAACAAAGACCCCTGTTAAAAAACAAAGAGCTTTCCAAAAATGTCAGAATTTTAAAAAGATCTTTTCATTTGTGCTCTAGGGAGCAATTTTTCCAAAATAGACCAGTTTTCATAAATTGACCAAATAAGCTATGATATTGCATTTAAATTTAAAACTCAAAGAATGGACCTCTGTAAAATTTAAATACCTTTCTGAAAATGTAAACATTTCTAAAAAATTTGTTGATTTGCGCCAAAAATTAAGATTTTATGAAAAATAAAGAAAAAATTATAAAAAATTCAAAATACCTTAAAAAAAATTTGAATTTTTTATTGGAGCTTCTTTGATATGTCACAAACCTACAAAATCAATTTTAGACCAAAACTCTAAGCCGTTTGGGAGATATGATCAAATATTTGAAAATCTAGGGTTTTCATCTCCAAGCAAATCTGCACAAGAGTTAGGCTTGAAAAAATTCAATAAAATAACCATGTAAACATTAGCAAATCTGATAAAATGAAGTAAAATCAGGAGCATCATTCCCCCCAATGGTCGCCAAAAATGTGTGCTAAAATGTTGACACACTTCTATGAATCATTCCATCCAAGGTTACTCAAGAATGAGGCCTCAAATATCGATTCATAGCTCTCTAGTCATGGAATGCAAAGGTTTAAAATAGAGGCCCTCAGATTGACCTAGTTAGTGCCTATGCAAGTACACCATAAAATGAGAGATTCAAATGCATGAAAATGAGATCTACTCTATATGATTGCAATACATGAAAGCAAATTAATCTAAATGATATCAATGCATGATTAATCTATGAAAGGAAATACAAATGCAAATTTAATCTATGAAAATAAATATGAATCTATCCTACATGAGTAGCCATGAATGCAAGAAGAAGAAGACAAGAAAAGAGAAGTTGCAATATCCAAGCTCAAGTGCTCAAATCCTCCTGCAAAATTGCCCTCCAAACCTGCAACATAACAATACTATAATTGTGGATGATCTCTAAATGAGAATGAGAGATTTCCTTATATAGGAAAGTGAACGGTTGAGATTAAGAGGCAAAAAGAAATTGATCAATGGTTGAGATTAAGAGGCAAA
>MU226887.1:274912-288079 GCA_018584345.1 Thuja plicata | reverse complement strand
TATATGTATATATATATATGTATATATATATATATATATATATATGAATATTTGTATACATGTTATCTCATTTTATATCAGGGTACCCACTTAAAGGTTAAAGAGGAAAATATGGGATTATTAGTGGAGGACCTAAATTTTATTTTATGTATACTTATGATTCATAAGAGTGTTTACAGGCAGAAAATATGTCTAAACTCTTAATAGTGTTAATTTGGTACTATATGATAATTTGGTATCTTCTCATTAGTTTGGTTTTTGGGCTCAAGGAAAATGAAGAATTCACCTTGGCTTAATTCACTTAAGCTAAAAAAGTCTCCTTCAACCCTCGGATCTTTTAGGAAAGTCTATAAAAAATTAGTATTGATTTTGGATCTTACAAGTATGGAGGCCCCCTTTCTCATGTAGTAACTGTCTGAGGTAGTTTGTATCCTGATTCAGAGTAACATAGTTATACTCTTTCTTTAGTCTATAAACAAAATGCATGAAATTGGTCAATGTCTCCTAAGAGGTACAAAATGATTCCATGATTAATGGAGTTTGATAACTGAAAAATTTCTATATAGAATAGAGGCATATGTGATTCCATTAACCAGATATGGTTTAGTTATTTGTTTGCAAAAATACCAAAATGCTATTACAGGTATTTAGAGTGTTGTATCAGCAAAAAGAGAATGGTAATTATAAAATTTACACTATGTTCATCTTAAAATCATGAGAAAAGATGGTACCTCTTAGGCTTGTTGTTTTTCTGTTACTAAAAAATAATACTGAAGGATATTGAAAGATCCATCTTAATTGGGTATCTCCAACCAAAACAACATGTATATTCTCTAAATTTGTATTACTAAGGTTTATATGTGTTTTAATAGACTAACCCTGAAGTAGAGAAGAAGGAATAATGCCTGGTATCTAGAGACAACATCACAAAGATTGGTTCGAGGGATAGTAGCCACCATGAAGGAATCAACATATTATGTAATAGTTATCTTTAGACAGTAAAGCCTCGATGTAATTAACCCAGTGGCTAGATATTCCTGAGTACTAAAGATACTTCTAAGTTTTAATAAGAGGTCGTTGTCCTCCTCATTAAAACCCTGATAATTATAATGGGCATTGTAAAATATAGTAATTTTTTGGACTCTTAAGTCTCGGGCCATACCGAGGGTTTTTCTTTACCCCGTTCTTTTCCCTCGGCACTCGCTTTGAACGGGGATGTAAAAATTATTATAATTAATAAAAAAGGAAAAATAAAAGGCCTCGACCGTTTCCTATATATATAATATACTATAATATTTAATTATATATATATATATACATATACATTTTTTTGGCATTGGCTTCTATTGGATTTGTTGGAATTCATGTTTTGTCATTGATGTCAATATATATTTCTGATGAAGATAGACATACTAGTTATCATTGGTGCATGGATGACTGACATAAGTGTATAGACACTGTAAAAAAAATTTAGAGTATGAAAAGATGGGGATTTGTACAAGGATGAGTTTTGATCTTATATCTAAGGTTGCTTGAGTTTATGGTTTTTTTTGTTTGATTTACAATGATTTTGGTGAAGACTATTTGCAGAACGCTGGTAGAGAATTGAGACAGAGCTAGTCTCTAAGTTCTGTGGATAACTTGAGTGTGTGCATGATTCATGTCATGCAAGCTTCGGGAATGTCTGGAGACATGTTTTGAAAAAAATTTTATGATTCTTGGGTCACAATAATCTTGGTGACATCATTAGTGGCGTGTTTTCTTGAGAATACCTATTTTGGGCTGACTTCAGAGATGTGGCATGTATTATGGATAGCGAGTGTGGATTGCGGATCTTTGATTATATTTGATAAATTTTAATTGATGTTTAATTTTTATAGGTACCATGTTTATCTTATCAAGGGGTTATGTAATTATTCATGCATTGGGGAAGTCTTAATTGCCCGACCTAATTGCTTATTGTAAGCTTGTATAAAGGAAAAAAAATTCTTGGTTAGGTGCGTGGATAGTAAAATGTGGAAGCTGCGAACTTGTATTTGCGAAGTCTGTTGGATGTAGAGCAGAGGTTGTGCTTAAATAACTTCATTGGAAATGTTTAAGAAAATTTGTTTCTATTAGTCAGTTTACTGGATATTATATCTTGGATATTTGTATCTTGGACAATGATTAGTCTTGAAGGTGGATTTAACCTTCTTTAGGTAGTGAGCCTGGGAAGTGAGCTTTTTGTTTCTCTTGATTCCTAACATGGTCTATCATTTAGCAGGGACTTTATATTGTATGTAATAATCAACTCCTAATAGGGCTAAATATCCTAATAGGGATACTATACTTTTAGTACATTATGTGTGGGTACTAATTCCTACTGGGGTTTTTTCCCCTTAATAGGTTTTCCTCGACAACAAATGGTTATGTTATGGTGTTGTTGCTAATGTGTTCAGAATTGCATTTATCTAAGTTTTATTGTAAAAGGTTAAATTTTAAATATTTGGCATACAACTTATTCACCCCCCACCCCTCTCAGTTGTTCTAGTGGAATGTTATTGCTAACAATTGGTATCCAAGCTTTTGGTCCTTTCAGAGAAATCTTAACAGTTTGAGGTGATCCTAAAGATGGTGTTCAATAGGAAGGATAGTCTGGAATTTGATCCTGAAAACTTTGACATTTGGAAGAATAAGATGAGAACTCATTTGTTGTGTTTGGGAATTGACTACTGGATGATTACTTAGAAAGATGAGAAGGTCAAGACTGAAGATGAATTATATATAGCTATTGATGAAGAGAAGAAGTTGTTTTCTTGTAACATGGTTGCAAGAGATCTAATTAGTGCGCTCTCTGAAGGTGAATTATGAGGGGTTAAGTTTTAGAATCTACACATAAAATTTCATAAAGATTAGAAGCACTATATGAAGGAGATAAGTTTACTAAGCAGGGAAAGTTACATAACTAGAAGACAAAGAAGGAAATTATGAAAATGAAATATGATGAGAATGTTAGAGCATATGTACATAGTGTTACTAAGGTTGTTATAAGCATTAGAAATTCTGGAGGTACCTATAGTGAAGAAGAAGTGATCACAAATATTCTTAGATCTTTGACACTTGTTTACAAACCTAAAGTGCAAGCTATAGAGTATATCATACCTTTGACAAAGAACTCCAACAGAGAGATTTTGCCTGCAAAATTAACTACCTTTGAGGCCACAGAGATGGGAGACTCATTACCTAAGGTTGAAACAACATTCAAGGTGATTGTGCATAATAATAATAATAATAATAAGACTTTATCAGGTATTGCGAGCACCAACAAAAGTGACTTGAGAGAAGAGATTGGTGAATATGTCGATGATTGGGAAATATATAGGAAGAAGAGAGGAAGTTACATGAAGTTGTAGCCCTGATCACTAGAAGAGAAAAGAGAGGTAAGGGTAAGTTTGAAGTAAAGTTACCTATGAAATGTTTTTCATGCAATAAGATAGTTCATTTTGCATCTATATGTCCTACAAGGTTTCCTAAACATAAATCTAAGTTCCATAGACCTAATTACTCCAAGGCTAAATCATGTTACTATGATAGTGAAGGTGTGTCTGATGATGATGTTGTGAATTATGATGAAATTGGACTTATTACTATTAAATATTATGAACCTATTCATGAATAGAAAGACCTAGTTTCACATGTTGAGAAGAAATATGAATGGATCATAGACAGTGGTTGTTCACTCATATGACTAGTAATAGAAACAAGTTTATTGAGCTAAATAAATATGATGGTGATGTAGTCAGATTTGGTGACAATACTCCTAAGTTTATCATTGGAGTAGGATCTATTTCTCTTGATGGTAAAACTAATACTGGTGATGTATTTCTTTTTGATAGAATTAAGAATAATTTTTTGAGTGTTGGATATCTTTTAGACAAGGGTTATCATTTGAAGTTCAATGATGGGAATTGTTCTATCAAAAGTAAGACACGAGATTTGATCGCATCTGGTACTAAGCCAAGAGGTAATGTTTTTGAGTTGAACACTACAAAAGTTTCTTGTTTTGTTGTGAAGGTTGATCTGATAGTTGGTTATGGCATAGAATATTATGTCATGTAAATTCTGATAACATTGTGAAATAAATTATGAAAATTTTTGTTAGAGATATGTCGAAGATTTTGAAACCTGCTAACACTATGTGTAGAGAATGTGTGATGGGTAAAAAAATTAGAAGAATTTTTTAAAGAAAATCTTACTTAGAGAAAGGGAAGTTGGATCTAGTGCATATAGATCTGAGTGGTCCTACAAGAAAAAGATCATACTATGGTGAAATTTATTTCATACTTTTTGTTGATGATTTTCTAGGATGATGTGGGTTACATATCTTAGAGAGAAATCTGAGGCTTTTGATAAATTCAAGATATTCAAAGCAAAAGTTTACAATGAATCAGGTTTGAAGATAAAATGTTTAAGTTCAGATATAGGTGGAGATTTTACTTCAGATTTGTTCAATACCTAATGGGAAGAGCATGGAATATATAGAAAAACATCTGCTCCTAGGACACCACAACAAAATGGGATTGCAGAGCGAAGAAATGGAACTATATTAGATCCTTCCAGAACTATGTTTCTTGAAGGAAATATGTTGCATGTTCATTGGAGAGAAGTTGTGGGTACTGTTGTTTATACTTTGAACAAAATTCATATTAGAGAAGGTACTAATAATATCCCTTATGAACTATGGTTTAATCATGCTCCTACTATGACATATTTCAGAATATTTGGTAGTAAATTCTATATCAAAAGAGATGACGAGATAGGAAAGTTTGTTGCTAGAAGTGATCAAGGAATCTTCCTTGGTTATTAAACTAAGAGAAAAGCTTATAAATGTTTCAATCTGAGATTGAGGAAGATTATTAAAAGTGCTAATGTGAGGATTGATGAGAAGTTTCAGATTCAGGAAAGAATATATGACAGTAGCCAGACTTCAGAGAATAGGGAGGTTACTGCAAATCAAGAAGAACCTTTTGAGGTTGATCATGAGATTGAGGTATGTCTGAATGATTCAAATGATTCTACTAAAATTCCAAAGATACCAAGATATGTTAAGAAGAACCATCCTAAAAATCAAAGTATTATAAATGCAAGCAAAGGAATGATGACAAGATCTATATTAAGATATGAAATTTGTTTGATTTCTCAAGTTGAACCAAAAACTGTTGATGATGCATGTAGAGGTGAATCTTGGACTAAAGCTATGCTAGAATAAATTGAAAAGATAAATAAAAAGAAAACTTGGGAATTGGTTTCTAGACCTAAAGATAAGAATGTTATAGGTACTAAATAGACATTTTAGAAACAATATGAATGAAGAAGGAATGGTTGTAAGGAATAAGGAAAGACTGGTTTGTAAAGGATACTCGCAACAAGAAGCCATATACTAAAAATAAAAAATTTCTCATGTTTCTAGGCTTGAGGCAGTGAGATTATTTCTTGCTTATGCTGCACACAAACACTTTAAAGTATATCAGATGGATGTAAAATCTACATTTCTAAATGGAGATCTAGAGGAGGAAGTATATATTGAGTAGCTTGATGGATTTCCTCTTACAGATGATGAGGACATGGTTTGAAAATTGAAGAATGCTTTGTATGACCTAAAACAAGCACCTAGAGCATGGTATGCTAGATTGGACAGGTATTTACTTCATCCTGGTTTTGGAAAAGGTAACACAGACAGTGATTTGTACTTAAGAACTAGTGAAGATGGAATCTTAATAGTTGAAGTTTTTGTAGATGATATCATTTTTGGAGGTAATCAAGAAATGAGTAAAAAATTACCTAAGGAAATGGAAAATTAGTTTGAGATGTCGATGATTGGTGAAATACAAATTTTCCTTGGACTACAAATTAATCAAAACAAGAATGGTATTTTTATTTCTCAGACCAAGTATCTTAAGGAAATGTTGAAAAAGTTTGGAATGGAAGAGTGTAAACCTGTTAGAACACCTATGGTTACTAGTTATAAGCTTACTACAACAGATGAATCTCAAAGTTTTTTTTACACAGTACAGATCTATGATTGGAGGCTTATAATATCTTACTCACACTAGACCATATATTGTTAATGTAGTTTGAATTGTGGTAATATATCAAGAAAATCCTAAACAGACTCACCTTGCTTCTGTAAAGAGAATATTTAGATATCTGAAAGGAACACTAGAATATGGCTTATGTTATAAAAAAATCTAATGATTTTATTTTTCATGCTTATAGTGATGTTGATTGGGTAGGAAATGTTGATGACAGAAAGAGTACAAGTGGTGGGTGCATTTTTCCTTGGGAAAAGGTTGGTTTCTTGGTTAAGGAAGAAGCAAGATTTTATAGCTCAATCTACTATTGAATCAGAGTATGTTGCTTCTGATATAAATTGCACACAGATTGTTTGGATGAAGAAAATGTTGAAGGACATTGGGATAAATTTTGATGAGCCAGTCATTATTTATTGTGATAATACTAGCACAGTGAATATGTCAAAGAATCCAGTTATGCATTCAAAAACTAAACATATTTCAATTAAGTATCATTTCTTGAGAGATAAGGTTGCAGAGAAGTATATTAGATTGGAGTATATCAGCACAAAGGAAAAAATAGTAAATATATTTACAAAACCTTTTCAAAAGGATTTCTTTGAGTATCTTATAGGTATGCTTAGGGTGAGAGCCCCTCCTTGCAAGAACTAATTGATGCAAGAATGCATCAGTCTAGAGGATTTCAGAGCTTTATCATTTCCTAGACTTGATGTATGAATCCACTCCTTAGCAGGAGTGATCACAAGAACACAATAGAACACATTTGGATGATTGAACACCTAGTTGTTGTAGGAATGAAGATTTAAAAAAGCTACATAAAGATAGAGTTATGGAATCCTTTTCCATTGATGTCAAAGGAGAGAGATTCAGTGAAGAGAGTCTATGGAAAATCCCTATTATTTTGGGGAGAGTTGTGAAGAGGATATTGAGAATATTGTATTGAGAGTGGTACTTTTGGATTGATGGATTTTCTCATGTATTACCATCAATGCCAAAGGGGGGTATTTTTGGAATTGGCTTCTTTTGGAGTTGTTGGCATTCATGTTTTTTCATTGATGTCAACATATGTTTATGATGAAGATAGACAGACTAGTTATCACCGGTGCATGGATGACTGAATGAAGTGTATAGACACTGTATGAATGTTTCACATTATGCATAGATGGGGATGTGTATAGGATGAGCTATGATCTTATATCTAAGATTTCTTGAGTTTGTATTTTTGTTTTTTTTGAGTTACAACGCTTTTGGTGAAGACTATTTCCAGAACATTGGCAGAGAATTGAGACAACTCTAGTCTCTAAGTTCTATGGATAACTTGAGTGTGAGCATGAATCACATTATGCAAGCTTGGGGAATGTCTAGAGACATATTTTAGAGTTTTTTTTATGATTCTTGGGTCACAAGACTCTTGTTGAGGTTAGTTGTGGCATGTGTTCTAGAGAAGACCTATTTGGGGCCAACTTCAAAGATGTGGTGTGTATTATGGATAGCGAGCATGGATTGCTGATCTTGGATTATATTTGATAAATTTTAATTGGTGTATACTTGTTATAGATGTTGTGTGTATCTTAGCAAGGGGTTATGTAATTATTCATGTATTGGGAAAGTCTTAATTGGCCAACCTAATTGCTTATTGTAAACCTGTATAAAGGAAAGTTGTTTTTTTGGTTAGGTGTGTGGACAGTAAAATGTGGAAGCTACAAGCTTGTAATTGTGAAGTATACTAGATGTAGAGTAGATGTTTTGATTAAAGAACTTCATTGGAACTGTTTAAGTAAAAAAAAATTTATCAATTAGTTCACTAGATATTCTAGTTTTGTATATATTTTTCTTAGACAGTGAATCATGAAGGTGGATTTAACCTTCTTTAGGCAGTGAGTCTGTTGTTTCTCTTGACTCCTAACGATATCTATCCTTTAATAGGGATTGTGTAATGTATGTAATAATCAGCTCCTAAAAGGGCTAAATCTCCTAATAGGGATACTACACTTTCAGTTCAGTATTTGTGAGTACTCATTCCCATGAGGGTTTTTCCATTAATAGGGTTTCCTCAACAACAAATAGTTGTGTTATGGTGTTGTTGTTAATATGTTCATAATTGCATTTATTTTGGAATTTTTAAAGGTTAAAATTTTAAGATTTGGCATACAACTGATTCAACCCCCCCCCCCTCTCAGTTGTTCTGGTGCACACATTTCTCTACACACANCATACAACTGATTCACCCCCCCCCCCCTCTCAGTTGTTCTGGTGCACACATTTCTCTACACACACACACACACAGATATGTGTGTGTGTGTGTGTATCTATGTGTGTGTATATGTATATGTATATATGTATATATGTGTGTGTATATATATGTATATATACATGTATATATTATACATGCTAGAATCTAACCTGTTGGGAGCACGCTCATACATGCAAATGTTAGAGAAATACACCAAATAAGCATACCTAACATGTCTAAACATACTCTAAATCAAAAGATCCCATCATGACCTCTGATGAGCTAAACAAGTGCACCCAAGCCTTGTTGATTCTCTCTTAGAAAGGTTTGTGGGTGTGGTCTCCCAACACAATATATTAATCCCACTTTGATTGATTGAAGATGCAAGCTAAGGAATGGAGAACTCAAGAGCAAGTATCAGGAGCTTGTCTCAAGTCATCACCATGACTATGTGAATGCAAATATTAAACTAGATTGATATGCAAGATGAAACAAAAACTAACTAAGATTCATTCCATTATGCCCTAAGATGTGATATCTAGATTACAAAAATGAACTATAAATTAAACTTTCTATGAAAATGCTAAATGCTCTAGAATCAAACTAACATGATAACAATGCATAAAAGGGAGATGATTTACTCTTGACAAAGGCCTCTATTTATAGAGTTTTTGGAGGAGAAAGAGGGTTTGGATGAGGTGGAGCTCATGTGGCATCCACATAGGTGCCACATGAGGGACACATAAGCCATGCAAGAGGCCCATTTTTCTCACACATCTGTGAGCAACTTTGGACGTGATGGGTCAAAGTGTACTTAAAGTACACATGTGAAGGATCTTGTAAGAGGGTGTAAGAAGGTGTAAGATTTTTAGTCCAATGAAACACTTTTAGAAAGTGTAAGAAGGTGTCATCATAGGTGTAAGAAACTTTGTTGGCACCAAATAAGGATTATTTGGAAAAGTGTATTTTTGGAAATTTGCTCACACATGTGTGAGAAAATAATTAGGAATAATTGGTGTAGGAATCAAGAAATTAACCTAATTAACCTTAGTTAATTAGTGAATAGGTTTATTTGGTGAGAGTGATGTGAGGTAGGGTAGGATCTAGGTTCAAATTAGCTTAATCTAAATTTAAAAATTAGATTAATTTGGTTTAGTAGAATTTAAGTCATGTGGAGGAATAAATAAATTAAAAATTTATTTAAAAGGAAATAATGAGATATAATGTATCAAATAAGATTTAATACATTAAAAGGGGTAGTATTTAAATTAAATTAAAATACTAAGGAAAGTGAATCATATTTAATTAAATAGATAGAAGAATATAAAAATATAATTAATTAGAATTAACTATAATGTTATGGGAATATTAACTAAATTAATATAAGGACGATTTTAGACGTCTACATTTTGCCCCTCTTTGATGCGGCGTCGAAAGTGGCGTTGCATCAAAGAAAAGAAAATAAGATGCCCTAGAGAGGTCAGAAAACCTACGGTAGCGAGAGCAGAGGAGTGTGCCCCCTCGAGAAAATAATAGGAAAAAATACAAATTTTTAATAAAATTTTCTCAAAAATGCAAGAAAACAGGGAAAGCAGACCAATTCCATGGTATGTCCAAGGAAAATAGAGGAAAAACGGAGACCAAAATAGGGAATGGGGAGACAGACGGAAGAAATGGGTCCCAAGGGGCTATAAATAGTCCACCAGGGCCTATAGACAAGTCATTTTCACTCACAAAGAGCAAAAAGAGAGAAGAAGAAGAGAGCAACGATAGCACAACGAGAGCGAGCACAGCTTGGAGAGCACATCCGGGTGCACCAGTGGCCAGTAGATGTGGGACCACCGGTGACTAGTCGACTACCTTTCCATCAATTATGTATTTAATATTTTTATAGGTCAGTAGGTGTCATTAATATGCTCAAAAAGTGGCACACAGCGCAGACGGCGGTCTCCTGACCACCGTCTGCACAGACGGTGATTGACACACCACCGTCCTCGTAGATGACTGATTTGTGATCGGCGTCTGCGCAGACGGAGATCAATCAATCTCTGTCTGCGAGTATAGGAGAGAAGGGAAAATGCGTAGCGGAGATGGCAGAGTTAAGACTCTGTTGTCTGCATGGCAAAGAGGTGGCAGCAAAAATTACGATCTCCACAAACTAGCATCTATGGAGATCTGTCAGCTCCGCAGACTGGCGACTATAAAACTCCATTGTCTACGAGGGTCAACCACCATCTGATTGGATTGACCCAAAAATGGAAGAAGAAAGAGGAATAAGAGGTAAGACAAGGGTTTGGGAGCATTTTTTGATGCCCTGGACAGGCTTGGGACATTTTTCAATGCCCCAGAATGCTATCTAATTGCTGACATTTGCTTGCTGAATGTAGGAGACTATCACTTTTTGGGTGAGGGAGTGCTATCCAGTGACCATGGAGCTGGAGCAGCAGTTGACGGTGGCTAAGTGGGGGCTGGTTACACTATGTGGTCTAGAGCATGTGCGACATTGGCCACATCTCTAAGCACATAATGTGCTTATGTTTGCATTGATAGAGAGGTGGCATAGCACCACCTCTAGCTTCCACTTCTCTATAGGGAAAGCGACTATCACACTCCACAATGTATGGAGGATTTATAGAGTGCCGATTCAAGAGTTGATACTTGAGTACTGTGTTGAGGGCTCAGAGCCCTATATGGACATGGCTTTTGGTCAGCGATATGTAGATTTTCCTATCACATAGTAGTGGATGTCCTGGAAGGGAGCAATGGAGATGGAGCCACAGTTGTGGCGGGTAGCCCTATACTTAGCAGGGATGATAGGGGTATGACTTATGCCTGATCATGCAGGCAAGGGGTTCCCTATGGGTTGGGCACATGTTCTGAGCAGTATGGTTGAGGATGGTGACCAGTATTGCTAGGGTTACACCATTCTGGGCTAGTTGTACTATGATCTTCACATGTGCACCTACCGCAAGGGTAGGGCACTAGGGATAGGTTGCACACTACTTCTTGTATGGGCGTGGAAACATATTGTGGTCATTTGACTGATCAGACACCATGAGACCCGAGTGGCTTATGATTCATTTGTATGCAGGTATAGGCCACCCATTAGCTATGAGGCTACAAATTCAGTTGGATACTGGCGATGGAGGCTTGATGAGATGGGGGATATATAGTGGGTACCCTATGCGGGGTGCGAGGCCTGGGGTCATGAGATCCCTCAGCATGATGGATATGTAGAGGATGAGTTTTATGACTTGTACTATATGAGGTTTGTATAGACTGACTGCTAGCTAATCGGTAGGATGGCCTATATGATTTCTAGGTACATGTCATCCAGAGTATGATGATAGATGCGATAGATCTAGGAGGCAGTCTCAGATGGGTTCCCTCATCCACTGGTGACCTGAGAGGTGGGGAGCATCTGGGGTATAGGTGCAAATCCATGCATAGAACGAGCGTCTTTCATTCGGATTATCAAGGTCCCATGGATCGAGGCTTGAGAATCTTTGCAGGATGCAGGAGTAGTGCCCGCATATGCTCAGTGGTGGGCTGCTCATAGGCCGATTAGATTGATGGTCCCAGGGATTGTATAGGAGGATGAGCAGCCAAGGGGGAGGGGATGGAGGAGGGGAGGATGATGATGAGGAGGAGGGAGGGGATGGAGGAGGGGCCGGTGGGAGGAGAGTCCAGCCCAGGGTTGCAGCACCTAGGCAGAGGGGACAGGTACAGATACCCATATGAGGGAAGCCACCTATCATTCCTGACATATAGGTATAGGATCCATAGGGGCCACCAGGGCCACTGAGATAGGGACAAGGATAGGGATAGGGCCACAGGGGCCACCTGGACAGGGACAGGTACCACTAGTAGGCTATGTAGCCCAAGATACACATGATACAGTTATAGTAGAGTGAGATAGCCTAAGAATTGAGCTGGGGAGAGTACTGGGCTTATTAGAAACATCTTAGGTGGCTGAGGTGAGCGCATAGGCTAAGATCTAGTAGCTACAGGGATTACTTGCTATAGCACAGGCCATAGCCAGCAGCCTACAGACAGAGGTAGCCCGAATATAGGGAGAGCTGATAGCAGAGACTACTTGGGGGGATAGTGCTTAGAGAGCACTAGACATTTTACAGGCTTGGCTGGACAGCGGAGAGTTTTCTATCATTGAGGATCATGGTGATCATGATGAGGAGCTGGGAGTTATGTCAACGTAGATAGCAGCTCTTACGTCAGAGCGAGATATAGCACGTCTAGCAGGTAGGGATGCGGGAGTTGGATAGATGATGGCATATGCCATGGAGGCACAAAGGGAGGCATGATGGAGGGGCCGACAGGCTACATATTTCATGGGGCTCTATTATGGTACAGTACTAGAGGGGTCACGATAGTTGAATTACATAGAGAGAGCTCAGACAGAGAGCACCGAATGAGGCTCACAGGGATCAATGGGGTTACCGCCACGTCCCAGCAGTGGTGCAGGACCATCGCGGCCACCACCATGATGTTTCTCAGACCTTTTTGGATACATATTTTTGACACATGATGTATGATACTTGACATTTTTGATATATATACGTGGATGACTTTGGGACCATTGGACTTTGATTTATGGATGTTTATGATGCTTATATGATGATGGTATATGATGTGATGTTTATTTAGGATGTATGGATGCACTATGATGTTATATTACATATGCTATATGATGTTTATGACTGACATGTAGGATGAGATGAATATATATATATATATATATATATATATATATGATGATGCTGACGTATTTGTGATGAAGGGATGAGATGTAGATATATATATATATATATATATATAGGTGTTAGATGTAATGTGTTAATGTTT
>MU226887.1:241594-266147 GCA_018584345.1 Thuja plicata | reverse complement strand
GAGTCATTCCCTCTCCTAAGTCTGATTAGAAAAAGTAGCAAGTACATCAGTCCTATGTGACTAATGAATGGTTGACTACTCTACTTCTGGAGTAGTACCTGTGCATAATGGTTTATGGCACCCTTTGACATTAATGTCAATGGGGGAGTATGTACCAGTAAAAACAAGACAAACAAGGAACACATACAAGGAGCTTATACTATGGGGGAGTAAAGGAACACAGTAGGGAAGTATGACAATGAGGGAGTATTCATAGAATACACAGTACATGAAACTGCAGTAGTATAGATGAATCTTTGTTGAGGATATTGAAAAGATTGTATTAGAAAGAAGACACCATGAATAGAAGTTATTTTTATCATATGTTGCCATCAATGCCAAAGGGGGAGATTGTTGGAGATTTGATTCTGAACAGTTGATTGATAGTATGTTTGTCATTGATGACAACATATAATACATAGTAGTACTTCTGTATGTACTTATCAATATGATGACATGAAGACCAGTGTGGATAAATACATGTTTTTGACATGTTTACTATGCTATTTTCATACACGCAGACTCCGATATGAAGTTTCAGTAAAGATATGTAATTATGTTATTGACGCTTACAGTTCTAGAAGAATAACGGTTTAAGGCCGACGTATGTAACGTGTTGATAGAGTTGCACCTATCTTCATGATATGCATGTTTATATTCATGATGATTTATGATTTTTTGATATTAATCTAAATGCACAAAACATATTTCAAGAAGATTGAAAAGTTATGATTAATTTGGTGAAGCCAACTTAGTGAAGTGACACGTCTGTTTAGCATTGACTTGCGCGGTTGTAATTTTGCTTGTGTGCTTAGTAGAGTAGACAAAGATGTTATGAAGAGTTGTCTAACAGGTCCCATGATCTCATACTTGGGGTATGTACTTATAGAAGGTCATTTGTGATAAGAAGAGTTGCGAAAGCCAAAGATTGACAAGTAGAGTAGAGTGTTGATGTAGCAGAGCTATATTTATCATATGTTGATAATATAGTTGTTTATGTTGAAGCATTTAGAATACATATTAGATTTTTATATTTCTTTACAAGAGGTAAAAGCATCAACGCATAAAAGGAACTGATCAGACAAGCAGTGTCACAAATAGCAGTTCATCTTGTTGAAACAATGTGTATCAAATATCCAGAAGGTTGTAGCCTTCACCACTTGGACAGTGATTCCTCCACCCCTAACAGGGTTACATGTAAAAGACTCCTAACAAGGTTAGACCCTTAACTAGGTCACTATACTACTGCATTGTATTGTACAACTTCTAACAGGGTTAAATATCTTTTAACAGGGATTACTACAAACAGTATAGTTCTTTGTGGGTAATAATTCCCACTGGGGTTTTTACCATTTGGTTTCTCCATAACCAAATTGATGTGTTGAGTAATGTGTTATTTGAATGTGCATTTAATTTATATCAATCTGGATTAATAAGTACAAAATTTTTAAAGTTGCAGATAACTGATTCACCCCCCCCCCTCTCAGTTATCTTTGAAGTATTCTAACAAAATCTTATGATTAAGCATATAATGTCATAGTTTCTACGTACAGAAAACTACGGCCAAACATGCCTTCTCAATTAGGGAATAATTCAACTCATAGCCAATAAGAGTCCTGCTGAGATAGTAAATTTCTCACTCTTTGCTGGTATCATCTAATTATGCCAAGAGGGCTCCCAACATGACCTCTCTAGCAGATATGTACAAAATTAGAGGATAACCAGTAACAGGTGGTACCAACACGGGTGGATTAGCCGGATAGCCTTTCAATTTCTCAAATGCATTTTGACACAAGAAATCCCATTGAAACTTGATATTCTTGCGTAGGAGATGATATAATGGATGCACCTTATCTTCTAGTTGTGACATGAATCTTTTGATTGATTGGAGTTTGGCTTGTAAAATGTGTAATTGCTTCAATGTTTTGGGTGGTGGCATCTCTAGGATTGCTTTCACTTTCTTTGGATCAACTTCAATTCCAAGCTATGACACAATGTATCCCAATAGCTTACCAGATTGTACTCCAAAGACACACTTCTTAGGATTTAGCCTAAGCTTATACTTCTCCAATCGCTCAAAAATGGTAGCAAGAATAGGAATATGTGATTCCCTTGTTTTGGATTTGCCTAAAAGATCATCCACATAATCTTCCATGATGACATGAAAAAGGTCATGAAAGATGGTAGTCATTGCTCGTTGATAAGTGGCTCCAACATTTTTAAGGCCAAAAGGCATCACCTGATAACAGAAGGTGCCCCAAGGTGTTGTGAATGCAGTTTTGTGTTGGTCTTCTGGTGCTATCCTGATCTAATTGTAACCTGAGAAGCCATCCATAAGTGACAACATTTCATGTCCTACCGTCAAATCCACTATAATGTCAATATTTGGGAGTGGAAAATCATCCTTGGGACATGAAAGATTTAGATCTCTAAAACCAGTGCAGATGTTAATGCCCCCAGTAGGCTTACCTACTGGAACAATATTAGAAACCCATTCAGTATAATCAATTGGTCAGATTACTTCAGCGTCCAACATCTTCTGAAGCTCTACTTTGACTACCAATGTGACTTACAGATGCATCTTGCAAAGTTTCTGATTAACAGGTTTTACACTTGGATCTACGGCAAGATGATGCATGAAAAGATTTGTATCAAGCCCAGGCATGTCTTTGTAAGTCTAGGCAAAGTTGATTTTGTGTTTATGCAAGAATGTTGTCATATCTTTCTTTTCTTGATCGCTGAGAAAAATTGCAATGTAGGTTATGTGTGGATCTTCTTCTGTGCCTAGGTTTATTGGAATAGTATCTTCAATGATCATAGAGGACACTTATGGTTCTAAAGATATAAATCACAAGTCAGCCTCTCCCTCCTCTAGCACCTCTAAAAGGTTTTCACTAAAGGAAGCGTCCTTTATTTTATCTTTTTCTTCATCCAAAGGTGCCTGCAAGAGGTCTTCACCAGAGGATGTATTTTCATTTTTTTTCTTTTTCTTTTTCATTTTTGTGACTGAGAGAGTTGACTTGGCTACTGAAGTAGGCTTGTTTGTTGTAGTGGATCTGATGTTTGTACTCTCGGAGATTCTTAAGTCCAAAGAGGGCTAAAACTGCCTCATCTAAATCACAAACGTCCAAAGCTGGTGATGAGTCTTGCTGATCCCAGTCAATTAATTTAGGTTTTGTGAGGGGTAAATGGGGGTACAAAAGGTTAGCTTGGGTGATAGTGAAGACATGGTGATTTTAGTTTAGGTCATCTTCAATATATTGGAAATGAATTTTGAAGAACTCTTCCTCAGTGTCTGAATCTGAGGCAGCTAAACAATAATCCTTAGTGAAGTTAGTCTTAGTCTTTATGAAACCCAATCCATGTCCTTTAGGATAGCCATTAGCTGTTATGATCTTCTTCTTACCTGTTTCATTAGCTCTAAGGCCAGTACCATGATATCCCATGCTTTTGACAATGGGAGTAACCTTAAGATACTTTACATTGGGTAAAATTACAGGTCACTCTTCTTCATCATTATAGAGCCAATCAAGGACACTATATTCCATGTGTTCATCTGATAGGGACCCCCAATGTTCAAAAATAGTTGATTTACAGTGCATAAGTTCTTTATCTTTGGAGAGGGGTAATGGTGATGGTCTTCCATAAGACTTTGGAGACAAAGAGAGTT
Source organism: Thuja plicata (assembly GCA_018584345.1). Lineage (NCBI taxonomy): Eukaryota > Viridiplantae > Streptophyta > Pinopsida > Cupressales > Cupressaceae > Thuja > Thuja plicata. The sequence goes on along the minus strand of MU226887.1, from coordinate 262,438 downwards.
GCCCAATACATAGAGCACTTTCAAATTTATACTCTCCCATGCCTTGATCTATAAATGTGGCCTTTGCTTTAGATGAGGAGGGTTTGTGTTAATAGCCTTGTCTTTAGTAACTTTTTCCTTTCCTTTGGATTGCTCAGCTGGTGTTTCTGATGTCTTTTCTAGAACTAATGGAGTGTTTGAAACAAGGGTTTCTTGATTGAAATTTTGGCCAAACTCATTCAACGGACAATAGTTAGCTTGTTTGCCTTCCAATCTCTTGCAGTATTGAAACGGCTCAGGGTCTCCAATAATTGTGATTTCTCTACCATGATGTGGGAACTTTAGACATTGATGATAAGTAGAGGGTACACCTTTGATAGAATGTATCCATGGACATCCCAGAAAGATGTTATAAGGTAGATCTAGATCCAATACATGACAAACAGTTTCAATCAGAGTTAGGCCCACTTGTAAGGGTAGTGTGGTCAAATTATTTATTTCTCATTCTCGATCATCATAGGTTTTTATTTTGATTCATTTATCTGCATGAATGAGGTCCTCAGAAAGATTGATATTATGAATTATTTTCAATGTGTACAAATTTAAGCCAAATCCACCATCTATGAGGACTCATTTTACTCTTGTGGAGCATATTTTGCCTTCTATATGGAGGGACTTATTATGATGAGGATCAAGACCACCAAAGTCCTTATCAGTGAAGACTAGATGTTCTTGTGCAGCTAGGTTCCCTATCATAGCTTTGAATTATGCAGCATTTTTGTTCTTAGGGACATGGGATTCATTTAGAGCTTTATCAAGGATTTCTCTATGAATTGGTGAATTTTTCAAGAGCATTAGAATGGATATCTGTGCAGGCATCTTTCATAACTAGGCCAATAAGTCAAAGTGTGAAGCAGGGTGAGTAGCAGTAGATGGTGCAGCTAGTGGATTTGCAGATGTAGAAGGTTTATCAGTAGCTTGGATAGTGACTCTAGGTCTACGTGTAGTAGCATTACAATTAGTAGCTTTGAGGATTATGGTATTAACATGTGTGTTAGTTTCTTCAATGCGGCCACAAAGAGAGTCAAACCCAAAGATATCATTTTCACTTAAACTCCCACATGTTTGATCATGGCCTATAATATTATTGGTAGAATAGTCATATGGGGTTGCATTTGATGCATTGTTTTGATTATGAGGTGGGAAGGGTTGATTGTAAACTTTGAGTTTTGCATTAGATGAGGATGCATTCTGACCTTCAACTTCAATTTTCCCATCCTCAATGAGATCTTACACAAAGTGTCTAAGCTTCATACATTTCTTGGTATCATGCCCCTTGATGCGATGATAATCACAATACTCATTGTCTCTATACCAAATAGGTTTAGGTTGGTTCTCATCAAAAGGTCAAGTATTTGGGTAAACTATCATACCTTGATCGGCCAGTTGTTTGAAGATCACATCGAGAGGTTCTACCAAAGCTGTGAATTGTTGCCATTGTCAATTGTCATTATTATTATTTTTGTTACTATTGTAGTTTTTGCAAGGAAACAAGAATGATTAATTGTGTGGCTGTTGATTGTTGTTCTGATTGTTTTGATTCTGATTATTCTGATTGTTCTGATTGTTCGGACTCTAATTTTGATTTTGGTTGTTGTTGTGATACTGATTTTGATTATGATTGTTATTGCAATTGTTTTGATTGTTATTGTTGGATGCTTGAACATTTTGAACATGCTTGGCATCAGTCACACCATCGTTGACAACTCCTTTTTTTTTACTCCAAAATTTTGGTTTATCATTATTGGAAGGAGTATAATGTTTGATGCTACCTCTTTGTAAAAGGCCATCTTCAATGTCTTTTCCCTTCTTAACAAGGGATTCAAAGGTGTCAGGTGAAGCCATTTTCATTTGGAAAGACATCTCAGAGATTAAATTCTTTGTGAAGATGTCAATTAAGTGACTATCAGGTATTTTCCATGGCATGCAATTTGCAATATGTCTCCATCGTTGTAAGAAACTAGCAAAGGTTTCTCCATTCTTTTGTTTGGTATTGCACAAATCACTGAGTGTTGCTTGATGCTCAATGTTATATGAGTATCGTCCAACAAACTTCTCTACAAGATTAGATAAAGTAGAGATGGACCCATAAGGAAGGGCCATGAACCATTCCAAGGTTGTGCCTCCACGACTCCTAGTGAAGAGTCTTTTCAAGTAATTCTCATTATAGGTGACCTCTTGACAGACAATGTAAAACTCTTTGAGATGTTGTAGAGGACATGTTTCACCTTTGTATTTCTTGAATTTAGGGATCTCAAAGTTTGGTGGGAATGGTTGCATTGTGATAGACTTGTCAAATGGATAGGGACAAATCTCCTCAAAAGAAAACTCCTTCTTGCCCCCATTCTACAAGCCTTGTACAATGTTCTTGAGCTCATTGAATTGTTAGGTAAAGTCTAGAGTATTTTCTGTGAGAAAGCGTGGTACATAACCTCCACCTCCTCCAAATTGTGCAGCTGAAAATCCTGTGGAGGTCATACCAACAGTAGGAGGAGGTATATACTGATAGGCTTGAGTCGTATTGGTTGTAGATGTTTTTGCCCCCATTGTTTGAAATAAAGATGAAGACAAGGGCATGGAAATCTCCCCTCTGTTATTGACATTAGCACTTGATCCTTGAGTCATCATTGTTTGAGTGCTATTATGTGTAGTATTTTTTGGCAAAGTGCTTATGATCTGTTGAATTTATTCAGGTGTCAATTGAGGTATTGATGCAGTTGTTGACACGGGTGCTGATATAGGTACTGATGTGGGAGGTTCGCTAATAGGTCATTTACCAGTGGCATGTGATGATGTAGCATTTGGAGTAGAATCCATGGCTACAGTAGTGGCAGCAGTGGCTTTGGTGACATTTTGTGTAAGAAGTGTTTCATCAAATTCAACAAGAACCATGACACCATTATGAATAAGATTCAAGAATATTTCATCACTGTTATGCATAATGGCCTTCTCAACCATTTCCAAGTTGTATGTGTCTCTAAGGAAGTCATTCACTTGGGTGGGTCTTTCTTCTTGGTCCACTAATTCAGTTTCTCCAGGCAATTCCTCAGCTTGTACCCCAGTTCTTTGAAAGTATTGAGTGGCAAATGGACTCTCCTCACGGGTAACAGTGTTGAATGTTGTTCACCTCATGTTTCTAGCTTGGGATTGAGTGACAACCATACAATGGTGGATGTAGAAGAATGGAAGACAAGGAGATGTAAGAGATTAAATGGAGCAATGATCTTTGATCTTGAATTTGATTTTGATTGTATTTGATTGATTGATTAATTGATTTGATTGATTGGATTGATTGATAATTGATTTAAAGGTTTTTGGAACAAAACCTAAGCATGTGAAAACCTTATGATGATACAAACACAAAAGGATTTGAAGTAACACCTGTTCTACTTGAAGATGGACTTGTGATCTCAAGCAAAATGGGACATCACTAAGGGATTTAAATTACTTGAGACGGGCTGATGGTCTACAAGCAATGTTGTGTTTGTTTGAGGCTGAAGGTTTGTAATACTTTGATTAAAGTCTTTCAACCTAAAGGATTGATTTGATTTGATGATTTGATCTAATACTCCAAGAGAAGGAAGAATGATGATAGAAAAATGGAAGAATGATCCAGAAGCAAGATGTTATCTAATCGTATTGTTCAATGGCAACAAAAGCACTATTGATGGAAAACTTGGCCATGAAATTGCAAACTTTGTTATTGTAGAGGATTTTGTCAATTTTCTCACGATGTTCAATCACTTGCTTTCAATATCTTGGTATTCCTTGGATTTATGGGTGGTTTCCTTTTTCTCTCTATAGACTGGAGGTGTTGGAAGCTTAACCTTCTTATGTTTCTTAAAATTGGTCATGTCATGGAGAATCTGATTTTGGTTGAATGAATGAATGATCTAGGACAAATGATTCCAGGGTCCTATAGAAGGTCAAATTTTGAATATCTTGGAAAATTTGGAAGCTCACTATTTTAAAGTGGAGACGGTAGTCTCAGATGTAGACGATGATCTTCATAGATGGAGATCTACATAGACAGTGATCTGTGTAGATGGCGGATCCAGAGTAGAGACGGTCGACTATAGCTAAGGTAGTGTGCTGAAATTCTGGGCAGATTTTTGACCTTCAGTCTGATTTTGGGCAAATTTGTTCAATGGAAAGAACTGATTTCAGCACATGCAAACCAGAAAATAATAGACACATGTCTCAAAAAATTCCAACAAGGGACAAAGCAACCTTGAGGGATACTAGAAAATGTGACCTTTTGAAACCTTGATTTGAAATTGTAGGATCTCGTTTGTGTATGTTCAAGTGACTCTTTCGAGCCACTTACATTTTTACTAGGTCTAGCACAACGAAGATAGTTCAAACAATAGCTATCTTAGGAATTTGGCTTCACATGAAATATTATAGGCCCGTTTCTTGGTAGTCCTTCAACTCACACAGCAATGTCACCCCTGGAAGGGCGCCCGTGTTTTTTCCTTTTGCCAGCTATTATTTCTGTGCTACGAAGATCTCTTTCGTAACACAATACCCTGGGACACATATGCTGGGAATCTTAGGGGGAGAATCTTCCATCCCCTTGCACTATAATAAATCATTGTTTGGAGGTGAATCAGGTAGGCTACTAATTTATAGTTTCTAGCAAGGTTTTATGGTGTCCCTGCAATCAGTTTGTATGGCGTGAGACACTTAAGTCTCTAGTTCAACAATACCAATATGCTAAGGATATTCACTTAGTATGGACTACCATTAAACATGACCCGCCCAAGCTTGAAGGGATAAAGAGGACCTTTGGGTCACACTTTATTTCTCTACTAGCTGAAGGGATTACCGATTTGAGGTCATCCTCTAAAGGGGAAGCGCACCCTCTAGACAGTCCTCTCTAGAAGCTTGATTAAGCTAAGCTTTCTCTTCACCCAAGATCCACGAAGGTGAGGGGAGAGGATACGGCTATAACTTAATCATAGCATCACTTATGTTAAAGGGTTTTAATCTACTGACATATAGCTCGAAAGAAGTGTTGAGAAACACTTCTTCAAACACACCAAGAAATGTTCATTCCAAATTGAACCTATTACAAGCAACTATGTGTTGTTCTATCTAAGCGAAAGACACAATAGTATGGTTAATCATTCATGTTCAATTTATTTTTTACACAGCAAAGAGAAAGCTTGGAAATGTGTGTTCATTTACCTTATGTCATTCAAGATTGGTGAGATTTATTCCTTTAACATTTTAGATTGAGTGAGTTTTCATTTTAAATAACATATATTCAAAGACAAACGATTAATCATACAAGTTCATTTTAATAATCTGTTAAGAATCATTAGGGGACCTGCATGAAATTCATTATTAGTTTGAAATCTTAGATATTAAATGTTGCAGAAAAATGTGCAGACAGTGAAGTGTTATAGACGGTGATCTGTGCAGATGGTGATCTGCACAGACGGTGATCTACAGAAACGGTGATATACCTGCACAGACGGCAAAAAAACACATAGTCAGATTCTGTTAAAAAGAAAAGGCTTAATAAAATTTAAAAATAATATTTTTATCAAACCAGACAGCATTTAACTCCTAAAAATTGTGTTACTATCAAAAACTTGAGAGTTGAAAATGCTAAAAAGTTGATAAAAAGCAATTTTAAACCACAGTGTTATAGGTCTGTTTCTGCACAGGTGGAGACGGTGAAATATTGGCGCAGATGACAGAGTTTCACAGATGGTCGAGAAACAAAGATGGTAATCCACGGAGATGGTGACTCCAGAGAGGAGACGGGTCTGTGTGAAATTTTTTTGAGCTGTGGAAAATCTGCAAAAAAATGTTAGAAAAGAAGGGACGTGGGTCCCACCGGGCATGCCAAAATGTACATGCTGGAATCTAACCTGTTGGGAGCACACTCAAACATGAAAATATTAGAGAAATATATCAAATAAGCATACCTAACATGTCTAAACATACTCTAAAACAAAAGATCCCATCATGACCTCCGATGAGCTAAACAAGTGCACCCAAGCCTTGTTGATTTTCTCTTAGAGAGGTTTGTGGGTGTGCTCTCCCAACACAATATATTAATTCCACTTTGATTGATTAAGGATGCAAGCTAAGGAATGGAGAACTCAAGAGCAAGTATGAGGAACTTGTCTCAAGTCATCACCATGACTATGTGAATGCAAAGATTAAACTAGATTGATATGCAAGATGAAACAAAAACTAACTAAGATTCATTCCATTATGCCCTAAGATGTGATATCTAGATTACCAAAATTAACTAAGCATGAACTATAAATTAAACTTGCTATGAAAATGTTAAATTCTCTAGAATCAAACTAACATGATAACAATGCATAAAAGGGAGATGATTTACTCTTGACAAAGGCCTCTATTTATAGAGTTTTTGGAGGAGAGAGAGGGCTTGGATGAGGTGGAGCTCATGTGACATTAACATAGGTGCCACATGAGGGACACATAAGCTGTACAAGAGGCCCACTTTGCTCACACATGTGTGAGTAACTTTGGATGTGATGGGTCAAAGTGTACTTAAAGTACACATGTGAAGGATCTTGTAAGAGGGTGTAAGAGTTTTAGTCCAATGAAACCCTTTTAGAAAGTGTAAGAAGGTGTCATCATAGGTGTAAGAAATATTGTTGGCACCAAATAAGGATTATCTGGAAAAGTGCATTTTTGGAAATTTGCTATCACATGTGTGAGCAAATAATTAGGACTAATTGGTGTAGGAATCAAGAAATTAGCCTAATTAACCTTAGTTAATTAGTGAATAGGTTTATTTGGTGAGAGTGATGTGAGGTAGGGTAGGCTCTAGGTTCAAATTAGCTTAATCTAAATTTAAAATTTAGATTAATCTGGTTTAGTAGAATTTAAGTCATGTGGAGGAATAAATAAATTAAAAATTTATTTAAAGGAAATTAATGAGAGATAATGTATCAAATAAGATTTAATACATTAAAAGGTGTAGTATTAAAATTAAATTCAAATACTAAGGAAAGTGAATCATATTTAATTAAATAAATTTAATTAAATAGATAGAAGAATATAACAAATATAATTAATTAGAATTAACTATAATATTATGGGAATATTAATTAGATTAATATAAGGATGATTTTAGACGTCTACATATATATGTGTATATATATACATATATACACATATATACATATACATATATATATATATACATATTTGTGTGTGTATATGTGTGTGTGTGTGTGCAAAGAAATATAGTTAACTAGTAAACACACTCAGAACTCAAAAATAGTGCAACAATCAAGATTAGACATAAAGAAGCAATAATCAAAGAGGAAAGAAAACCACTGAAACTATGTTGTAGCCTCTTTGTTGCAATGATTTTTCCAGGATATTGTGGTTATATTTATGCTCACAAATTCAATAGAATAATAGCATCAGAGTGCTCCATAGTTGCTCAAGGTTGGGGAAAGAACCTGAAAAAATAGATTCAAAGGATTTTCAGAAGTGGGGCTAGGTTTCTCTAAAAAATGTGTGAGTTTTCATAATGAGAGTGTTGATAATGGATTCAAGGATGGATAATGAAATTGGGATGAAAGATGAGTTCACAAAGATCATGGATAAAAAAGGATGAAATATATTGATTATGAAATGGAGAGAAATTGGAGGGTTAAATAGAGAATTTGAAGAGGTTAGGCTTATCCTCCATTAATGAGGGGTGACCAAATGTCCACCTCACTGTGGTTGGGAGAAGGGGAAAGAAACTTTCCATAAATAGAATTTATATCTCAAAACCCCAAAGTCTTACTATTTTCAGTCAACAACACACACCCCATTTTGGTCCTCTGACCATGGGGGCCCCTCTTTTTTTTGAATTTTTAGTCATCCCCTCTCCCTGTTCCTTGAACTGAGTTTTGGAGGGGCATGTTGAGAGAAAAAAGGTACCTTTTTGTCCCTTTTGAACTTTTGGTATTTTGGAGGACTTCCAGTCCTGCAAAACACTGAAAAGGCTGAAGGGTCGAGCCCAAACCTTTCAGTGTTTCAACCTCCAAACCACCGAAAGGGGAGGATCCCCCAAATTTTGGCGTTTCAACCTCTGAAACCCCAAAGTTGGGTGATGTCACCCACGGGCTATATAAGAGGCCCGAGCCAATTTTTTGTCCTCACTTGATTTTTTCTCTTGTTTGTGTCTTCTCACCTCTTCGCTCGCGCTCCATTCTTCTTCCTCATTGTTCGTTGTCAGTTGCCTCTCCTCACACATAGTGGGTTTTTGTTTTCTCCCTCTCCTCACGCCTTGCAGGTAGGGCCTTATCATTGTCATCATCTCTTCTTTTTGGTTTGTGTTTTCATTTTTAGGGTCATTTTAGGTTTTTAGTCGGCTAGTTGACTTGCTCCTTCCTAGCTCCCTAGGGTTCACACCCTTGGACCTCTAGAAAGGGTCACTCTCCCTCATTTTGTCTTTTTTCTTCACATTTTTTAGGTTAGAGTTTTTTTTGCATCATGACCTAGTCACAAGTTTTTGGCCTCCAAAAGGCCAAAAATAGCCCCTCTCAAAGAATTTTTTTAAAGCACTATTGGAACTCTAAAATTTTTGGATAAATTTTAGAGTGGCTAAGTGGAAATTTCTCTAAGGCACAAGTCACTGCCCTTAAATTTTTTGAAAAGGCCTACTTTGAATGCATTTAAAAAGAGACCTGATGATTTTAATGAGAAACCACTTGGAGAGTGTGTTCAACATCTTTCATAGAGTTATTGTAGTAGGTTCCAGCTCTCAAAATCTACTTTTGATGTGTTTTAGAGATATTCATTTGGAGGTGTTGATCCAAATCTACACTTGTGCATGTTTCCAGTTGCCATTAAGTGACCTACTTTGGAGATTTGTATCTTTGACCAGATGGATAGCCATTACATAAGGGTTGTTCCAGGATGTTGTAGGAATGAAAATGAGTCAGAATACCCATCATAAAATCCCTATGAGTTCATGTGATAATTTTCCCATGGCTATTTCATTTTCAATTTATTCAGTCTCTCTGAATGTGAAAATGCAGAATTACACAGTGTCCTACTTTGAGGTCTTAAAAGTTACACCTAGTTGAATATATTGAATAGTTGAATGTTCCCCCATATTGTAAACCTGGAAGTGTACCTCCTTGAAGAGTTTCAGATCATGGTCAGTCCATTTGACCACTTTGTCCAGCCCTTTCCAAATCAAATTTCTGCATTTTTATTGTGTTTGAGTTCAGAAAGTTTTGAAGTGTCGACTTTGCAGATTAGTGTTGATTGACCGCTTGACCATCAGAGTGAGCTAGTTGGAGTTTCATAATCCCTATGTGAAATTTAATCAATGTCTCAGGTTTTTGATCATGAGGTGTGCATTTGGTGGGTTTGTTAAGGAAAATCCAAAATCAATTTTTTCAAATCACTAGTGTTAGACAGAATTGTTTTCACAGAGCAGTCACTTTCATGACGTGGTAACTCTTTATTTGGTAGTTGTTTTGAAGTACCAATTGTGGGTATATACTCTTTTCATGTAAGTGTACTACCTTGATTATTGGTTGAGTCTCGGGACATGGTTTGATAATTTTGCAGAAGTCAATCTGAAGTTGGTTTGCATGTGTTTTGACATGTGCAGTTGTATAAATGTGTAAAGTATCAACTTTGGAGATTAACATAGTCTGCCTCTTAAAGTATCATGGAGATATGTTTTTGCAGAGTGATATTAAACATGAAAGTCTCCATGTCTTCTAGATTTGAGAGCTCTGGGAGGTCTATTAGTCACTTTTTAAAAGCCACTTCTAGAGGCCAGATGCTATTAATGAGATCTATTTGCAGAAATATAAAGAGTTGTTTTAATGGCCCCCAGTTCAATGTCTTGAAATCTGAGTGCACATTAGACTATATTTTGGTAAACTGAAGGTGAAAGTTACTCAAGAGAACCTAGTGAGGATTTTTGAAGGATATTTCTTCATTGATGGAGTCTTGGCATTGGGAATCGCTAAGACAAAATACAAATATCTATCAGCATGGTTAGTCCACCCTCAATACAATGGTCAGTATTATAAGTGTGGCTTTCTCTCAATCACAGTTACTAAAAAAGGATGTGTTTCTGGTTGAAACATTTGAAACTGTCTTAGAAGATATGATGACACATTTGAAAGCAGTTTTCTTTCTATGTCCTATAGCAAAGAGCATACAAAACTTAAAATGACACTTAAATTTTCCATGCTTTGGATAATACATCTTGTATTTTTCTATCTACTTTTCTGCATAGTTCTGATCAAATCCATAACATTCTCCTTTTTCAAATCCAAGTCCTTATGTTTACCCATGTGATCACTATCTTTATCTTTCCAATTGTTCATCAAGCTTTGTGGAAACAGATTTAAATTTTTCTTGAAGTACATTAGTTGTTGCAAGTTTTCCTTCAAGATCTACAATAATGTTTCTAAGATCATCATTATTGTGTTTATCTTTCCCAATTATATATTCTTCATGTTTCTTTCTACCTTTAATTTCTTATTTTAGCACCTTAATCTCAATCTTTTCTTTATCATATTCTTTTGTCTTATTTTCAGGGGTTGATTCAAATTTTCCATCTCATGTTTTAGATTGTCTATATCCCTTGTCATCTATTCACATTAATCTATTTTTCTCTTCAGATCTTGTGAATCTTCAGTGATTTCTTTCCATGACAACTGGTCCATAATATCCTTTCTCTTGTATCTTGACATTTCCAACTAATCCTTCAAATTTTCAATGAAATCTTTAGCCTCCTTGAGTCTCTTCTCCAATTCAAAACTATGAGCATATGATTTGTCAAGATCTTAAAGTGCATTCAAGGGTTGTCTCTGTACACTTCTAGAAACATTAAAATCAACCATCAGGACCTTCCTTAAGCTGTTATAATTCTTCCAAGGACCAAAGCTTTTATACCAATTGTTAGTATTGAGGAACAGTGAGAGGGGGGTGAATCAGTGTTCTAGTAGATTTTAAATTATAAACCCAATTGCATAACCATAAAATAAATACAACTGAAACACAATAACCATAACAATATAATACCACATTTTGATCATGGAAACCCTATTAAGGGACAAACTACAGTGGGGATGGAACCCACAAATGTTTACTTCTATCGAAATAAATTATCTAGTTAAGGTAATGGGTACATAAAAGGGAATGCACATGCATTCATACTTACAACCTAGATCTCACTACTCAAATCACTTAAATACATCAAAAGGGCTCATTTCCACATGAGATAAAGTAGATAAAAATTATTAAAATAAACTGAGAGATAGCATTAACAATGTCAGTGTAGTTCTATTGAAGTTCAATACATATCTGTTAATCTGATAGTTTAACCTTTGATTACTTATCCATCCTACATATACAGCATATCACAATTATATCTAGACTTCACATTTATTAATCAACACTAAAACTCGAGCCTATATACTGATCATCAAAGCTGTTCATTTTCACTATTACCCTCAAGAACAAATAGGTAAGTGTGAAGTGCCATCTAGATCTGTCATCAAAGTGTTTTCCTAACCTTGAACTCAAACATATAATTCATCACTCATACCATCTCTACCACCTCTAAAAATCAAATCGATCAGATCATCGATCTAATAGAATCATTGATTGATCCAACATCTAATTGTCTCTATCTCTTACTAAAATTTACTAACCTGATACTCAGAAGATCATAACTCTATCAAATGATGATATCAACTTCTGTAATCTTAGAAAAAGATACATAATACCTCTAAGAATCTTCTCCTAGTTTTTCACATCAAAAATTGATCATATGTGTATGTACCAATCCTATACTGAAACCTGTATAGTGGGTCTACTATTCCATACTTAGACAAATCTATAGTCAAACCTTCAGTATCATCATAATGTGACAAGATATCTCCAAAATGGTCTTTTGATGCAATTAATGACAACATACAACTTCTCCCTATCAGTGTTTATTGCCAACACTTGTGACCAATTATTCTTATTTCATTTTTCCTATGTTGTTTATATTTGCGACCTGGATTTGTTCCAATTATTCTCATTTAATTTTTCATATGTTGTTTATCTTTCATCTACATTTTAATCTTTTGTTAAAATGCTTATTTTATCTGCAGTCAAGGGTTTAAGGTTGTCGAAGATTATAAAATGGTTTCATTTTTATGTAATGTTATGTATTGTCATGTATAGAATTGACCATCTATCATTGTCACTTTGTTATCAAATGTTGTGTCAAACCTAAAACTATTACCATTTCTCTATTAAACCCGTATATGGTATTGAAGGTTGAGTTAGGATTTCTTGTTGTTGAACTTGAATTTATTAATTTTGGATTATCATGATCATTCAATTGATATATATGTGGTACTAGTTATATTTGCATCATATATACATCGTCTTGGTTTTCCTAACCGAGTATGAACCATAGTGGAGTTTGTGATGAGTGATTGAATACATGTATTGAGTCTTGTATCCATACATGTTATTCGAATTTGATTTTGAGATGCACTAAAATGGGAGATATGGTTATAAGGTGTTTAGTTTGATAGAGTCATTGATAGTAGTAGCTAAGATATACATTTTATAGAAATACTTAATGACAATAGTTATATGGTAAATGCATAATTGATTAGATATTGACATTCGATATTGTTTAATTGGTCAAAAAATAAAGTACTATTATGACAGAGATATATTTATTGTTCAAAAGCATAACATTAAATATTTTTTATTAAGGTTTGAATAAGGATAAGTAGTCAATGATCATTTATGGTTGAACTAGAAGCATATATATTTACATAATACATAATATAGAAACGTATCTATATGCTATGAGGCATTTACAAACAGTTGTCTATGGTTCCTATGAATCAATATGAGAATCAATTCAATAGTGTTGTAATATCTTATATATTGAGCAGAGACATATTTATGTAACTATATAGATAGAGAGGGATTTTGGTTTTTTATGTAATAATTAATGTTAGTTGTGCACAATCAGATACACTAATAAAAAATACCTAATTGAGGTGATAGTTATTATAAAATATTATAAATTATTCAACACAGAGTTGTATTTGTGTTCAATAATGTACGGTAGAAAGGTATAGTGACTATAACAAAGATCAAATTTTTTGACTCTGTATGTATGAAAAGTTGTAGTAAGTTGTAAATCTAGTGAGGCATAAAAGGCTATCAGTAAGATAGCATTATCAGTGAGACAATTATATAGCCAGTAAGGCAAATTGTAAAAGAAAATTTTAGATTAAGCCAGTATGGCACTTCAAGTGGTTTTATTCCCCAAGAGGGTTTCCACTCAGGACATATCTTGTATTACAATTTCTTGTGCTTGTCTTACTTTATTTTTTTTTCACCATTTAGTTTATTTTAGTTATTGTTTAAAATTGGCTTTAAAAATTGATAACCTATTTCATATCACTCATTCACCCCCCCCCCCTCTCAATGATATACTCCAATAGAGGGATGATATACTTCTATCCCAAAAGTAAGGTTTTTTTCTACCATGGATACACAATTAAAAATAAGGAAGAGGTAGTGATAAATTATACATATATCTTGTATAAGAGAGAATCCCTAAAAACAATCTCATGTAAGATTGGAAATCACATGTTAAACACATGTCGCTTATCCAAGGGTAAAATATATCCTTATAAAGGATGAGATATTGAAACACCACCCTTTCCCCCAATCGTGAAGACAAAGATAAAGATAAGGAGGACTATTATTTTTCTCACAAATTATGATTGCACTTGAAATTGTACCACCGTGAATGATAGTGAGACCCAAATGGAGAGGCTAAAAATGTTACATAGTGTGAAGAAAAATAATAACAACTTAAATGTTATTCAAAGTAGTAATAATTGAAAATAAACTCATTATGACATGTTATGTGAGTGATGTCATAATTAATGAGTTTCTAAATTTGGTAACACAAATATTGGCATTCCCTAGTAGAGTGGTAATGATATTGATGATACATGCAAAAAAGAAGATTCAAAATGTTTTGATTATGCTTCTTCTTTCATTTTGGTCGAGTAATAAACTTAACATGAAGAAGGTCAAGGAAAATGATTTCTTCATTAAAGCTAGGCATATATGAAGCATTAGATGATAAGACAAGGAATATAGACAAAGTTTTGAGACCAAACCTCCATAGGCAAGTGTGATATAGGTTTCTCATGATTCTCAAAAATTTGTTGCACACATCCTAAACCATGTTGAAGATTATGAGTCAAAATGTTAGGAGAATTGGTTTTGAAAAAATAACCCACTAGGCTCTTTATAGGGTCCCATGTTAAACTTAGGAACTTTGTATCATCCCACAAAATATGGCATAAATTATAATGCCCCCCAATCATCTTATAAAAGTGCACTTTTAGAGGAAGGAATACCTTTAGCATGATAAAATGGTGTAGGAATGGATTGAGAATCAGGTTCAATTTGTAAACAACTTTGTAACTTATCATCAACAACAAGGGTATATATGATATTGTTATAGATAAACTTCACTTTTTCATGAAGCATTGAAGGAAACAATTGCATGGCATGTAGCCATTGTCATCCTAAAAGAAGACTATAAGTGAGAGTATCTGGTATGACATGAATGGGTGTGGTAAGATAATAGGACATACCTTAACAAGTAAGGTTATAATACCTAATTTTATTTACCAACATTGTTAAATCCACTAATAGGAATAGAATCGGGTTGAAGTAAAGAAATATATGCATTAATTTTATGAGACAAATCAATGCTACAAACATGATGTAGTCATGGCTGGAGTTTCCCCCATAGAGATGGTCCAACCATGCAACAAGAGTCAATACAGGGGAAACAATCAACTCAGAAACAAGAATAGATAACCAAGATGCTACAACATATCTTAGCATTATCATAAATCTCATATTTACATCATATTGGCTTACAACATGTAGATTAAAATTTTTTGGTATATATGCCTAAATACAATAGAATTATAGTTCTTAACCCTTAATTCTAACATCCCAAAGGTTACATTACTGGTCATTTATAAACAAAGATCAAAAGCCTCAATATATAGAGCCTTCACAACACATATGTCAATCAGATCAATTACATTTTCCAAGACTAAGAAAATATAACATGTAGAAATGAAGGTCAGGACACAAATCATAAGATCTCATTTCCAAGATGTATAAAGGATGCATGATCTAAGAGATGTTTTCCAAAGATTCAAGAACATTGGGATATGAAACATTAAGCTTTGTCGATTGAGAAATGCTTCACGAGATCAAAAAACTCCATCTGACCATTAGAACACGACGAACACACATAACTGACTATGAATACTTAATATCTCCCCAAAAAACTATCCAAATGAGGTGTGAACACAGACTCAAGTAAAATATGGTGTCCAAAACCAACCATGAGGTTTACAACAACAAATGATCCAAAACAAAGGAACACCACTAAAAACTCAAAAAACTAGAAAACATGAACAAACTAAAAGGAAATATTTTAGGTGATGCAAGATTTATAATAACCCAAGGATGCTCCTATATCAAACACCCCGGGTGAGAAAAATATGTTCCATAAGAGAAAATTATGAACATCTTATAAGATTCAGGACATAAATCCCATGTTCATTCTTAAGCCAAATATCCTCTTTATTTGCAACTTCCTTTCTCTGCACTTCTTCCTTTTTCTATCGGATTCATCCACTTAATCTAGTCTCCACTTTCTTTGTCATGCCTCACATCAGCATCAGATAGTAAATAAATTTTACCACCACCTCATTTCCTTCACACAACTAATTTACCTCTACTATAATTCTTCATTTGACCAGCAACCAAATCCTTTTGTTTCTTCACCTTACCCTTCCTTTTGTCTAATACCAACTAGTTCTAAGATCTTCCTTCCATATCAACCTCTATATTGAGATTCTCCAAATAGTGACTCTTCACAATTCTTAGATTCATTTCACTTATCCTCTCTACCTCCTTCAATGGAACCAAAGTAAACTTTTTTCCATCCTTCTATATTGTGACCAAGTTACTTTTACAACCAAGTTACTTTTACAATCATGAACAACTCCCCTATCAATTTGCCAAGGTCTACCCAATATAACATGAAAATATCTCATAGATACCACATCACATAATACCACATCCCTATAAGGTCCCATGTTGAATTTGACTAGACATTTCTCTTTCACCTCCACCTTGTGATCATCTAAAAATCAACTTATCCCATAAGGACAAGGATGTTTAAGCCTCTTCAAGACAAGATTTTGCACCATCTCTTCTGATAATAGATTATCAATACTTCCTCCATCCACAAAAACCTTACAACATCGATCTCCTCCTTTGAAAAAATTCCTAAAAATTTCCTCCTTTATATAGGTTCATCTTCCTTCTTACTCAACATGGTTCTCCTAAGCATAAGAGATTCTCCCATCTCAGGTTCATATTTTCCACAAGATCATCGATAGCTTTCTCCTCATGTGCCACAATATTTTGTTTGCCCAAGATTTTACTAAATCCTTCTAAACATTGAAAATATCTATGTCCTATGCCACGATATTTGAAACAAGTTCCTTTTTTAACTTCTTGCTACCACTTCCTCTTCCAAGATTTACATCATATTGGCCTACAACATGAAAATTAAAAACTTTCATCATACATGTTGGTTAAAAAAATTTTTTGGATCTTAACCCTAATTCTAACCTCCCAAAGGTTACATTACTGGTCACTAGTAGACAAAGATGAAAATTCTCAATATATAGAGCCTTCACAACACATATGTCGGCTAGATCAATTCCATTTTCCAAGACTAAGAAAATGTAATGTGTAGAAATATAGGTCAGGACTCAAATCATAAGATCTCATTTATGAGATTTATAAATGATGTGTGATACAAGAGAGACATTAGCCAAAGATCTAGGAACATCAGGATATGATTCATTAATATTTGTAGATCGGGAAATGCTTCACAAGATCATAAAACTCCATCTGACTGTTAGAACATGAATACCACACAGAACTAGACATGAATCTTTAATATCTCCACAAAGAAGTATCAAAATGAGGTGTGAACCCAGACTCAAATATAACATGATTTCCACAACCAACCCTAAGGTTTGCAATATCAGATTATCCAAAACAAAGGAACGCCACTAAAAAATCAGAAAACTAGAAAACATGAACAAACTAAAAGGAAATATTTTTGGGTGATGCAATATTGTCAATGACCCAAGGATGATCTTACATCAAAACATTAAGAATTGATCCATTATCAATTAAATTTATTTAAATATATATAATTGATTAGAATGGTAACCATAAGAGAATCATGTTGATCTTGAATTTCTTTAAAAGGAAAATCATTTTGAGAAAACATAACTTCAGTGTTGGTTGCATGCATACATTCCAATATGAAAGTAATATTAGTTTGTACAGGAGATCCAAAATAGTCATGTTTCTTAAGGCTTTTTTTAATGCTTCATGATAT
The DNA here is from genome assembly GCA_018584345.1 of Thuja plicata. Taxonomy (NCBI): domain Eukaryota; kingdom Viridiplantae; phylum Streptophyta; class Pinopsida; order Cupressales; family Cupressaceae; genus Thuja; species Thuja plicata. The sequence goes on along the minus strand of MU226887.1, from coordinate 244,884 downwards.
GTAGATTAATTTTGAATAATCTCCCAAAGAGATATCTTGGTATTAGTATGGATATTTTCTACTAAGTCATATTCCTTTTTGATATTTTGAGGAAGATGGCATGCATAAGGGAGCACTGGTGTAGAAGTGGGAAGAGAAGGGGGGGAAACAAAATTGGTAGTTTTTCTATTATTTCTTGTGTTATATGTGTGATAATCTACATGATAATTATGTTGTTGAGTACCTTTTACCACAATTATTAGTTTATTTTGATATTAAGGGGTATCTTAAAAAAGATGGACAACAACCTTAGGCTTATAACTACCCAACATATTCACAAAATTGACTTGAATAGGTTCTTAAATTGTGCCATTTTCATAAAGGAGAGCATCAAGGATGGTATCCTCTTTCTCCAAAGTATCTTTAGGGTAAGGAAACATTTAGAAGAGAGATAAACACAAATCCTTACTGCTTCATTAGTAGAATGAAAAATATTGAAATGAATAGAAGAAATGTCAATTATTCTAGTCTCCTTTACCACAATATCATCTTTCTTAATGCAGTTTTTTTCATGGGGAAGAGAATAATCAACATTATTGTCTAATGGCTCATCCCAAATAGGGGAATCATTAAGAGTGGGGTCTCTATGAATAGAGAAACATTTATGAGGGGAATAATCATAACTCACTAAGCTTCATCCCTAAAGGGGAAGTCATTGAAATGAATAGAAGGTGAGGTATCATGAGGGGAATAATCATCTTTGACCAAAGTATTCACGTGGGGGTACATATTAAGAGAAGAGTTAACATAAATCCTTGATACATCTCCCCAAATAGATAGCTCATTGAGAAAAAGGTTACAAATATATTCTTGCATTAATATGTCCTTTTGAGGAAGATAATAGTTGGGAGAAGGGTGTGGTGATATAAGAGAAGACAAAGAAACATCACAACATTAAATTGATTATTTTTAGTGCTGGAATAATGTAAAGCCAAGTTGATGGAAGGATGTTGTTTCATCTCAAAATTGACAAAATAGTTTCAGGCAAATGCCCAAAATAGTTTTTACAACATGAAAAGAAAAAAAGTGGTGCATAATAATAAAATTAAGATACATGAAAGGTAACAACAATGCATGAAATGAAAGGTTTTTTTTAACTTTTTGATGAAAATGCAATAATGAAATAGATGAAAATGTGCATTTTTTTATGAATTTTTTAAGAAATGAATGATAATGGCATGCAAAAATTATATCTAATACTACAAAATCAGAAGTATGTAAGTGTTGGAATTATATTGAGATGATGTACTGAGAGGGGAGGGGTGAATCAATACCTCTAAAACTTTTCTTGGTTTGTCCATTAACCCTTGATCATCAATTTTTAAATTATCTTATCTACCTGTTCATCTTTCTTTATGCATATGCAATCATATCATAAATTCTTTTAGTATGTAACCATAACAGAAACATTCATGAAAATAGATAACACATAATACAAGATATGATATCGCAGAAAACTCCTGTTAGGAAGTTAAAACTATAGTGGGGATTGTTACCCACAAAACTTCACTATCTGCAGATAAGAAGGGATCGGTTAAGGCTTACAATTGGTCACTTCTGATGACCTACCCTATTAGGAGTATTACAGTGGAGACCTGTTAAGATCTACTTCGTTTGAAGCTTTAGAAACACTATTAAGTGTGCACTCTGTTAAGAGATTTGTAAAGAGTTCACCTTCTATAAAAGGATTTTAGATGTGATGCACTTGTTAGAATGAAACTACATAAGTCTTTGATATGATGATATATGCAATCTTTAATTGCTGATAAAAAATCCTATAAAGCTTCATACATATTAGTAATCATCCTTCCATGATTGAATAATACCTTTATTTACTTATCGATAGCCTCTATGTGTTCTTGATAACTGATGTATTATGTTTCTGACCTTTGCATGAATTCTGCCTTTTGCTCCTTAGATTCTCTTCGTGGCTATCAATAATAAAGAATTCATGTACTCACAATTGAGTTTGAACATCTATTTATACTAATCTAGGTTCAATTGTTGATTCATGCATCGCAAGTTATTTCTAGATCCAAGGTATACAACTTGACCTTGATCTTTAGTTAGATATGTTTTAGATCTATTAGGATGCATTAAAACATTTACATAAAGCTTGCTTGACCCTCAATTTATGATTTAAAACAAATAAAAACTCTATAAATAGAATTACATTGTTTTATCTGTCGTGTAAAAATCAGATCCACAAATTGTGGATTCTTTAACTGACTATCTGTTCTGATGGTTAGTTTTCTTGGTCGTCGGTGTTCCTTTCTTGAACTTGTCGTCGGGTATGCCTTTTATGTTTTTGTTGAGTTAGTTCAAAAAACTGTGTCTCCGATGATTCTTGTGGTCGCCGGTGATGCTTGATGATTCTATACTTATCAATTTTCATGACCTATGTGTTTTGTCGAGTATGCTTGTTGTTCGCCGGTAATGCTTGTAATCTAACGGTGATCTCTGTCAATGTTTTTCACTAAGTGTACTAATGGAAAAATAATTTCATCAATCTCCCCCTTTGAAATTAGTATCAAAAACATGATATGTGCAACATACTGAGTGTATTAGTATGTACACCTGTGTATACTTCTTCCTTAATCATTTGAATGACTCCCCCTATGTATATGTTGATAAGTGTAAGTATATATACATATCGTTATGTATTTTATTTTCCTCTTTTTCATCTGATATATATATTGTACATAACTATATACATTTCCTTTCCTCCTTTTTTGATTCTAAAGGAAAAGGTACTTACATCTTTTCAAAAAGGTGGGAATGTGAGGATTTGATCTCCTCCATCATCTTTTCCCATTTCTCCTTCAGCATTTCTAGAGCCATGTGCTCTAGTGAAATATTTATATGTATGTCATAGATGTTGTCTACTATAGACATATCAGGGGTTGCTATCAGATTTCTAGCATCATAAATATGTTGCTGCAAAATGGTAAGATTAGGCAGAATGTGTGCCTATAGTTTGGTAATCTCACCTCTAAATTGAGTTTCAGCATCCCATATTTCTTGCCTTAGCCTATTCACCTCTATGACCATTTCATGATGTGCCTTTATGCTGTCAGCTTGGAGGTTAGGCTTTGTGCACTTTTGGTGACATTTGAATCAATTTTGCTAGTTTGTCACTATTTTCTTTTGCAAATTTCTCAAGTGTGCACATCTTTTGAACTAAGGTGATTGCTTCAGCAATCATTGGCTCTAATTCTTCAGTGAGTTCTGAGAGCTTTACCTTGTTCAAT
>MU226887.1:202293-236229 GCA_018584345.1 Thuja plicata | reverse complement strand
GACCTTATAAAGGTGAACGAAACCCTAAAAGGTAAATACTAGGTTGCACATTATTAATTAAGAGTTAATTAATAATGCACCTAAGAGACGCTTAAGCAACTAGAGTAAATGAAATAATACTCTAACAGTTTGGCTCCTTGTTCTAGACTTTTTAGGTGGAGGAGGAGGTGGTGAATTAGAATTCTCTTCCTCTGATTCATTTGTCTCTGTTGTATTACTAATGGGAAGTTGGTCCTCGGTGTCTTCCTCCTTACTTTGTTGTTCCTCCTTACCTTCTTCATCTTCTTCTCCATCAAAAGATATTTTCAGGTTCTTTTTCAGATTCTTTACCATTATTTTTGATGGCTTTACAGCCTTCTTGACAACAAGATTTGATTTAATCTTTATCTTGGCTTCCTCATAGGTACCAAATCTCAGTTGTTTATTGTCAATGGGTTCATTTAAAAATGCCTGAATGCATTCAGTTGCTAATCTTGTTCTGATTTCATAATCCAGCTTTGTAAGCCATGATTTTCTTGGAACTACAACTTGTATGTAGGTGAAGTCTGTATCCACCATAAAACATATTTCTTCTCAGTGCTCCTCTATCAGACTCTTAGAATTCTACTTCTAGCTTGTAGCATTTCCTTAATGGTCTTGAAATATTCATGCATTACATTGTCAAAGTTTGTACCAAGTGATTCTATGAATTCACTTATCTGATTCGTAATCGGTCTACTTGTGTCCCATGCCACTTTTCCTATGGAAGGAAAGTATTCTTCAAAGTAAAAGAATATACACATTATGAGGGAACCAAACTTACATGTATTTGTCCTTGAAGACCTTATTGTGCACATGTTCTCCTCAAATTGATGTAATAGGATCTCTGCCAGATCCATCTTCTTCCCCTGTTTGATGATCTTATATGCTGTGCTCATGGTAGTGCTAGATATGTTGTTCATTCTGCTAGCTTGGAAGATCTTGTATCCAACGACACATGCTCCAAATTTCAGCTCTGCGTCAGTAATGGTGTTTACCTTTAGTGCCCTTTTGTCTGATTTTGCACCAGTTAGTCTTTCAACTTCTGCTAGAGATGGATGTTTGTGAGCCTATGGTTTATCGGTTGTTGGATAACCAGTAACCGTGTGTATAACATCCTTTTTTATAGCATTTGGCTTGTTTAGCCATAGAGTGTTGTCATGAACTCTGCTAAGAATGATTTTAATACATTCTATCTTGAAAACCCTAGGAAAATGAAGTGCATTTGTGAGTCCCTTTACTTCCAAGTGTTTATGCTCTTCTTTGAGCTTTCTAGCATCATCACAAAGTGCCACATAGGTGTTATCAAGGTCTAGATCTCCTATCTCTGAGATCTTACAATAAATATAGGACCTTACGTCCTCTACTAGTAAAACCCTAGGTGGGATTTGGGAGAATACTCCGAAATTGTCTAGTTGTGAAGCTATTAAGGTGTAATTTATACTTAGGTTCAGCACATGCTCCTCTATTGACAAGTCTAAAGGGTTTCTTCTTGTCATCCTTAATTTTCTCTACCCTAGAAGTCGATGCCATTGTATTTACAATTTAGGGCTTTTTGCAAAATAAAGACAGTGCTATCAGTGAGTCTATTAACTTTCTGATTCTCTATGATTGTCTATGAATCTGAATGCTCCATGTTTGACTTCTACTGGGTTTCTTTCCAATCTGCTCTCAAATCACTCTGGTCTACTCTGCTCTGCTCGAAAATTGTGGGTGCAAAAATGAGCTTACCCATCAGGCTTTTATACCTTTATGTGCCCTAAGTTGTCATAAATTCTTACCAACATGCAGGTTTATGAAGACTACTTTTGTCAGTAAAGACATTCATAACACTGTCAGTGTCTGTGCAAAGTGTCAGGGTATGTAGCGGTTTTGGAGACTTCACCAATGATTGTCGACGAGGTTTGCAAAGACAGGTTTTGTGATTCAGTATTCACCGATATCCATTAGGTTACACTTAGCTTGTGTAATGACCAATACATTCCTGTAAGTAATGCTAAATTTTTCTGTGTGTGTTCACCAATGCAAATTGTGCCCAATAACCGATGGTTGCTTTTTAATAGATTAGCAAGTAACAATGTATTGCATCTTTATTCATGCTAATATTACAATATGAACTATGTATAATGGAACTGATGCATAATATAACTTGTCATAATGTAGTTCCATACTTGTGCAATCTAGTTAGATGTAGTGATGTCACCGGATCCAGTGGATGGGGTGTCATCATTTGGATTTCTTGTTCCAGCACCTTCAATATTTGTGGCTTTTACCCACATTTTGTTTCTCATTCTTTTGATGTCATCAATGGTATTTCCATTGGGATGTGTACTTGTGTCTGTCCGTCGGTCTTTGCAACCTTTTATCACATGTCCAACCTTATGACAATGTAAACATGCCATACCTGGATTGGTCTAACCTCTTGACCTTCTAGTCCATTTTCTCATACAGTTGGTAGCAATATGACCATACCTTCCACATGTTGTGCAATTTACCCATGTGTTATAGTCCCAAACATATGAGTTACCTTCTCTTGTTGGTTTGTAGGTTTTATCAGTTTCCTTTGGAGTCCATGCCTTGTTGTTCTTTTTTAGCATTCCTTATGTGTATGCCCATTCATCTTGCATGTAGGACAGTACTTGTCCATATAGGTTTTTCTCTTTGGATTTGTCACTTTGGATCTGCACTCATATGCCTTGTTTCCTTTCTTTTGACATTTATAACAATTACCAATAAAAGTAGATTGTGCTTGAGAAATACCTTTCATTTTTCTTCTGTAGATGTTTGAGGTGTGGCTTGGTTTTCCACAATGATTGCATGATAGCTTCTTGGATCTTGGGGTTGTGAAAGAATTCCTCTTATCAGATTGATTAGAGGATTCACCATTCTCATTGTACCCTAATCCTATGTAGTTGTTGACTCTTCTTTGTCCATCAAGAAAATCATCCATCCTTCTGTTGCTATCCTCAGCCTTTTTGATTAACTTGTTGTGTTGATTTTGGACTTTGATTTCATGCTTCAATTTTTTATTCTCTTCTCTTATCTCACCTATGATCTGTATTCTTTCAATGAGTTCTATATTTAATTTGTTTGCTTCTTGACTCATAAGAATAATCTGGTTGGTAACCTCATGGTGATGCTCAGTGAGTCTTTGAATCTCTGATTCTTTCTCTTGTATTTTCTCTGTAAGTTTTCTCCTATCATCAATGGCTAGTGTTCTTTCATTTTCATCTTTTCTTGCATCATTCTTGACATCAATCATTTTTACCATTTGAGTCTCTTGACCAATTTGCAGCATCTTAATTTGATCTATCAGATGTAGATTGATCTCTTGCATACTTTTAATTTCTTCAACTGATGCGTCTGAAGCTTTTCTCAATGATGATTCTATTGTTTCAAAGTAATCTATTATTTCCAATTCTTTGTAGTCTTTCTCATTCAGCTTGGTTGCCATAATCTTTCTTTCATCAAGAATTTTTCTCAACTTTATCTTTGCCTCCTTATATTGCTCATAGTTTATTTGCATTTGTAACTGCTCATTCTCAATAGTCATATCCAGTCTGAACTTGTCCATTGCTCTGATCTTTTCTCTCAAGTCTTTAAGCTTTTCCAGAGAGAGACTTAGCTCTGATACCAATTGTTAGAATTATATTAAGATGATGTACTAAGAGGGGAGGGGTGAATCAGGACCTCTAAAACTTTTCTTGGTTAGCCCATTAACCCTTGATCATCAGTTCGTAAATTATCTTATCTACTTGTTCATCTTTCTTTATGCATATGCAATCATATCATAAATTCTTTTAGTATGTAACCACAATAGAAACATTCATGAAAATAGATAAAACATAACACAAGATATGATATCATAGAAAACTCATGTTAGGAAGTAAAAACTGTGGTGGGGATTGTTACCCACAAAACTTCACTATCTATAAATAAGAAGGGGCCGGTTAAGGCTTACAATTGGTCACTTCTGATGACCTACCCTGTTAGGAGTATTACAGTGGAGACCTGTTAAGATCTACTTCGTTTGAGGCTTTAGCAACACTATTAAGTGTGCACTTTGTTAAGAGATTTGTAAAGAATGGTTAAGTCCACCTTCTACAAAATGATTTTAGATGTGATGCACTTGTTAGAATGCAACTACATAAGTCTTTGATCTGATGATATATGCAATCTTTAATTGCTGATAACAGATCCTATAAAGCTTCATACATATTAGTAATCATCCTTCCATGATTGAATAATACCTTTATCTGCTTATCTGTAGCCTTTGTGTGTTCTTGATAACTGATGTATTATGTTTCTGAACTTTGCATGAATTATGCCTTCTGCTCCTTAGATGCTCTTCGTGGCTATCAATAATAAATAATTCATGTACTCACAATTGATTTTGAACATTTATTTATACTAATCTAGGCTCAATTCTTGATTCATGCATCGCAAGTTAACTCTAGATCCAAGGTATACAACTTGACCTTGATCTTTAGTTAGATATGTTTTAGATCCATTAGGATGCATTAAAAAATTTACATAAAGCTTGCTTGACCCTCAAGTTATCATTTAAAACAAATAAAAACTCTATAAATAGAATTACATTGTTTTATCCGTCGTGTAAAAATCAGATCCACAATTTGCGAGTTCTTTAACTGAGTGTCGGTTCTAACGGTCAGTTTTCTTGGTCATCGATGTTCCTTTCTTGAACTTGTCATTGGGTATGCCTTTTTTTGTTCGTGTCGGGTTAGTTTCTGAAAACTATGTCACCGGTGATGCTTGTGGTTTCCAATGATGCTTGACGATTCTGTACTTAGCAATTTTCATGACCTATTTGTTCTGTCGGGTATGCTTGATGTTCACCGGTAATGTTTGTAATCTACCAGTGATCTCTGTCAATGTTTTTCCCTAAGTGTACTAATGGAAAAATAATGTCATCAGTAAGAAGAGACACATTCACCAAAATGTATAATAAGAAATGAGGATCAAGAGTGATCAATCCTTCTCCTATTCTAGATTAGGAAGAAATATGACTCAGTAGGGTTAAATGGTATTAAGAGCTTAATAGGTACCTCTAATCCTTTACTAATATGAAAGGTTTATTAGGGGTATATGATTTGAATGATGTAAGCCAGAAGCTAAAATAGGCAAAAATGATGAGTTATAGAATACATAGCCTGGTAGAAAATATAAAACTCTATATGAGTACCTAAAACAAGGTCCAAAGATTGTCGCTGACCTATAAAATCAATTTGAAGAATTTTTACAGGGTATAAGTCACTTGGGGCATCCTGTACCCGATAATAGGGTGAGTAAAGTATCGTGTTCCTAGTGCTTTTGATTAAACTTAGTTGTGTGATGTCCATCAGGTCTTATATTTTTGGATCTGAAATAATATGAACACCACCTATTTCTACACATATAAAAATGAGGAAAATGTTTCGTTGAAATGGTTTTCCCTTGTTCAAACCCCAGTTGAGGAACCAACCTTTGAAATAAAATGAAATATGTTTGAAACAAAAATATGCTGATATGAAATAGAAGTTAGATCTGAATCATAAATTACCTTATACCTTGGTAGTGCAATGCTTCTTTGGATGTAATCAAAAGTGTTAATGCAATAAATTTGAGCTCCACAAAAACCTGAAAGGGAATCATGAAATAAATGCCCTGCATAATGATTTTTGTAGTTTTCTACAATGCTTGATGAAGAAGAAGAATACCTTGAATGCTTGGAGACTTAGATTCTTGAAGACCTTATGATGTGAAATTGTAGGAGTGCTTGAAATCTTGATCATAGTTACCAAGATTAGGAGAAATGGTTTTCTTTTATACCTCTGACAAAATTTCGGAGCTCAAAACTCAAAGAAGGCCATCATGAATTTAGAAATCCCGCTAATTCAACAAGACAGGGCCCTAATTCAAATTTCAAGAAATATTATAGGGAAGAGGATTCCCAAGGCACCCTCTTCCAAAGAAGATAAAACCCAGGGTGTCTTATACTTTCTAAAAGAGGATAACATTTGGTCCATGAATGAAGAAGATAGAAATAAATTCAGATTCCAAAGGACAATTGATTATAGGGTCGGGATGAAATAAAAAGGCCATGGATGGTATAGGGCCAATGTTGATTAATAAATAAGGTTATTGTGGAAATAATAAAGGATCACACCTAGAAATAAGGGATCACATCAATTCTTAGTGAGGGTCAATTAAGAGAGGACTCATAATATTAATTTAAATTAATAAATATCCAATGAGTTCTAGAAGAGTTTAAAATTGAGCTAAGATGTCAGAAATCAATGTGGTAACCCATATATGCTAAAAAAAGGCTAGATTGGGCATCGAATTATAGGTGCTTACAATTTAGGATGGTACACCTCTTTCTCAAACACTTGACATTTGATTTGTTTCAAATGTATAGATGTCACTTTCTCGTTCCCACACCCACCACAATCTAACTTACCACCCAAATTTTGACCTCCATCTGTAGATGCCATGTGAAGTCATCCTACCAAAAAAATTAGAGAAATAAAAGAGGAGGAATAAATAAATCTATTAAATACCAACCAAGAAAATTGCATGCACCTACCAAAAATCCCTTTTCATAATTACTCCACACACAAATTATTGGAAATTTGAGTAGATATAGACATAAAATTAAACACAATAATATTATATTACTATCATTCTTCCTCACATTCATTTATTACATATTTATAGGATTTTTTAAATCTTATTCTATAGGGAACAAATTTCTAAATTTACGAGTTATTTTAACAATTCATAGTACAATCCCAACTAATTACTTTCAAACCTAATAATTGTGTGAGTATCTATTATAACTCACATTTATTTTATAATAAAATATACATTTTTCTAATGATGCAATATTCCTAAAACCCCCATATTGCATCATTCTCTAAATCAAGACAAGTAGACCATTAATATTTGACAAACGCATTCATTAGTTCATCATAAAGTATGAGTAGGGACATACATGTATCTACTCATGAGAAGCGCTATTGGAACTAGCTTTACCATGCTCATTATACTTTGATCAAAGGATAGAGACAAACACATCTACCCAATGGAACTTAGGATAGGTACTAACACATCTATCCAAGGTATTACAACATGTTTGGATAGGGACAAATACTGTTAGTAATAACTGAGAGGGGGGTGAATCAGTGGCCTCAAAAATTAATCCTTAAATCAACCCTTAAAACTTATTACCACTTTTAAGAATCTATTCATACTCAATCCTACAAGATGAATGCCTTGAAGTACTTATATGAAATTTCTACTTGTCGAAATGCTTTGTAAAATCTTCTTTTGTATGTTTACCGATAAGCAGTCTTTTTATTTACCGAAGCACAGTAAATAACTAGTGTATACCGATCAATCCAAAATAAGTTATGTGAAATGCAAAACAATAAAGTAATGAAACATAAACACATAACACATGGATTTTTAACGTGGAAACCCTGTTAAGGGAAAAACCACTGGGACCGGTACCCCAAATTTTCACTCTTCTAAAGTGAGCTCAGCTAAGAGCCAACCCTGTTAAAGGTTACAAACACACTGTTAGGTGTGACCTTGTTAGAGGATTTAAAAGATAGTTTGTCACCTAGTATCTAGCATCTAATGCTACCATCCTTGATCAAACACTCACTTTCCCTATCAATAGGTATCAATCATATCCAATGCTACTTTGTATGATCAAACTTTTTGATACTCCTTGTGATGTATCTCAATTACAAAAGACTTTTAAGTCCTTCTCGGTTAAGAGACTTGATGCTTCAATTGTTAAACTGAAACAGTAAATTGATATGTTTACACATACAACTTGAATTACAGATTTTCAGATCTATTGTAAGTACATTACCTCTCTGATCAATATAATCAATTAAATACCTTTGCTCCACACTACTCTACTCTGTGATGGTGTTTCACTATTTGTCGGTGTCTGCAGAATCTAGCTCTTTCCTCAGCTTGTTGATCAGGTCTAAATGAAGACTTTATTCTCCTTTAGAATCTCATCTGCATCTATTCTCTTTTCACTTCTTTTATTCTCCCAAATTTGTGATGAATTAGGTTGTCTTCTTTATAGACATGATTCATTGTTTCTTGGCTTTCTTGGTCTTGGCATGATCCACAATTCTCACCAGTTAGATTTAAATAAAAACTCCAGTTTTATCTCGTGGAGATCTTCTTTCCAATTAGACAAAGCATATTTAAATCCTTTACTTATCTCCGGCTTTATCTTGTCGATTAAAACAATGATAAGTATCAATTAAGTCTATTTTTAGCTCTTGACAACTAAGCATTTTGTCATTTCTGAACTCTCTATTCTGTCAGTCAATACTTTAGTTAGTCATCGGTGATAACTGACTGTTCTGTTGGTGTGACTTTAGTTGACTTCAGGATCTCCATCCATCGGGAAATACTGTAATTTTTTCCATCAGGTTACTTTGTGCTTTGCTTGTTAGGAAACACTGTGACTTTGCTCATCGGTAATGTTGTGAATTTTCTCGTCGGGTAACACTATGACTTTGCTCTTTTACTCTGTCCGTCAAAATGCACTCCGTCGGTGTATATAGTCACTTTGTGAATACTTGAATTATATGCATTACTGATAGCATAGCCTTTGATTCATAGATTCTTTGAAGTCTTTGGTAGTATGTCCATGACCATATAGATTATATCAAGTTGACATCAATGACAATACAATACATTAACTGATTTAATGCCTTGCATGATCATCAACTTAACATCTTCAAACATTAAATCAATTATAGTTCATCAATCTCTCCCTTTGGAATTGATGGAAACTCACTACATTATCACACTATATTATCACTAATACAATATGAAATATAACAGTTGAAGTTCATCAAACTACCAATCTTATGTACTATAACCAATATAAATATCTGGTCCTCGGTAAGTTCATATAACTTAGATTTGATTCTTGCAGCTTTCTCTCTATCTTTAATCCCTTTACTGGATAGATGTAGAATCTTTCTTTCTCTAATGTGATGTGTTCTCTTCCTGTGTCAAACTCTCTCCCTTTCACTTTTCTCTTTTCTTTTGATGTCTCTTGTCAGCAATTCTTTATGTGTACTCTCCATTTCTGGTTACATCACTCCCTTTGGTTAATGTGATGGATATAATCTCTCCTTGATGTATAATATCATCTATCCAAAATCAAGGTCATGAAAAAGGACACACACATCTCCTCACAATAATTATGATCAAGGAACAACACATCCAATCATAATCACCAACTCCAGTGACTAGGGACAAAAACTTCCAATCACGTAAACCATATTGTTAATGGGGAAAAACACATCCATTTATAAACAACCAAGAAAGTGATTGGTGACATACACATCCATGCATAGCATCAAAATCTTGAACACCAAGCCCTTGTTGTCTCATATGCAGCACCCTCACCTAGATTATTGTCACTTTGATCACAAACAATATAAGATGGTTCTTTCTAGTAGTAGGAAATAGATCTTGGCTTTATTCATTCTGGCAAAAATATTTTTTTTCAATAATGAAATTTCACATCCCCGTTGCTAGTGACTAATGAGAGGTCATTGAATGTCCTCCAGCCTCTGGTGCCTCCATCCTCCAATAAAGTTTCTACTTATAAAATTATTATTTTAAGGCTCATTTAATCATTTTTTTATGAAAGAATATATCCCCCCCTTGATGTAAGTTTCTTACAAGGAGTGTCGGGTACCACAAATCATGCACTCTAATTAAATTAAAATTATATTTATACTTTACATATACTATTTTTTATTTTGATAGATTTATATCTTTACACAACCAACAACTTGAGAAAATGGACCCATATGTTCAAATACATCATCTTCACCAAATTGTGAGATATTCTATAAAATTGTCATTTAGTGCCAAGTGAACATCAAAGGCTCCTTGCTCTGCCATATACACTATTTTCACTTAACTATCATGATTATGGCAGTTTATTTGTTAATTGGTCTCAACCAACAAATAATGTGTGCATCATCCTTAGCACCATATGCCTTAAATTTGTGAACAAAAATGAGATCCACATGGCATTGGACTAAGCATATATTATATGAATTAATATTTTGAATCTATCAATTTAGCACCTTTACAACATGTGACTTCATAAACAACCATCACAAATAATTTATTTTTACATTTATACTGAGGTAATTGAATCCCTCAAAGGAATAAAAATGTAGTGGCTATGTGTATTCCCTATTAGAAATATTTAGGTACGGGAATGAGAGGGGGGGTGAATCAGTACCATAAACAATTCATACTTTATCCCTATCAATCTCAAACTTCAAATCTTATGTTTACTAATACCACTATATATTTTGTCTTTAACCAATAACTGATAACTGGTAGCTTTGCAAATTAACAATCACAAACATATAAATATTCAGACACTTAATACAATATTTTGGTATCATAGGAAACCCTTGGTAAGAGGGAAAAACTATGGTGGGTATGGAACCCACAACTTATCAATGCAATAATAAGGTGTCTAGTTAAGAGCTTACAAAATCACTGTTAAATGCTACCCACTTGTGGGATTTACCTAGAGACCTTTTAAAGTTCTATACCATGTTATGAGTAACCTGGTTAAAATATTTTATCCCACTTATACATTGTTCACCCTATTAAGGGATTTATAATAAGTTCTTGAATAGAACTTCTTAGTCCAGTTAGAGACTACCCGATTAAGGGATTTTACAATCTCGTTGTTAAACTGTTAAGAATAAATCAACAAGAAATTTGACCTATGAATTCTTTCTCCTAAATCTTGTCAGATCTCCTTCTTCTATGTTCCTTCTCTGATTTACAATTTGCTTCTCTTCACTGCTACTCTGTGTTGTCTCTTCACTGTATCTTCTCCTTCTCCTCTATTTTTTCTTTTTCTCTTTGATCTCCTTTTAAAGTATTGTCTTGACCTAACATTTTCCAAAATGCGTTTTCCCTAATTAGGTTTTCTCAATTCTTTCATAGGACAATGTGATATTAGGATTTCGTTCTTGATTCTATTCTTTTCTTTAACTTTCACCGATAAAACTTTTTTGATAGTCATAACCTTCTTGTCGATAAACTATGGTTTTCCAGTAGTACTATATACTTGATGAGTGTTGATTCTCCTTTTTGTTAGTTTCCAGCAATGAAAATCTTATTAAAATCATTATTTATCCTATAGAGTATTTTTTCAAGTAACACGCCCTCCCACCACATCACCATTAATGACATTTTATAATGTACACTAGATATGGAGCACCCAATTTACACAAACATTAACCACATTGTCTCAAATGTCATTTCTTACATTGATTTCCTCCCTCCATATTAAGCACTTAAGTAGCCAACTTAATCAATTCTTTGTACATAAAAATTTCATTGGATGTCTACTAATTTAGATTAGTTATCCATAACTATGCATAATTTCCCTCCTCAACATTATTGTTGAAAACTCTATCACTCCATTTCACATCCACTGCACTAAGGCCTATGGTTTTCAACTCAACTGATCTAATATATTGTACATCAATAATAAAATAGACAAGACATATTTCTACCTCTAAAGATAAAAAGGCCTTCAAATATGATGATAAATAATTTTTTGACTTTTGATTGCCAACTCTCATAAGGATGCGATAATGATCAATGAGCATGTCATTCTTGACAATATGCATTACTAAAATATTATGAATAAATGAGCCAATAAATTAACAAAAATTACCATACATATCGCATATATTTTCGATGACTTTCTAATTTCTTCCTTATATTATATGATTTTGTGCCATCTAAATATTCATTTTGTTGGACAATGATGTGTAAACCCCTTCAAAGAAACTCATTTTTGGTCGTAGAGAAATAAAGTTTCTCATCCATAAAGGTGCATGAACTCAAAATAAGTATCATATTTAAAGTCAAAGAATCCAAATAAGAGCATACTTTATGCTCTGGCATGGTTTATATCATTTCCAACATGGACATATATTTATAGCATCTGACAAATGATCACTTTAGCTAGACCAATCTTGGTCTAGTCTTTTATGTTACCAAGAGTTTATTGAATTTTTATTTGCAACAATATTCACCATATCTGGATCCTCTTGACCTCATCATCATCTATGATCTATTCTCCATTAAAAAAAATAGGCAATGGTAACTTAGGTAACTCCTACACCTCTCAAATAGGCGTTAAAGGCCTTCAAATGATAAATGTGATGATTTTGATACAACAATATAAAGTAATTTCTATAAATTTCTAACAATAAACAAAAATCACCATGTATACCTATGCTATTCTAGTCCTATAACTAGGAGGATAACAATGAGCTCATATTCCAACCCCTCTCATGAGAGAGTCAAGGTTGTCCTTGCTTTGATACCATATTAGAAATTTGAGTAGAGATAGACAGAAAATTGTACACAATAATATTATATTACTCTCATTCTTCCTTACATTCATTCAATTATATATTTATATGATATTTTATATCCTATTTTATATGGAACAAATTTCTAAATATATGAGTTTATTTAACAACTCATAATGAAATCCCAACTAATTAATTTCAAATCTAAAATAGTTGTGAGTATCTACTATAACTCACATTTATTTTATCATAAAACATATTAAATTATTTTAATGATACAATATTCCTTACACGAATTCTTTATCCAAGGATCAAAATATAAAGTTGATAGTACTTTTTTCTATTTATTAATTAAATTGAACGTTAGAATATAATTATTTTTTAATTTTTAATTTAATTATTAAATAAAAATCAAGTATAGCCAACAATGCATTTTGATCCTTGGATAGGCATTGCAATAGCTGAACATGTTCAAAAAGGTGATTACATTTGTTTATTTAATGTCCAATTTTTTAAAAAATATTGCGCTAATAATTGACTTTGAAGTTGTTAGTATTGATGATGACTACCCATAATTGAATGGAATGTGATAGATTGACATTAGATAATAAAAATTTTATAAAGTGGTTAATTGTGTGTTGTCCAATGTATATCTAAATATCAAAATGCACCCTTCACTATAATTATTCTATATTTAATAATTGATTAAAAATTAAATATCTAATATTTAATTTAAATATTTAGCTAATAGGATATTGTAGGTGGGAGTCTCACACGAATTGACATGTCTCACATCAAATTTCAGTGGCTTTTCCATGTCTGACGAGAAAATTGTATCTGCAATTAATCAATTTTCCTAGCACAGTCTGTAAGGAAGTTGTTGGAAACAATGTGATCTCCTGATGAGTTAAACTAACATGACCAAGAAGAAAATAATCTCACATGCAGGATTTTCCTAGTCTAGCAAAAATTAATAGGTGTGGAAAGGGCAAAAAGATTTTGGGAAAGGGAGATGCCAAGATGCTGGAAATATTTAGGTAAGGGACTGAGAGGGGAGTGAATCAGTACCTCAAACAATTCACACTTTTTCCCTATCAATCTCAAACTAATACTCTTATGTTTACTGATACCAATATGTGTTTTGTCTTTAACTGATAACTGTTGTAATATTAGCCGATAACCAATAACTTTTCAAATTAACAAATATAAACACATAAACATTCAGGCACTTAACACAATTTTTTGGTATTGCAAAAAACTCTTGGTAAGAGAGAAAAAAATGTGGTGGTGATGGAACCCACAACTTATCACTGCAATAATAAGGTGCTCAGTTAAGAGTTTACAAAAGAAATGTTAAATGCTACCCAACTATGGGATTTACCTAGAGACCTGTTAAACTCTTAAACCTCGTTATGAGTAACTTGATTAGAGGATTTTATCCCACTTATCCAGTGTTCACCATGTTAAAGGATTTACAATAAGTTCCTTAATAGAACTTCTCACTCCGATTAGAGACTACCTGATTAAGGGATTTCACAATCATGTTTCTAAACTGTTAGGAATAAATCAACAATAAATTTGACCTGTCAATGCTTTCTCCTAAAGCTTTTTAGATCTTGTTCTTCTATGTTCCTTCTCTGATTTACACTTCACTTCTCTTCATCGATACTTTGCAATGTCACTTCTTTCTTCTTCTCTTCACTACATCTGTTTCTCTCTATGATCTCCTTTTAAATTATATTTTCTTGACCTAATTTGTCTTGATATCTAACTGACCTAATTAGGGTTTCTCAATTCTTGCATAGGCTGATGTGATAGTAGGATCTTTTCCTTGGTTCTAGTCTTCTTTTTTCCTTTCGGCGTTAAATTTTTTTGATAAACTTTGTCGATAGTTATAACCTTCTTTCTGATAAACTATTTTTTTTCCAATAGTACTCTATACTTGATGTTTAGTTGCTTATCCTTGATGTTATTTTCCAGTAATGAAAATCTTGTCAAAATAATTTATTACCCTTTAGAGGATTTTTTCAAGTAACAATCTCCCACTTTGGCATTGATGGCAAAACCTTTCTAGCATCATTCTTCTTATTGTTCCCATTTGATGTGTTGCTTGTGTTACTCCCCCTTTTCCCTGTACTCTCTACTCTTTATTTACTCTCATCTTTCTTTATCTTTACCCATCTCCTTATTTCTTTATCTTTACTCTCCTCATTCTCTATCTTTACTCTCCCCTTATTTCTTTATCTTTACTCTCCCCCTTTGATAGCAATGCCAAAGGCGTCCAAAAAAATGTGACTGTTGTGGTATTTATCTATTTTCTTCTCCTTTTGTCTATACTTTTTCTAAAACATTATTGCACTACTGATGTATGTGATTGATGGTTGTGATATGACTCTTCATATTTATCATTATGTCGGTAATATCTTCTTTGTCATTCTTGTCTATTGTGCTCAGCAAACTAGATGTATCTTGTATCTATATTTTCATCATATCCATAAGTATACTTACCATACATGATTCCTCAATTGATACATTATTACCTATAAGTAGTTTTTTGTGATCTGAGTCACTGTAGTTAATGTCTCCTTCATATCCTCCAATTTCTCTGATAATAATTCTATAACTTCTATCATTTTAGCTATGCTTCTGTCAATAAATGATGTGTGCTATATTTTTCCTCTGAGTTCTTCTTTAAGATTATGATTTCTTATGATTAATTCCACAAATGTTCTTAACTATGTTGTAACCGATTCATTTTCATCAACAATGATTGTCATTAGTAGGCTTGAAAATGTTTCAACAGTTCTCTTCATGATCTTATTCTTTTGTTTCTCACTTAAGTGTTTCTATATAGTTGTCTTTTCTTTGTATTTCTCTACATATAATAGTTTTTCCTTGTAGTATAACTTATTTGGATCTTTCTTCAAAATTGAAAATTCAGGTCTTTCATCTAAGTCTTCAATCTCTTTTCTTTTTGAATCTCTTTTTCTTTTCTCTTGTGTTGTTTCTATCATTGTCATACTTTGTAAATTTTTTGCAACTTGTTCTTCCTCATTTTCTGTTAACTCACCGATAGTGGGTTCTATATCGGTAGAATGTATTTATTTTTTTGTTTCACTGTATTCATTTATATTATTTTGTGTAAGTTTTTCCTCAAGATATTCTTCTTCTTCAGTACTTGTATCTGTTGGTCCACTGAGAGGGGGGTGAATCAGACAAATCAAAACTTAAACACTTAAAACTAAACTCTCTGATTCACTCGGTAATATTGAATACAGTAAATAACCAATTCACCAAATAAATCAATAACTTAAACAATAATAAATCTCATATATGTAAATCAATCATTCAAACTTACCAACATTAAATTAACTCAGCTGGTGGAATCTGAAAGCTTTCTGAAATCTGTGCTATGACTTTGGTGCTGGTGGTCTTTCTTTCTGCTTTCTTTCCAGCAGTTTTGTGTTTTTTGTTCTCTATGTAATTGTTGCCAAATCTGGGTTTTGACCCATTGTTGACTGCTCTCCTTTTTTTGGGGACAGTCTGTTTCTCTTTGGGCTTTCTTGCCTGTCCTCTCTTTGCTTTGTTAAAGGGTTTCGGGGTTCCCTTCAAAACTTGCTTTTACCTTAATCAAAAACATTAAATTAACTCAATTAACACCAGATATAACTCAGTTCACACCAAATTTAACTTGGCTGACACCAGATTTAATGAGGAAAACCAATTTGGGAAAAACCTCTGTGAGAATTGTAACCCACAATTAAAATTTACCCTTTTGAAGTACGCTTGGTTAAGAACTTATCATGTTAAAGATTACAAACACATTTGCTAAATGTGACCCTGTTAGGGGATTTACCTCAAATCTATTAAGATCTTCACCCTATTAGAAGTGGCCTTGTTAGAGGTCTTTAAACACTCTTTTGGAATGTCACCTACATCTAGGTTTTACAAATAGGATGGTTAAATCCACTTGGTTAAGAGATTTTACTGTTAAAAATATTAATAAGCAACTGTAAACTTTGATCTGTAAATATAGAAACTAACTTTTCTTGTATTAGATCCTTTATACTTAATTGAACATTGGTGTCACATACTCCATTGATCTCTTTCTCAGACTGTAGATTCTTCAATCTTTTTTTCTCTATTCTACTCGGTAAATATCGTTCTTCAGCTTCTTCTTCTTCTCTATTCAATTCTCTAGGCTCTCTATTTTCATAATTCTCTGTTTATTTCTCATTCTTTATATAGACATACTTTTTCCTCTTAATCACATTAATTTGAGTTTCCTTCATTTTTGCTCATTCCTTCAATCATCTTCTTCATAACTCACAACTCGATAAACCATTTCACTTTTACCTCAGAACTTGTACTTTTCTTGGATCTCTTCACAATTCATTTTAACTACTTGATCATCGCCTTAGATCTTCTCATTCAATTTTCCCATTCATAGATCTTTTAAAAAACATCATTTAATTCATTCCCTTGTCCATCTCATCATCACTTTGCATTAAATATGATCTTATCATCATTTACAATCAATATCATGTACTCCGTAAAACTTGCTTTGCAACTTGGTAACTAACTTCATTCATTGCTTAGTGTCTAACTCATCTTTGGTGCTTGGTGCTTGATTTCACTTGGTGTTCAGTAACCATGACCAATTCAAATAAAATTCTATCGACTGACTTTGTCTAGCTCGGTAAAGTAACTCTTTCAGTCATAACTTCAATTCTTTTTCAGTTTCTGACTTGATCAATCTATTGTACCAATTTGATAACATAAAATATATAGTAGAAAACAACCATATCATCATTAATTAATCATTGTCTGATCTATATTTTTCACCCATTTAACTTCTCCTCTTAAGATATGGTAACCTAATAAAAATCAATTAATCAATTGCTTGACATCAATGACAAAACAACAACTGATCTAACCATTTCTACAATCATTATACTTAGTATCACTTGGTCTTCATCATCTCCATCATATAGTCATTAGTTGATCAATAGTATCATCATCAGATTCATCCTATATTTCAATTGGTTGATCTTTTTTTCCTTCAAATCTTGTTGGGGTGTCTTCTCTTTCTATAGTAAAAATCATGTTACATTTCTATAATGTATCTTATTCTACTTCTTCCTGTAATCCTGCTAGTAATTTGGTTGTTCTATTCTACTTTAGAAATCTATTTTCATATTTCATCATCAATAATTCAATTTCTTCTACACTTGTTTCTATCCTTGTAATAATCAAATTTCTTTTTATGCTTAACTTTTCTTGTTTTGTGGCTTCATTCCATCTTGTAGTGATTTTGTCGAGTAATTCCTTAGGAATGTTCCATCTCAACTCATTTGGAAATATTTTGAATTTATGAAAGTGAAATACTATTGCGTCTTCTATAGTTTCTTTATCTTCTTTTTTCCATGTCATGTACTTGACTCCATGTATGTGACTGATAGTTTAACGCTCTCTTATTCCTTTCGCTAAGCCATTAGTTGTCATCGATATTATAGATATTATTTGTTAGTCTCAGATTCATTTTCCTTTCTTTCTGCTCTTGTGCTTTCTTCTTCTATTCTGGATCTTGATCTCTTAGGTTGTCTCCATTAGGATCTCTTAATCTTGGCATAATTCTCAGGTATTATAGTTCATTTTTTCTTTCTCACTGCACTGCTTACTTCTTCATTTGACTTCGTTTCTTCTGATATTATCCTTTTGTAAACTTATTCATATGTTCCAAACCAATTATCTTTCATATCCTTAGGTTGTTCCAATAGTAGCTCAATACTTTCTATTAATTCATTCTCCTTTCTTTCATATCCAGTAGGTTGTAGCCATGAAGTTCATGGTTCCACTACTTTAATTATGCATGAGTGTGTGCTATCCAAAAACATATATCCTTCTCATATTTCTTAACAATGTGAGGTGGTATCCGATATCTTTCATATATTCTAGTTTTAAATCCTCTGAAATAACTCCACATTATTGTATTATAATTCCTTCCCAATAGTTCAATCTATCTATTAATATGATTTATAACTGGTTCACAAGTTATCCAATTTAATTTTTCAATGCCCGGGAAATAAGTTTGTATGTATAAAAATATGCATACCAATAATGCTCCAAACTTCAATCCTTGTTTCTTGATTTTTCTTAGATTCATCATCAGTTGATTTCTCATCATTTCTACTAAGTCATACTTGTTTCCTTCACTAACAATTTCATATGCAAAATGTAGTGCTCCTCTAGATATTTTATCTAATTTATTTTCCTAATAGATCTTATATTTGATAACCATTGATGAAAATTTCATTTCTTTATCCACAATATTGCTTGCATCAAAGGTTTTTTGATCTTGCTTGTATCTTACTATACCTTCAATTTCCATTCCAAAATCTAGTTCCTTTACACATTTCCTTCCAGTAGCTAATAATTGAGCTACTACAAAGATGATTTCCTTTATTATCTTGACATGTCCATCTCCTTCCAACCATGTGTAGTCTCTGTGTACTCTAATCAATATGCATTTAATCCATTCAGCTTCAAAATTCTTTGGTATGTGCAGGATATGTATCAAAAAATTTGTTTCCAAATGTCCATGCTCTTTATTCAGCATTTCATTCTCTTTATATAGTTCCTTGTAGGTTATACTAATATCTTCATCTCTAGTCTCACTCTTCTTGCATTAAATATAAGTTATAATGTCTTTTGTTAATATAACTCTGCTTGGTAACCAAAGTAGTGCTCCAACTTCATTTGTTTCAGTTTCTTTTAATGAATTCAATTGATATTCAGGTTCCTTCTCCTGTGATCCATCAACTAACACAATCTTCTCATCCATAATAACTATTGTGCAATTCTCAATATTTTGATCATCTAGGGTTTACTTCTTAATCAATTCGCTAATAAAGCCTATTTGTAAGATGAATTGGTAATTTTTTCTCAATCTCATTTTCACATTTACTTTTCAGAATGTAAGTGTTATAAGATAGATCTCTTTATATATAGGCAAGGTGTGCAACATTCACTTTTTTCTAAAACATTTATTGCAGGCCGTCAGTATCCTTTTATACTGATAGTAACATATATTCACCGATAATAATCTCCCACTAATATATTTTTTTCAACTTTTCTAATTACTTATTTCATCTATATATGTTATTTGAATGTTTCGGCTCATAATTGATCTAAGGGACTAATTGATTATTCTAGTAAATTTTTAGGTCCCTAAGAAATTAATTACTTTCTTAGTTAACGGTTGATTTCCCTACATCATTTGACACAGGGGCTTCCATTGATGTTTCATCAACTTCCTATTTTATCCAAATCTTCTTCATTTCCTCTTTGACTTTTTCTTGATTTATAGCTCTTTTACCTCTGATATCTTTGTCATTGTCGGTAGAAAACCGATATCTGCAATTGTAGGCGGCATGACCAAACTTTGAGAAAATATAGCATGGTAGTGCAGATGGTCTCCAAGGTTCAATTCTTACTTCATTGTTTCCTTTTCTATATTGAGATATTGTATGTCTTGATTTTCCACAATTAAAACATCCAACTAAGTTTTTTGCTTTCGTTCTCTGATAGTGTACCATTTTCCTGGTTGTTCGTGTTCTAGTTTTGCATTATTCAGCTTATGTCTATAGTGATTACATTTATAGAAATATCCATAGAAATTTTTCTCAGATGATCTAGTGATGGTTTCAGATCTACATTCATACGCTCTATGACCAAACTTGGCAGTTATAGCAATAATTGTTAAATGATGTGTTCTCAATAGAATTAACTTGTTTACTGCAACGCATGTTTGTTGTGTGACCATATTTTCCATAATTGTAACAAGTAGGATTATAGGGTTTCTTACCTTGTATATCACTTGTTTCTCCAAATTTTGATGATTCTCTAATTTTCATAGTGTTGTTACTGATATATCCAGTCTGGTAGTGTCACTTGGTTTTCTCTAATTTTTCAATTGTTCGTCAATCTTCTGCATGCTTTGTTTGAATTTTGGGAGTCTTGTATGTTAGAAACACTGAGCGGGGGGGTGAATCAGTGTTTGGCAATTTTTTTATTTCAGAAACTTGAAACCTAAATCAAAATAGATAATATATAAAGCATAACACAATGACACATGTAACACAAGATATGTTTATGGGGAAACCTTGATCAGAGGAAAACCCCAGTGTGAATTCATACCCACAAATGATTGTACTAGTCTTATGAACTTGTTAGAGTTCCTTTTCCCTATTAGGAGAATTATTTACAATGCAAGTATAATAACCCTATTAGGATTCTTTACAAATTAAAGGTGAATGGCTCACTGCCAGAGCTCACTGCCCAATAAGATGAAGGCTACAACCTTCAAATAAAAGATATACACTATATCAAAAGGTGAAATGTTGTTATGACACTGTTGTCTGATCAGTTCCATTTATGTGTTGATGCTCTAATATCTTGAAGATCTCTATCTCATACTAATATTCTTCTGTATATCTTTTTTGCATAATTTCAACTCTCACACTTAATACAAAATTGCATGTCAAGTATATATACATGCCTGAATAGACGCAACCAAAAACAAGAGCTTAGTCAGCCTAAAATCAACATACACAATGCTTCCAAATGAATTGGCTTAAGTGTGTTTACATGAGTGTTAAGAACATAATTACAAACATATTACAATAGGCGCATAGCCATTACAAAACAAAATAATATATACTAATCAAAATCTGAAATCGGCTCCATGCTTTGTTTGTTGAACTGCTAGTGGCACTTGAACTTGTTGTAACTTCTCTGTACTGTCATATCTTACCATGTGTGTATAGAATAAGCATAAAAAAAATATCATAAATCTTAAGTACAAAGGAACATACTCTAACTTGATTTTACGTACGTGCGCTAGTGTTCTGATCAACTATATATCTTTGTTCTATTTTGTTTTCTATACTTAGCCAAATCTTGATCTTCAAAGTTTGTGAACTTACTTGCCAAAACTTCATATGACTTTGATTACATAATTAAAACACAAAACTAGTCATATAATCCATGTAGTGTCAACTTTCGAACAATCTCCCCCTTTGTCATTAATGGCAACAAAGGAATGTGGCCAAGTTACTAAACTTTGACTTAACAAAAAAACAAACTGCAAATTTACTGTACATCATAACTTTGGCTATATACACCATACTCCTTTATATAAAATACTCCACCATTGACGTTAATGATAAAGGTGCCAAAAATTAAAGTCCCTAAGTACTTACTCAAAGTACACATCTGGGTATGCAATCTGAAGATTCTTGATTTCTTGCTGCCAAAATGCCTTGAGTGCATCAACAGTCTGAAGATGGGCGCATAATGCATATGTGAGCTTCTCCATTTTTATCAGATCATTCAAAGGGCCTTGATCATATGTGAAAATGGTTGCTTCAATCTATTTTATGTTCTCATTTAGTACAGCTAAGGAGGGTGCAAGTGCATTTCTTAGTTGAGTTTGTCGATTCCTTATCTTGTTGATCTCTATCTTGGCTTTTTCAATCTTGTCTATCTTCCCTTGATAGATTTTGTTGCAGAGATTGATATCTTGAGAGGATGTTTCAACTGATTTCCTTATACTTTCAACCAAGATGTCTGCTTCCTCAATCTTCTTGATGTGCTCAGAAGTGAATTTACCCCTGTCCATATAGTTAGCTATCACATTTATGCCTTTTGCTGCTAACTCTTTCAAAATTGCTTGACCAATCTTCAATGAGTTGAGATCTAATGAGAAGTTCTTTATCAGTTCATCCAATCTTCCCTTTTTTTACTTTTCCTCTACAATTTTAGTAGTTGAGTCTACTAGACTTGTGAATTTTTCCTTGAAGCTTGTCAAGATGCTATCAACATCATCAACTGATTGAATATTTGCCAATTTTTTTTCATTTGGCACTAGGTTATTCAAAATGTTTACTAACTCAAGAGAGAGAGGATTTCTTATAACTTGTTTTTCTTTTTCTTTCTCCATGGCTAATACACTAATTTTGATCAAGTCTTCTTCTCCCCATGCATCTAGGTTTGTTGAGTCAGGGGTCAAACTTGACAACAATGATATTGATGGTTTAATAGATTGAGTGAATATAGCATTTTGACTAACATCCATACATTAACTTTTCACTGGGATCTCCATAGAGGGTGGTTCATTAGATTTATTATCTTCCTCATTATTCAAGTTTGTTGATTCTTTAGAAATAACTTCATCTTGCTGCAAGGGAGTATTATCAGTGCATACCTTCTCAGCTTCTTCAATGCTAACAAATGCTTTTTCAAATTTCTTCAAGTCATTATCTGAAGTTGTCATTGTTATCTTAACATCATTGATCATAATGGTTTCATCTAAATCTTTGACTATGTTAGAGGGTGATGGAACTTTGGGCACAAAATCTTGCGGACCTGCCATAGGCACATTAAGAATCTCTGGTTCTTTTTCTTGTTTGGAAGGAATTGGAGTCACTTTAGTTGTAGGTGTCGTTGATGGATACATGTGTCTATCCAAAAACACTTGCTTGAATTCTTTTTTATTCTCTTTACCAACCAACTCATACTCTTTATTCATAATGTGAAGAGTTATTGTTTTGGTTCTTAGATGAGGTTTTACCAGATCTAACAGTATTGCCTTCTCATCATGTGAGAAAATAGTGAGAAGATTATCTAGTGTTTCCTCTCTAATCCTCATATCTTCTTCTATTTCTTGTCTTTTCAATAATTCTAGTATGTTCCATACTTTTTCTGGAATGACTGTCTTAAGTTCCAAAATTGACCTTTTAAACTTGATCATATGAGAGATAATCATAGAATGTATTTCTGATTTATCTATCTCTTGGTACTTGTCATAGACATTCATAATTGAATCTAGTCTTCCTTCATTAATTATTTTGTTCCTTAGGATCTCAAGACTAGGTCTGAATCCTACCTCAAGAGGGGCTTGAGTATTCTTTACTTTTCTTTGTGTTGTCCTTGAGGATGGGTGGCTTGTGGGAACTTGCTTCCTTCTTCTAGTCATATTTCTTGGTACCGAAGGTGGAGAGGATTCTAGGTCAATAGTAGTAGAGGGCGCAGATGTACTCTCATCAGTATTCTTCTTTTTCTTCTTATGGATCTCATTATATTTTTCTATTTTTACTTCTGCGGGTGTTTGCTTGAGTTCTCTTGCTATTTTAACTTTCCTAGCTTTATCTAGGTCTTCTTGGGTGACACCATGAACTTTTAAGATGTTAGATGTAATCCTTGATGCCGTCCTCTTATTGTCTTCATTGTATAGGACATAATCAACTTTATTTGTCTTTTCTTTGTATGTGCCCCATCTAGGCTCTTTTGGATCTTTAGGCGCAGATAAAATAACTTGTGCATATCCTTCCAAAACATGTTCTTCTACTTCATAACCAAATGGGTGAATCCATTTGGTTCTTGGCTCAACTACTTCCATGCAAGTATAGTTAGTTTCCACCATGAAGCATATGGTGCCCTTATATTTTTCAACTATCTTCTTCGGATATTCTAAACCTCTTCTGCATCTTGATTCTGAATGTCTTAATCTCCATATCCATAGAGTCCTTTACAATGCTTTCTGATGTATCTTTTTATGAAATTTGAGACAAAGTAGGTTTTCTCCTGTCTAGGTAAAGATTAGAGACCTTACCATGAATGTGGAAGTATAAGCATATAATCAATGAGCCAAATCTGAATATTTTTCTTCTGTCATGCTTGATAGCTTTAATATTTTCAATAAGTTGTGCACGCAATATCTCACAAAGATTATATTGTGTTGTCTCTTGCCATCCTTATTGTTGCTAGAACTATAGTTGTGGATACACTATTAAGTCTGCTTGTGTGCTTAAAATTGTACCCAATTATCATGGTGATGAGTTTGATGTCTTTGTCCACAATAGGATCAACAGTCATCCCGCACCTATCGCTTCTAGATAAGCATGCCTGCTCAACCTATTTCTTGACATCCTTTCTAGTGGGAAGAATAGGTCCAACCTTAGAGAGTACAGTCATCTCATGAATGAGGTTAGCAGTAATGCGGACAAGAACTTCACCAATCCAAAATAGATCATAATGAATCCTATTGAGTAGAATTTTAACCCATTCTAGTTCATATAACTCATGCGCATTTGTATACTCAAAAATAGGGTTATTAGTGAGATGTGAGAATTCATCCTTGAATGAGTAATCTAGTTTCATCATAGATTCCATGAGCGTCGTTATGTTGTTGTCACCAATAGACTCCTTCTTATAGTATATGTAAGCGCATATGTCCTCTACATGCATGACTCCTAACGGAGTCTTGGAAAATGCCCCTTCTACATCATCTAGCACTGACTTGAATGGATTCTTTTTAAACATGAATGTCTTCCTTTCAGTGATGTCAAAGACTATAGGAGTTTCCATACTTACTTGTTGATTGTTTAAGTAGGGTTCACTGGTGTTCTAAAATGACGCATCCATGCTAGGGTTCCATTTCAACTTCAAATCATTTTTCTAACCAACCAACGGTTATCCTTCAACACTTCGATGCTTATTTCTCTTGTGCTCTCTGAATACTCAATCTCAAATGTAAAGTGAAGATATAGATCTTTTACTAACTTATAAATGAGTTACTACATTTAATTCTTGTTGTTGTAACGCGGTTTCCACTGAGAATTTTAATCTTTGTTCTTGTCAAAGTAGAAGATATGCTTCCATGCATACTTCCTCAATTTGTGACCAAATACATGAATCCATAGGCGCATACTTAGAGGTGAGTATACCAGCCATGCAGGGATTTGGAGCTTGAATAGCTCCCCCTATAACCATGAGGGTCACCTAACCAGAAGTAGAAGTTGCATCCACTATGGATGATTCTAATAATTTGTTAATATCATCATCTTTCTTTAATTCAACCCATATTTTACCTTACTCTTATGTAGCTTTTACAAACTTGACTTCTCCAGATTCTTCAAATAGTGATCCTTTAGGCTTTTCTTGTCTTTGTGTTTTGGATCTACAAAACCTTGAGATATGTCCAGCTTTGTTACATGAGTGACAAATGATTGGAGGTATATTGATATTGTTTACCATATTGCACTACTTGGCTATGTGTCCATTATAATTACATATCTGACATGTAATGTTTTGATAGTTTCTCTGAGGTTGATTTCTCTGATTGTATTGAGTCAGATTTCTTTGGTTTTGTTGTGATTGATTTCTTTGACTAGTTCTGCAATGAATAGACCTATGACCAAATTTATTACAAGAATAATAATAGCCATTGAAGGGTCTTACCTCTTTACAATCTCCTTCCAAATGTCCATTCTTTTTACAAGCATAACAAGTTTGGTTAACTATCTTGTGTTCATCTTTAGGTGATTTTTCTTTGGCTTCTGCAAGATTCAAAACAGCCTTTACTTCTGTAGATTTTTCTTGTACTTTCTTACTTTCTTGTATTGTATTGGTTTCACTTTGTGCTCCACTGTATCCAACACCAGCAGTATCTCCTCTTAAATTTTGTGCATAAAGTTGTGATTGAATTAGATCATAACTTGTGTGTAATTTTTCAATATGATTCTTTGCTTCTTTCAATTCAGATTCTATCTTTTTCTTGATGTTTTCCAACTCCAAGATCTTCATATTTGCTTGCATAAGTTCTTCATCTAATTATTTACTTTCTTTGGTCTTTTCTTCAATAACTATTAGGATATATGTTAGTTGTTCATTCAGATCTTCAATCTTGTCCTTCAGAGACATGTTTTCTTCATTCAGCTTCTTGACCATTTTTCCCAAATTATTCGTAGAGCAATCTTTCAAATCTTTTCTTAATTTTTTTATAAGCATTTGCGAGCCATCAACTTTTAGTTTTAGCTCTCCATTTTTGTTTTCAGATATGTCAAGATATTCAAGGGCCACTTCAAGATTATTTTTTAGATGTTTCACTTCTACTGAATCCATGATCTCCTTAAGTGGTTAAACTTTCTTTCAGAGGACAAGAGATCTGATACCAATTGTTAGAAATACTGAGACGGGGGGTGAGTCAGTGTTTGGCGATTTGTTTATTTCAGCAACTTGAAACTTAAATCAAAATAGATAACATATAAAGAATAACACAATGACACATAACACAAGATATGTTTATAGGGAAACCTTGATCAGAGGAAAACCATGGTGGGAATTAGTACCCACAAATGATTGTACTAGTCTTATGAACTTGTTAGAGTTCCTTTTCCCTGTTAGGAGAAGTCTTTACAATGCAAGTACAATGACCCTATTAGGAGTCTTTACAAAACCCTGTTAAAGGTGAATGGCTCACTTCCAAAGCTCACTGCCCAATAAGATGAAGGCTACAACCTTCAGATAATAGATATACACTATATCAAAAGGTGAACTATTGTTATGACACTATTGTCTGATCAGTTCCATTTATGTGTTGATGCTCTAATCTCTTGAAGATCTATATCTCATACTGATTTGTTTATATTTTTCTTCTGTATATTTTTTCTGCATAATTTCAACTCTCACACTTAATACAAAATTGCATGTCAAGTATATATACATGCCTGAATAGACGTGACCAAAAATAAGAGCTTAGTCGGCCCAAAATAAACATACACAATGCTTCCAAATGAATTGGATTAAGCATGTTTACATTAGTGTTAAGAACATAATTAAAAACATATTACAATAGGCACATAGCCATTACAAAACAAAATAATATATGATAATCAAAATCTGAAATTGGCTCCATGCTCTGTTTGTTGAATTGCTAGTGGCACTTTAACTTGCTATAACTTCTCCGTACTGTCATATCTTACCATGTATGTATATAATAAGCATAACAACATATTATAAAGCTTAAGTACAAAGGCACATACTCTAACTCAATCGTACGTACATGCGCTAGTGTTCTAATCAACTGTATATCTCTGTTCTATTTTATTTTCTATACTTGGCCAAATCTTGATCTTCAAAGTTCGTGAGCTTACTTGTCAAAACTTCATATGAATTTTTTGCCATAATTACAACACAAAAATAGTCATATAATCCCTGTAGTGTCAACTTTCCAACATTGTATTGATTTCTTTTTCAACTTTTAGGTTGTTCTTTAGGTCTACGTTCTCTTGCTGCTTCAATTTCTTATTTTCTTCTTGTAGCTGTAAATTTCTATCACCAATACTTTCTATCATTTCTCTCTGTGCATGAATCTCTTTCTTTTATCTTTCCAGTAGTATGTCTTTTCCTGTAATTATTTCTTCAGCACCTCTCTTTTCAGTTTCAAGAATTTCTTTGGCACTTTCGGTAGATCTCAATCTTTCCAATATTTATGTCATTCTCAAGGCTTGAATTTCATGTCCTTTCTTCATCTAACTAACTTCTTCAAGTAATTCATTTATATTTTTCAATATATCAACAATAGCAGCATCAACTTCATTAGAATTGCTACTTCCTTCTGATAGTCTATCAAGGTCATCAAGGCTCATATTAAGTTTTTCTATTAGTTCCTTCCATTTTGTAAATGATTTCTTTAGCTTTTTCTTCAACTCATGTATTGTTTCATTAGCATCTTCTAGGACTTCCTCTATCTCTGATATCTATAACTTTCCATTATCCCAGATCTACTCTAAGCTATTAAAATTTTCTTCTAGAGAACCAATAAACTATGATACCAATTATTGGAAATATTTAGGTAAGGGACTAAGGGGGGGTGAATCGGTTGTTGGAAAGTTGACAACCAGAGTAATTATGACTTATTTAGTGTTGTCATTATGGCAACAAAGTCATACAAAGTTTTTTCAAGAAAACTTGGAAGACAGAAATGCCTAAGTATGGAAGACAGAACATAACAGAGGTTTGCAGTCGATCAAAGCACTAGCACACATGCAAAAGATCAAATCAGGATATGCGCATTCATATATAAGCTTTAGGATATGTTAATATGTTAATTCTATACACACATGGTACGAAAAGATAGTATGAAGAAGTTACAGCAAGTTGAAGTGTCTCTAGCAGTTCAGGAAACAGAGCACAGAGATGACCTCAGATTGTGGATCAGCGTATGACATTTTGTTTTGTAAAGGCTATGCACCTATTATAGTGTTTTTTTAATCATGTCTTAATCACTTATGTAATCACACTTAAGCCAATTAGTTTGGAAGCATTGTATATTTTGTTTTTCGGCTGAGTAAGGTCTTGCCTTTAGTCGCGTCTATTCAGGCATGGACATATATATATGACATGCAATTTTGTATTAGAAAGTGTCGAAGAAATAATCAGAGAAGATATAAGGAAGAGCAGTATGAAGAAGTCAGTATGAGATAGAGCCCTTAAAGAAGATAAGAGCATAAGCACATAACTGGAACTGATCAATCATCTATGTCATATACAACAGTTCACTTTTGGATATAGTGCATATCTATTCTTAGGAGGTTGTAGCCTTCTTTCTCATTGAGCAGTGAGCTCTTGGACAGTCAGTCCTCACCCCTAACAGGGTTGTTTGTAAAATACTCCTAACAGGGTCAAGCCTTTAACTAGGTCATTGTACTTGCATTGTAAAGACTGCTCCTAACAGGGCAAAGGAACTTTAACAGGTTCATTATACTAGTGCAATATTTGTGGGTACTAATTCCCACCGGGGTTTTCCTCTAATCAAAGTTTCCCCGTAATCATATTATGTGTTATGTGATCTTGTGTTAAGCTTCAAGTGATATATAATTGATTTATGTTTAAAGTTGTTGAAATTGAATAATTAGCTAAACATTGATTCACCCCCCCCCCCTCTTAGTGTTTCCAACAATTAGTATCAGAGCTCTGGTCCTCTGAGAGAAAAGTTTAACCACTTGAGGAGATCATGGATTTAGTAGAAGCTAAACATCTAAAAAAGAATCTTGAAGCATCCCTTGAAGATCTTGACAAATTTGAGAAATAAAATAAGGAACTTAAACTAAAAGTTGATGGCTCACAAATGCTTATCAAAAAGTTAAGAAAAGACTTGAAAGATTTCTCTACAAATGATTTTAGGAAAATGGTCAACAAACTGAATGAAGAAAACTTATCTTTAAAGGATAAGATAGAAGAATTGAATGATCAGCTAACTGATAGTGTAGCCACTATTGAAGAGAAGGAAAAAGAAAATAAAAAGTTAGATGAAGAACCTATTGGTTGTATTCCAGGTTTTGCTGCTTTTCCCTAAAATTTTGTTGTCCTCATGACAATTTCTATCTCAAATCAGAAAATATATCCCATTTTTGAAGTATCCCTAAGAAGTTTCTACATCTTTAGGTCAAAATCCACATGAGTAATGCAAGAACCCAAAACCCTAAGATCTGTTCTAAGTCAAATGCAAAAAATCCCTAAAATGACAATCGAGTTTCTAATTTTGCATTACCTTTTTGAAAAACTTAAGTCATGTGCCTATTTTGGGTGGTCGCCTAGTCACTTGAGCCTAGAAGCATATTCCATTTAGTTATGAGACTCCATGATTAACTGTTGTTAGGATGTCTCTTGAAGAAATAGAATATTCCTTATTTGTTATGAGACTTGGCAGAACCCTTCAGTCGCGATGTCTCCTAATGCAGAAACACGTCAGTAGTCAACATCTAAACAAATAGTTAAGTCGCAGTGTCACACAAAGATTCCAGCAGCTAGTGATTTGTTATGAAACTTAGCGATTTCTTTGGTTGCGGGGTCTCCAAATTAAAATACAGTTAAGTGACATGTTAAATGTTTGTGTCGCAGAGTCTCCAAGTAAAATGATGGTTAAGTAAAAGATACCGAGACTTCACGACAAATTGCAGGAGTTTAGAGTATATGGCAGTCGGGTTGTCACCAGTTTAAAATGCTAATTCAGTGTTCAATCAATGATTCAGAGAAAAATAGTTAAAAGAGACACGTGTCCACAATGAGTAGAATGAAGGTTAGTCGCATGGTCTCCCAAAAGGAAAAGGTCATCTGGCGACTAAGAGATTAAAAGGTATAAAGTTATGTATTGTCCCATAGTCTCCAAATGATTTAAATATTTTAAAATATACTCAGTGAATTAGCGCAGCCGTCAGATGTTAAGTGTAATAAGATCAATGGTAGTCACTAAGTCTCCATCAAATTTGCATGATAAGAAAAAGTGCTCGCGAAAATGAGGTAACCTTTAGTCGCATAGTCTCTGAATTAAAATCAAAAGGTATAGGTTGTTGCGTAGTCTCTGAAAGAAACATCAAGTAGCATTTTTAATCAATGATTGGGCAACTAAGGTTAGTCATGGGGTCTCGTAATGGGAAATAAACACTCGATGACTTGGTGATAACAATAAAAAGTAAAGATAAGTTTTCAGTCACGGGGTCTCCAGATAGACTCTGAGTTAAGCATTTCATCTAGCGACTTTGATTCTTTCAGTTGCATGATCGCTAGAATTAACTATGGTCAGCCAAGTAAAGAAAACAACACAGTCGCTAGATCGCCAGGAGAATTGAGGGTTAAGAAGTTTGATCAGCAACAAGGAGATACTACACAGTCGCGTGGTTGCTAAATATGAAAAATCATGGAAGGTGACAGTTGCTGACATGACAATGTGGAAGATTTAGTGTCCAATGATAATCGAGAGGATTAATTACTATATGAAAAAGGGTAGCTGAGATGATTGACGGAGAACCAATCATATGAAGACATGTCACCCTGTTCAAATTTTATAATGGTTTTTTTGAAGACGCATATATATGATTTTGATTTTCTGTCACACTCATGAACTACGGCTAGGATTTCAATTAATTTCATAGCATGTTAAATTGAAATAAAAAATGATTGTCTTTCCAATGATGAGCTATGTACTTAGAAGAGTTACCATAAAGAGTTGATCGAAAATTCATTTTCAACTTATCATACATTCAGAATTGCAGAGCGAGGAAGTACTAGGTCTTTTGTTTTCAGAAAGCAGAAATTGATCAGTTGCAGGGTACCTATCTGGTTATCAAGTTTCCTAAATTGTTAGGCAATGAACAGAGAAGAGCAGTAAGTTCTCAGCATAGATTTGTTTCAATATTGGTAAGAGAGAAGGTTGATACAGAACAAGATGAGTAAAGTTGTCAATGTGGCTTCAACCAGTGGAAGGAGTGATGAAGTAGATGATGATGCAAAAGGGAAGAAGAATTACTCTAATGAGTTCTTAAATTTGTTGCCGGGGTCTACATAGAACAAGAGGGCCAATGCAAATTTGTTGGCGGATGACTACTGTGAGATCAGAGATTCTCGCACTCCAGGGTCAACAGGTTTTTCTCTTTACAATTACTTCTATAATAATTCTGATAAGGCTATCCCAATATCAAACCCTTGGACTAGTGGCCTTGCTAGGTTAATTGTCCCTAATGTCTATATAGATGTAGACTTATTTCTAGGTCTTTCCAGCCACTATGATGCTCTTTCTAAAACAATTAAGAAAAATGATGGCACTGCCTTATTAATTTTGAATAGGAATTCATTTATGCAAGCCTTTGGCTTATACAGTACCATGTCTACCAAGGTAAATCTTACTAGGAAAGAGGAAAGGTATAGGTTACAACTTGGTGCTGCTAGAATCCTATTGTAGAAGCATATGCTTAAGGAGGTTAGGAATCATCTTACTCTTATACCTGGTATTGCACCCTACTTTTTTAAAGACTTGCATTTTTATATCAAGTATATTGCCTATGCCTTGTGTAGAGCGTTAGGGATAGATGGAGGGGAAGAGAAGATTACTGTTGGAGTTCTGATGATGGTGTTAGACTTGCAAGATGTGCATTCTAGCACCAATTATGATTATATATAGTACATTATGGATAAAATGCATGAGGGATTTATAGGTGTGCAGAAGAAGGTGAAGGACCCTAAAGAGAAGGAACCTAGGTTCTTCCACTATTCTATCCTGATGCATTTGTTGTTACATTTTAACTATGGGATTATGAACATGAAGAACTTGAATCCTCAGAGGATTTTCCAGGACCAGCCTAATCCTATTAAGTTTTGGGTTAGGATATGGAATTATACATCCAAGGACTGTGACTTTTGTGGATTTGAAAATTGGATTGTATATCCATTAATGCAGAGTATGGGTATCAGCAAGACTAGACTCCCAGTAAAGGTGCTACAATTATTGAGACCTTGTGAGTATGTGGACAAGTGGGAGGGTGATCATAACTAGGGAGACTTCTTCTTAGAATAAAATTTTACCATGATTACGGTATATAGATGCACACATCCACCTCATGTCCTACCCTATCATGTGCCATCTAGAGTTGCTGTCATGGAGTTTATCTGGCAACTATTGTTGACAGACAATGAACATTTTGCACCACATAGGAAGGGGACCTTAACCCCAAGACAGTTTAAGATCTTGATGCAGGAGAATCCTAGGTGTAAGGGCAATCTTGCATCACCCAAAAATATGTGTTTTTCTATTCAATAAGGGCTATTTTGTACAAAGCTGTTATTTTTGGAAACTTACTATTTTTAGTAAGTTAGTCGTTTGAACTCAGAATGTTCTAATTTTCTAGGTGAAGGTTCATCTTAGTCATATAAGAATGTCAGTTGAATTTCATTGCCAGATCATCTGTATTGGCGAAGTTATTAAGGATTTACTGTTAAGATTTTAGGGTGCAAAACCTTTGAGCTCAATTTTTAGGACCTTAGAGGCTCCAAATCAAGGTCGAACCCTTGGTTGACTGGCAGTTCGCAAGTCAAGCACTGTGGATCGTGATCTCCCCTTTCCAGAAAGTGGTTATAATAGCCAATCGGAGCTACGGTTCAAAAGTTATGGCTTTCGAAAGTTGGGCTACCTAATCTCATATTTTGTAAATATTTAAAGCCGACCCTTTTGTAATAAAAGTGAAAAATAATTGAATGCTAAGGGTAGTAAGCCTTAATGGCTAGATTTCTAGAACCTTCTCGGGCGGTGGAAAATTGCCTATTTAAGGAAGGCTCGTGGTGTTTTCTAGGGCAGTTCTGGGTGGTTATTTGAGGCATTGTCCTATAGATTATTGTAAGGGATGCCCATGTAGCTTTTGATATTGTAATTCTGAAGTTTTTAATTCCACATTTGTGGAGCCAATAAGAAGCCAATTTTCTATTCTTGCAAAAAAATTTTGTTTCTCTTTGTTTCTATCGTGTGTTTGTGGTATTAAGGGGAGCACCCCCTCATCAAGTGGTATCAGAGTAGGAGTTCCTAAGTATGTAAACAGATCGTCGACTGTGAGGTAGTTTGCACTAGGACCGTGGTTAGGGTTTCAGCGTGCATTGCGAAAATGCCTCCATGAAGTGAACGTGGCAGAAGAGCTGGTGTTGTGACACCTAAGGTTAGAGAGCTCCAGAGACAAGTGCGAGCATTGCAAGAAGAGATTTGTAGAAGAATGAATCTTAATGTTAGAAATGAAAGTGAGGATGAAGCTGAAGAAGGAAATGATGATCAAGAAGAAGTTGAAGTTTTGAATCCAGAAGAAGAAAGGCTTTTCTGAGCCATTTCCAAGATTGGGAA
>MU226887.1:162157-177159 GCA_018584345.1 Thuja plicata | reverse complement strand
ACATCAACATGCCAACTAGACATGTACACTCACACTTAATTACATTATTTTCAAGAAATACATTTTACAAAAAAAATAATAAGAATAGGAATTATCCAAGGTTGAGACACCTTATTCCTAACAACTTCCTACCCAATTTGAGCTCAAAATGGATGAGGTGCGTCAAGTTTGGTGATGTATCACCAAGTACATGTTGAGTTTGGCAATGTGTCCTCAGTGTTTTGACTAAAAAATTCATAGATCCAACAACTATACTTGTTTTTCCCAAATCTGATATGACAAATCTATGTCACATTCCTGCACATAGAAAAGTGAGGAAGAAGGTTGGCTAAAGGGATTTATCTTGTTCAAACTCATATTGAATTAACCTTGAAATGAATTGAAATTGCATAATGAAAGATGAAATAGAAACCATATCTGATTTATAAATCACTTTATACCTTGTTGATGCAATGTCTATTTGGATGTGATCACAAATGTTGATGAAATTGCTTGATCTCCAAAAAAACCCAAAAGGAAATCATGAAACATAAGCCTTGTATAATGGATGTTATAATTTTCCAACAATGCTTGATGAAGAAGAATGCTTTGAAGGATTGAAGACTTGGATGCTTGATTGTAGAACAGAGCTTGAAATCCAATTTGCTTGATTGCTCATGAATGCCTGAAAATTGCTATTGAATGCTTGTACTTGATAATGGATCCCAAAATTAGGAGAGATAGGGGGTTTATATACATCTCATATCACTTTAGAGGTTAAAAATTACTAGGCCAACCAAGGGATCAGAACTCCCTCCAAAACTTTGGCATGGACTCCCAAGTGAAATTTGAGCCCAAAAACCTAATGTCAGGTCACCATTGGAGTCATGTCCCATGAAGAATGGGCCAAAATTTGGTCTAGGTACCTGGGAAAGTCAATAGGTATAGGGATTTTGGGTACAACTCAATATGAGGTCAAAGTAGGTTACAAAGGCCAAAAATAATTCTATAGGGCCTAAGTGATGAAATGAACTATTTGATTGGAGGGAAAATAGAGGAGCACACTTAGAAGGGTCAACCTCAAGTTTTGAGGAGATTAGATCATTATAGGACTCATAATGTTAATTTTAAGGTCCAGTACGTGTTAGGAGAGCGTGAAATCAATGTTGGAACTCATACATACAAAAATGGGGCTGAAATGAGCACCTAATCAAGGGTACTTACTTTTTAGGACTATATAAATTTTAGTCAGTTTAAGGAATTCAAATCCTTGGTTGAAAATAATACTAGTAGAAAAATTAATTGTTTGAGGACTGATAATGGTGGTGAGTTTAGTTCGGAAAAATTTGATAGGTTTTGTAAGGACCATGGGATTGAGAGACATAAGATAACTCCATACACCCCACAAAAAAATAGATTTTCAGAGAGGATGTATAGAACATTGATGGAGATGGATAGGAGTATGTTGAGTGGTGTTGGGATTAAACAAAAGTTCTAGTCTGAATTTGTAACCACTGCATGTTATTTAATTAAAAGATCTCCTAGCTTTAGACTTGTTGAGAAGACAGCCATGGAGGCATGTTCTAGAAATTATCCCTCCCAGAAACATCTTAGATTATTTGGTTGTGTGGAATATGCTCATTTTCCAAGTGAGAAAAGATAAAAATTAGAGAACAAGGTGGTCAAGTGTATCTTCGTTGTCTATGGTGTTAGTGTAAAATTTTACAAGCCTTGGGATCCAGTTATAGTTAAGGTGATCTACAGTAGAAGTGTGATATTTTGTGAGCTGAAACCTTCCATAGTTGATTTGCAATGAGAGAAGGAAGAGAAATAGAAAAAGGAGGTAGTTCAGATACCATGTAATCCTATAAGAAATGAACTATGCAGTCCTATTGGACCTGATGATGAGGATAGTTCAAGCATCTTTGAAATTTTTGAAGAAGAGAAGGAACCTCAACCTCAGGCTATGAGGATGTCTACTTTTGATAGAAATAAACCTAATAGATATGGTTATTCACCTAAAATGTGTGGATATTCTTTATTAGATTCTAGTAGTATATTTTCTTTGATTACTAACACTGATGAGCCTAGAATTGTTAGAGAAGTTATGGGTATGCATGATGCAGATTCCTAGATGGAAGTCATAAATTAAGAGTTGGATGAATTGAAGAATAATGCTACATGGGATATGGTACCTTTTCATGAAGGATGAAAACTTGTTGGATGTAAATGGTTGTTCAAGAAGAAATTGGGTCTAGGTGGCAGTGTCGAGAAGTACAAGGCACGATTGATCATGAAGGGGTATTCACTGGTGGAGGGAATTGATTATGGTGAAATATTCTCTTTAATAGCTAAGATGAAATCCATTTGATTCTTGTTATCACTTTCAATATCTTATGAATTTCAAGTTGAGAAAATGGATGTGAAGACAATGTTCCTTCATGGCGATTTGGAGGAGGAAATGCATATGTCACATCTAGAGCATTTCATTGAAAAGGTAAAGAGAACCTTGTTTGTAAGTTGAATAAATATTTGTACGGTTTGAAACAGTCTCCTAGAGAATGGTATCAAAAGTTTGATACCTATGTGTTGTCTTTGAGATTTCTAAGATATAAATCTGACCATTATGTATATTATAAATCTGAAAATGGTGACATTCTCATCATAATCATGTATGTGGATGATATTTTTTATTGGAATGGTAAAATAATGATTTAAGATTTGAAGTCTCAGTTAGTAGCACAGTTTGAAGTGAAATATCTAGGTGTAGTAAGATATATTCTTGGGATTGATATCATTAGAGATAGAGCTAGCATAAAGCTTTGGCTGAGCTAGATTAAGTATGTTAACTATATGTTTGAGAAATTCAACATGACAACTTGTAGACAGTTAGTTGTTTGAGTGTTACAAGGGATAAATTTTTATATGGAGTATTGTCTAAAATATCCTACTGAGATGGAGGACATGTCTAGAGTACCTTATGTGTGTATTTTTGGTAGCTTGGTGTATACTATGGTTTATACAAGGCCATACATTACCCAAGAAATGGAAGTCCTTAGTTGGTATATGTATTATCCTAGTAGGGTGCATTAGGATGCAGTTAAGAGAGTGTTTAGGTACTTAAGGTGTACATCCAAGTATTCCTTATGTTTTCATGGTTATCCTAATAGACCTCAATATTCAATTTGTATTCATAGTTGTGTGGATTCAGATTAGGCAAGTGACATTAACAGAAAAAGATCCACCAGTGGATATGTTATCACATTGTTTGGTAGTGTAGTTAGTTTGATGAGTAAGTGACAAGTTGTAATCACTTTGTCCACTACATAAGAAGAGTACAAGGCTGATACTCATGCTTGTAAAGAGGCCATTTGGCTTAAGATATTGTGTTCTGATATTGGTTTTGATGCAGGTCAAATTACTATATGTTGTGATAACTAGAGTGCTATTTGTTTAGCAGAGAATCCTACTCTCCATGCCAGAACAAATCATATTGATGTACACTTTCATTTTGTTCATGATATGGTGGAAAATGGAAAGGTGAAGTTTGAAAAGGCTGATACAAAGGTGAATGTTGTAGATGCATTGATGAAGCCAGTGAGCATGGACAAGTTCAGATGGTGTTTTGGTTCTATGGGCATTGAGGCCTTGAGAAGGTGATAGATTTTTTACTCTTGACAGGTTTCCAACATGTGGGAGAAAGTTGGTATTAAGGTGTCTCAACCTTAGAGTCCAATTTATTTACGTCGGAATTATTAGGTACAAAGAGGGGGGTGAATCAGTCCAAATAGGTAGTACAAAAATTCAACCACTGGTCTAAATAACATCAGAATTACTTTCCAAACCACAAAGCATATAAATGATGGAAATACATAAAATAAAGTAATATCAAGCATCCACAAATTCATCACACATGACACAAATATTTTATTGTGGAAACCCTTGGTCAAAGGGAGAAAATCATGGTGGGGATGACATCCACATTCCCAATACAAAAATAAATGAGTTTTCCCTGTTAGGAGCTACAAATACCCTTTCTAAGGGTTCACTCTATTAGGAGTGACTAGTACATTGTTAGGAGTACAATCAGATCAGTTATGATCTACCTCTCTAGAGGATTTCAAACCTCAATAAAGAAGTTACCCTATTAAAGGATTTACTAAAAAGAACCTATTAGAGTTCACCCGGTTAAGGGATTTTGATTGATGCAACTATTAGAGAACAACACGATTATTGATCTAGATGTAGCACTAATTACTTGTCAGATCCAATATGTTTTATGTACTCTATAACTGCTCTCTATTCTTTATCTATAAAATTTCTAATCACAACCTCAAATTGAAATTACAAAACCCTATTTGCACCACCCACAACAACTACAACTTCATCTCTTTTCAATAAGAACAAATATCATTATATATACAACTTGCACCAACATCAAACAAACCAAAAATGATCTTCAAATACTATCCCATGAAATCACCTCATGCCAAAGTGATAATCTCAATGAATAAAATGATTTATCATGACCGTGTTAGATCAAGATAAGAACTGCAAGTTATATCTCCAAAGTAGTTATATCTCCAAAGTAGTCAAACACATTTTGACTTCTCCAATGCAACACCTCAAATCTAACTTAAGTGTTTGCATCGATGAAATAAATTTAAAAACATTGAATTCATAACCTTTATTCCATGTCGTCACAACATTAGAAATGGTTGCACATACTATACTGCTCGTTGATCTATGATTTACCAAATGTTACTCAAGAACTCTTGAGTTCTACCTGTCTAAATTTATGAGGCAACAAAAACTATTTCATCGATCAACCAAATGAATTGTGGTTGGAACCACACTTTAATGTAAGCATGTTGATTTTGTATTTGTGACCATTCCTCATAATTCCACTTCTACCATGACCGCCACCAAAGTGATGTTCTCACTTTCTACCGATCTTTTGGACTTAGCCAATTTTCTACATTACCTTCTTATCGATTGAGTCCTCACTTTACCTGTTGTGTTCCATGATTGTGCTAACTTAGTTTCCATCAATGAAAACCAAATAAGTGACTCCTTATGACTGCACCTCAAGATCCATCACAATACCAAAAATTTATTTATTTTTACACCCACTTTGGAAGTCTTAAAATTAAGGAGCTAGTGTCATAAGTTGCTATGTTGAAACTGTGACAAATTTATATTATGACTATGGAAATTACTAGTTTGTTGGAAGATTTGTGGAGAGTTATATTTTGTTAGTTTATATTTATGGTGGAGTTCACTTTTGACAAGTTTTATGAGGTAGGTGTTGCTTATGGATAGATGCCCATTATGGTTGACTTATGTTTTGTTTCATTGGAAGTTTCTATGTGCAACGTGTCTGGTTTAGCAAGTTGACACCACATACCTCTTTGGTATTAGAGATGGTTTTGGAAACTATGGGCTCTTTCCACTTGTGTTGAGCTTTATAAATATGTACCTTCATAGTGCATTTGATGATGATGGGTTGGATATCTTCTGAGGAATGTTTGTGTGACGAATATTCTCTAGAGTTATCTATTGTTGTATTTAGTCTTGATGAGCATTGGCTCTAGGATTGTATTGTAATCATTGCTGTTGTTGGTAATACAATTGAATTTGGATTTTGCAGTGTGGGTTTTTTTTTCAAAAGGGTTTTCCCACCTATATTTGGTATTATGATTTTATTTTCTTAAATATGATTTTGTATGTGTTTATCTAGTTTGCAATAGTTTAAGGGTTTGTAAGAAATTATCTACATCATCTCTCATGTTAGATTTAGCATTTGGAAGCATTATTTTTCACTTGGATTCCTTTCACATTGGACTCTCCAAAAGGCTTCCATACAACTTAGAAGTCCCACCACCAAAATTAACACTCCAAAACTTATGACCACCCACTACAACAACTTGACACACTCATTGTCCTATTTTGTTGATAACCATATTCCTATGCCAATTACTGGTATTGACAACACCATTTCCATTAAGTTAATGAAAGTGATCACTTTACTAATACTCGTTATTTTTTCCTCATATTCCTCCTTTAGAAGCCAAAATGACTATATTTCTTCACTTTCTCTTTTTCTTTTTGAGACTATCTTGTGTGGGTTCCTTTCATTGTCTAGTTGGAAAGCACTTTGGTTTCAACTCATCATAGAAAATCATCATAATTTAAGCTCACCTTGGCCATTCTTTGGTCACCAAAAGAAAAGTATATGAACTTGGGTTTGATTTTAATTAATTCACTCCAGATCATATGTTCCCTCACTTTTGAACAAGGTTTGAAAAAGGGGTCTGGGAATCACTAAGCCTACCATTAGGAACTTGGTTAGGAGAGTAGGTGTGATGCAGGAGTGTAATGACATGGCAGGGTACCATTTGTAGACAGAGAACCATGGAAGAGCAAAAGAGGATAAAAAATAATCAATTGGCATGTGTTAGAGCCAATCATGGCATTTGAAAGCAATGAATGTAATAAATTTGTATTGAATCCTAAAGGGAATGTTAAGGACCTTAGGATCATCATTGGTGTTATAAATACATCATGAGGAAATAATGTAAAATAGATCCTTAATAGCCTTAGGAGAGTTTAGAAATGGTTAATGAGGTATTAAGGATCTTCTTGGCAAGTTTCATAGGTTATTTAGTTATTTTATTCAATAAATTATAAGTTGGCAAATTCAAATTTTGAATCCCAACAACTAGTTAGAAATAGGTGGGAGTTAGAATTTGAATGGTTTTTGGGAGTTTA
This sequence comes from Thuja plicata, assembly GCA_018584345.1. NCBI lineage: Eukaryota > Viridiplantae > Streptophyta > Pinopsida > Cupressales > Cupressaceae > Thuja > Thuja plicata. The sequence continues at coordinate 170,409 of MU226887.1, read as the reverse complement.
GGAATACCAATCAATTGGGAATAGGTTGGGATGGCTGAAAGGAATTTTCTAAAACTTGTTTGGAGGCATTTGTATGGTGTGTGTAAGAGAATAGGACTGGTGTACGAGACTGTGACTAAATAAAAACATTTATTTTCTGCAAGTTTTATGTTGTAATTATGTTTCCTTTGATCAATGGATGATTTAAGCATTGGAATTAATTTATTTGACATTGTTCCAATCTATATTTACTATTTTGGAGCTCATTTAAATTGACTAATTGATCCCAACAGTGCTGACTGTCATAAAATACAATGATTTCTTATAGTTTGATAGTTCCAATGTATGAATGATCATTCCATGGATGATTTGATGACTGATTCTCATGGAATTATGCATCTTTGACTTTTACAATACAAATCTAACATTATAATGTGCAAATGAAGTTTGATTTTATGGTGATCACTGAAACAGGGTATTGAAGGGTTAAGGAAATGGTTGGTAAGGAGTAGCAGTAGAAGATCTGGTTAAAGGAGGTTTTTTTTTTTATTATTTGTGATGTCTAGATACATCCTATACAAGGTGGATCCACCCTTTTTTTATCCTAGAAGTGTTGGGAGAGTGCTCTATTGAAAAGCCCTAGATTTGAGGGTTTATTGGAGGCAATTTGGGACTTTGTTACTTGGAAGCATCCAAGGCCCAAATTGGTTAGAGATTCTTTGGTTTTGGATCATATTTCAAGACTTTTGAAAGTCTTGGAGTCAGGGGAGAATAATATCTTATAGTTTCTTTGTTAATTGGCCTAATTTTATGCTTGCAGGCAGGGAACAGTCTAAGAACCTTTAATATTGTCCAAAAAAAGATATATTGAGTTTCCGATATGTTGATGTATGTCCAAATGGGTATCTAAAAATCCAATAATATTGTCTAGTGTTTTGAGAAACTTGGGAGTTATTTTCCTTTTTACTTCACTATTGACCTACAACAAGGGCTATTAGGCCTAGTTGCCAAATTGAGTATTTGGTGTGTTGGGTATTGTTCTAAACCATATAACCTTTCAAATATATTTTAATTCAACCTATATAGGTCATAGAAATCCATGTTTACCATTTGGGAAGGGTTTGTTCATTTTGTTACATTTAAGCCTTAAGGGTTAGTGGGTAAGTGCCTAAACCTCACAAAGGTACATCCATCTAAACTTGTATTCAGTCCTTCACCATTCCCCTCTGCATTAGGTGGTATCAGAGCTTCAGGGAAAGATTTGGGGTAAAGGTCTGAAGTAGTTATGGCGCCTAAAAATCAGTTGGCAAGGGAGATAGAATTGTTGAGAGAAGAATTTGAAAAAGAAAATAGGGAAAAGAGAGAACTAGAGGCTGCAAGGGAAAGAGAGGTAAGGAAAACAAGGAGGGAGAGATTGCAATTGATTGAGAGGATAGAAGCTTTGGAGAAGGAGAAAATATAACCAAGGAGAGAAGAACTTCATCATGAGAATCATGAGGAAGAAGGAGAAAACAATGAGGGACAAGCAAATAGGGGTCATAGGGAAGAAAATGATCATGATGAGAGGAGATTCATGTAAGATTGATAAAAGAAGTGCAAGGTACGAGTCACAAGGGTAATACTAATTTCCCTTTGTATCAAGGAAGTGTGGAAAGTGAATAATTCTTTGGTTGGTTGGAAGCCTAGGAATTTTTTTTTGAGTTAGAAGACATGGATGAGGATAAGAAAGTCAGTTTTGCTAAGTCAAGGATGAGAGGTACAAAATTAACATGGTGGACAAGTGTTCAATCTGAGAGAATGGCTAGAGGATTGGAAATAATCACTAGTTGGGAGAGGATGAAAGGAATGGTCAAGAATCAATTCTTTCATAATGATTTTATGACACAAACAAAGAGGATGAGACAAAATATGAAGCAAAGAGAAATGGATGTGATGGCATATACCAAGAAATTCCATAAGCTAAGTATCAGAGGAGGATACGAAGAAGAGGATGAAAATATAGCAAGGTACATCAATGGATCAAAACTCAATGCTCAGGATGAAATTGGGTTGAGTATACCAAAAACAATGGGGGAATGCTTTCAGCTTGCAGTGAGAGCAAAAGAGAAGAAAAAAAGGAAGCATGAGAGATAAAATAGCAATAGAGGAGGATCTTCTATAAGAGGAAGAGGTGGAAGGACAAATTTTGATCATCAAGGCAGCAATGATAGAGACAAGGACATGGGGTATACTTCAGAAACAAGAGGAGGATATAACCATAGAGGTGGAATATTTGGAGATGGAAGAGGGAGTGGAGTCTTTACAAGAAGATATTTTCATTGCAATGAGGTGGGCCATCAATCTTTCATGTTTCTTAAATGGAATGATTCAGATCAGAGAGATATGAGAGTGCATCTAGTTCAAGAAGAAGAAATGAATAAACCTAAGCTACCACTACCTGATGAAGGATAATGTCTTCTTATGAGGAAAGGAGAGTCACTACCACAAACAAGCATTTTCAAATCAAGATGTCTAGTTAAAGGAAAGGTATGTACTTTCATTGTTGATTCAGGGGCACATAATAATATGGTTTAATCAAGTGATAATATAGTTTCAATTGATATGGTGACTAAATTGGGGAACTAACAATAGTAGATCATCCTAACCCTTACAAGGCCACTTGGGTTAATCAAGTGATGACTGTAGAGATTAGGCAGAGAGCTCTTGTTGATTTTTTAATTGGTCCCTACATTGATCAGGTATTTTGTGATGTCATGCCAATGACTTGTGGGCATATGATATTGGGTAGACCTTGACAATGCGCAAGGAGAACTTTTCATGATGGGTATTCTAGTACTTATTGTGCATAAGGGTAAGCAAAAATATAAAATACAACCTTTAACTTGCAAAAGGAATGAGAATATCATCGTGTGTTTTGGAGATAAGATTTTTCATGGTCCAAAGAATTATGATACTAGTTGGAATCATAAACAACTACATGACAGTGGATTGGTTATGACAGGGCAACAGGATAATCCTAAGAATAATAATGTTTGGGATTGGAAAGTATCAAGATTGGGTGTATTGAATGCCCTATTCAAAGGGGTAGCAATAGTACTGTCCCTATGGTGTCAAAGGAGCAGAAGGTTTAGTGTAATGGAAGGAATGGAAGAGTACAAGAGGGAAAACAAATCAGGCAACAATGTCCTAGATTGGGACAACCAAACCAATGTTTTAAATCTCACATTTTGTGTGATGTAAGTGCAAGTTGGCATAAAAGGAAGAAGGTATCCTTAGGAGAATTCATCTCATATTCAAAGAATCATAATCAAGGAGGCAAGTGGCACGGTGACAAGATGTCTAACTCTTGGGACAAGAGTTTATTTAATGGAGGGGAGTATGATGCAGGAGCATCATGACATGGCAGGGTACCATTTGTAGATAAAGAACGATGGAAGAGAATAAGAGGATCAAAACCAATAAATTGGCATGTGTTAGAGCCAATCATGGCATTTGAAAGCAATGAATGTAATAAATTTTTATTGAATCCTAAAGGGCATGTTAAGGACCTTAGGATCATCAATGACGTTATAAAGGCGTAGTGAGGAAATAATTTCAAATGGATCCTTAATAGCCTTAGGAGAGTTTAGAAATGGTTAATAATGTTTTAAGTATCTTTTTGGAAAGTTTCATAGGTTATTTAGTTGTTTTATTCAATAAATTTTAAGTTGTCAAATTCAAATTTTGAATCCCAATGGCTAGTTAGGAATAGGTGGGAGTTAGAAGTTGAATGGTTTTTGGGAGTTTAGGAATACCAATCAAATGGGAATTGATTGGGATGGTTGAAAGGAAGTTTATAAAACTTGTTTGGAGCCATTTGTACGGTGTGTGTAAGAGGAACAAGACTGGTGTACATGACTGTGACTGGATTTCAATAAAAACATATATTTTCTGCAAGTTTGATGTTGTCATTATGTTTCCTTTGATTAGTGGATGATTTAAACATTGCAAGGAATTTATTTGGCATTGTTCCAATCTATATTTAATGTTTTGAAGTTCATTTAAATTGACTGATTGACCCCAACAGTGTTGACTGTCATAAAATACAATGATTTCTTGTAGTTTGATAGTTCCAATGTGTGGATGATCATTTGATGGATGATTTGATGATTGATTCTCATGGAATGATGCATATTTGACTTGTACAATATAAATATAACATGGTAGATGAATTTTTATTTGATGGTAGCATATGTTAAGACTTTTGAAAGTCATGGACTCAGGGGAGAAGAATATCTTATAGTTCCTTTGTTGATTGGCCTTATTTTATGCTTGCTGGTAGGGAACAGTCTAAGAACTTTTAATATTGTCAAAAACAAGATATATTGAGTTTATGATATGTTGATGTATGTCCAAAAGGGTATCTGTAAAGGCAATAAGATTGTCTAGTGTTTTGAGAAAGTTGGGAGTTATTTTCCCTTTTACTTCACTATTGACCTACAAGAAGGGCTATTAGGCCTAGTTGTCAAATTGAGTATTTGGTGTGTTGGGTATTATTCTAAACCATATAACCTTTCAAACCTCTTTGAATTCAACCTAAATAGATCATAGACATCCATATTTACCATTTGGGAAGGGTGTGTTCATTTTGTTACATTTAAGCCTTAAGGGTTAGTGGGCAAGTGCCTAAACCTCACAAAGGTACATCCATCTAAAATTGTATTCGGTCCTTCACCATTCTCCTCTTCATCAAGGTGTCAAATGTATGAATGGCCTGATCTATGAAGAAACCAGGGGTTATATGAAGATCTTCTTGGAGAATATCATAAGAGACGTTGTCACTTACACTAAGCATGCACATCACAAGACGGTGACAACCATGGATGTTTTTTATGCCCTCAAGAGGCAGGGGAGGACTTTATATAGATTTGGTGGTTAATATTTCTTTTGTTGGCATAAAAATCAAAAAATTTGGGTGTTCTTCAACAACACCTCTTGTTGGAATTATTTGTTAAAAGCTCTTTTATTTAAATTGTTTGATGTATTGATAAAGAATGATGTCTTGCCCCATGGGATTGATATTAAAAAAATTATTTTCAATGAGGGTTTCTAAATCTTAAGGTGACATATCTTTGCTTTTAGACTTAAGGTTTGTAGTATCAATATAATGACATGATTATGTGTATTATAGACTATCTGTAGATCTGAAGTTACAAATTTCAAGTGAAGTAATGGGGTTTCAAATGGGTTTCCTCTCATTAGAGGACTCCAGGAGGGAAACAATTACAATATACAAGTAAAAAAATTCAAAATATGGTTATGATCTCTACTTGATTTTTTGACCATCTATCTAGCTTAAAAATTTGACAATTTGTTATCTTTTCTCAACTTCTTATGAATCCAAAAATCCATCTATCAGTGTTTATATAGGTTTTGTAGAATGTGAAGCTCCGAATGTAAGTGGTATATTGTCAAACGATTCTATTCTTACTTTTTATCCTAAAAAACTGGTCTAAAATTTTGTACTTATAATTAAAAATGTTTTAAATAAAAGGAATTAAAGAGATGTGGTAGACTTAACAATGCATTATAGAAAGCACATGTAGCTTCGATGTAGGAAAATCTTTTCAATCTGTAGTTTCATATTTTGCTTCAATAGAAATGAATTAAAAAATAGGAGTTCATGTGGTTGAGTTGACATCTTAAATTGAAAAATTTAAGCTTGGTATTGCACTTGGATAATTCACTTTTCAACAATTGTAAATAAAGAAAATTATGTTGCGAGGATTATTGGAATTGTAAATTTGTTATTGATGAAAGAACTCTATCTTTATGGATATAGTGATTTTAGAAATATAAATTTCAGGCTTCATTCATAAGTGTTTAGGGATCTTTGGGGGATAAATATTTGCAGAAACCAGGGAATAGAGACACCGTATTCATCATGTCTAAGGTTTTTTCATTTTAACAAATACTATAAAATGTGCATCTGCATCTCCATCTATAACAATGGGACAAATATTTTTTTGGGATTGTGTAAGGGCACCATGCTTATCAAGCCAACTATGCAAAAGAATTGATAGTTTTTTTCTTTTCTTTTAGTCAATTCCATAGGGTACCTCCTAAATTGACATAGTAAATGCTTCTCACCGTATTTATTAATCAATATTATCAATAGATTAGTATTGTCACATGCTCAACAGACTATTGGTATCAATTATAATTTTTAATGTCTAATCCATGAAGCATGTGCTAAAATCGATATAGTTCCTTTATTAGGCTATCTAAATTATTAGATGCTTTTTCAAGCTTCTAGGACATCTATTTCTCTGGTCATCAGGCTTTCATACCTTTTACAGGGCATTTGTAACTTGTAGTAGGAGGGTAGAGGGGAAAATTTATAGTACCCATCATGGAAAAGTTGCAAAAATGCCCTTTCCAACAAGGGACAATCCCCAACCAACTATTAGTTATAGACAATGGCAGCCATGAAAGCATACATTTCCCACTAGTTCCACTACCAACTACTTCCAATGAAGGTAAAATGAGCCTCCCTTGATTTATACACACTATCTACAACAACAGAGGGTGGATTGATAATAAGCTAAAAGAGGTTATATAATTGTTGTTCTAAGGATTTCTGCTCGAAATTGTCTCAAATTTCAATGAAATGGTGGAGGCACTCGGATGGGAGGAGCACACCTACATGGATGCAGTTGGGAGGAAAAGGGTACATGGAAGAGTTTTCACTTCTGCCAATCTTATGCCCAAGATTGACCAGAAGCATTTTGTTTTAGAAATGTGCAACATAAGATTGACCCAAAGCATTTAGTTTTAGAAATGTGTTGCATAAGATTGACCCAAAATATTTAGTTTTAGAAATGTGTTTTTTTACCTTTTTTTTCTGAACAGGAAAATTGCATTGATAGTGTTTGTGAGACATATGTTCTCTTTGCAGATATTATTTTCTAAAAATTTTCTTGATATTACATGTCTCTTGTATTTACCTTTACAAATTGTGATTTCCAGATTCTTTATATCTACATCTTTTGTGCTTTCATCAATTGAAAAATTCCATATAAAAGATTTGATTTTTCTATTTGCCATTGTTTCTATATATCTTTTACATTTTTCAATTTCTTAATATTACTTGAGGGTGTGGATTGCATTCTAAGTAGTGTGGAATAAGCTTGGATTGTATTCTTGTATGGGATCAACTTTAGCCATATTCATCAGATTTTAGATGTGTTTTGGGTGTAGGGGTACTTTTTCTTAAAGCTTTAACTTTGGCGTAATTTCAAGCAATCTCTCATCATTAATCAACCATCATAATATTCAGCAAACAATTACAACCACAACTCCAAACAATTTGGTGAGTAGACGAAACTAGTGTCTTGTATCTCTTTTCCTTCCAGCTAAACTCCAAAAAGAAAGATGGCCTTTGTACACATACATTGTTCAAAAAAAGGTTGAGAAAAAATTTAGCCATTAGTATCAAATTTATGCACCCACATTCTCAACAATAAACATATCTAATGTTGGGGCCATCATTGTCTCGTCTATTACATTCTTAAAATTGCTAGCAATACATTCTGAGAGTCACCATATTGACTATTGTAATAAAACAAAAGCATACATTTATAATCAAATCCATTCTATATAATTGACAATCTAATTGATACATGATAATGTAGAAAAGTAATACAATAGAAATGACCAACATATCAAACTAATGATTAACGTGTCTTGTAAGATTTAAGTTAATTGTTCTCTTACATTAGATTAAAATTACTTGAAATTTTCTCCTTGCCCTTCAATACATTACTTGAATATATCTCTCTATCAACATAACCATTGCACCTTATTGCAATTACTAGTAAATAAAAAGAATACAATCAACTTGTTGAGTTGTTGAGGTATAATTGCTAGTAAAAAGAAAGAGTGCAATCAACTATATATTTGGATCCCTCAATAGGTATAGATGTGATAGAATCTCTAAGGAAACAAATCCAAATAAAAAGATCAAAACAAAGGATAGAGTCCATCAATTGGTACCTAAACACTAGCACTTGCACCAAAAGAGGGTGCAAGGGATAAGCCGATAGATCGTTGATGTGAAAGCACAAATGAAAGTTTACAAATTAAAAAGTAAAGTATTTAAGTGTCGCTCTACCAACAAGTATCACTCTAGAAGGAAGTCGTGTACATAGTTGCTCCCTTATTACACACTTGATATGAATGTCATTTAAGTGCAAGAAATAAAATAACACAATATAGAAGATATGCAATAGTGG
>MU226887.1:136035-154209 GCA_018584345.1 Thuja plicata | reverse complement strand
AGGAGCTGCTCAACCATTGGGGCAATGCTCCCTGTACGGTTGCTCGGGTGCCTCCGGATGCCCTATCTGCCGAGGGTACGCCTCCCAGAGGCCGCCGCCGCGGGCGCAGTTCTTCAGCGCGCCGCTCACACACTCCTCAGTCCCAGGCTCCTCAGCACCACTCTCCGAGAGGTGGTGGGGACGGATGGCGGCGCCGCTCGGCTTCTCTGCCTCCTCGGCCTTCTGGGTGGGCACCGACTCCGGCGCAGTCTGCTCCTCCTGATGCTCCTGGTGCTTGCCGAGGTTGGGATTGGCCTCCTGCCACCTCTTCCAAGTTTCCCCGCCTGGCTCTTGCTATCTCCCCGCCCAGGGCGAGAGAAAAAGAAAAAGAAAAAGAAGATGATGATGGTTGGTCGCTTCCCGACCCTCCTGTCAATCCCACTAAGGCGTGGGGACTTGATGATAAAGATCCTCCACCTTCTGCTACTGCTATTGCTGCCTAATGGCCTTATGTTTTTTTGATGAATAGTCTTCGTTTCCGGCTTTTGCCGTGTGAACTCTGCGGGGTGATTTTTATATCCCCCGGCCCCTTTTTTGTGGATATGTAACTTTAATATTTTTTAATAGAAAAGGCACTATTCATCAAAAAAAAAAATAATAGACACAATTTAAGACTGTGTTTTTGGGTTCCGTATAATATTTTATTTTGTAGATATAACGAAATCGTTCACAACTTTCATAGAAAACCGGCGTGCAATACCATTTTCTGGGCGTGAGAACAAAAACCGCGGGTTGGGCGTGAGACAAGGTAGTGTGAAACAATAAATACAAGTACGACGCGAAGTCCACTCCGGAAGAAAAGCCTATCGGCTTAATTAAAACGCCGCTTTCTTTCTACTCAGCTGTTTCCTCATTTGCATCTTTCTGCACGCGCTTTGATTCCTTTGGAAGTAAAACAGCTCGCCGGTGGAGAAATCTCAAGGTAGCAAAAATGTGCAGCCTGGAGAAGCGAGGGAAGGTGTACATTTTGACGCTCGTGGGCGATGACGATCACAGGTTTAACGCCACCACGCTTGACGCCATCTGCAATGCCCTCAAACAGGTCGAACAATCGCCGGACGCAGCGGCCCTGGTAACCACCAACGCAGGCAAATACTTTTCCAACGGCCTCGACCTGCGATGGATTGCAGAGAACCCTGGTGACCGTCTAGACATTATCAGGGACAAATTCGAGAACATGTTGGCGTCCTTCATGAGGCTGGGCGTCCCCACTGTGGCAGCAATCTGCGGGCACGCGGCCGCGAGTGGATTCATGTTGGCGCTGGCCCATGACTACAGCTTTATGACGCAGGGGCGCTCCGTGCTCTACATGAGCGAGCTCGACCATGGCATGCACATCCCCAGGAGTATGATGGCGGTGATTCGCAGCAAGCTGCAGCCTGCCGTCCTGCGTGACGTGGTGCTCGGCGCCCGCAAGCTCACCGCGCAGATGGCCTTGGAAAGAGGGATTTTGGATGGTGTTTCCCAGGACTCGGTGGGGACTTTGCAGGCGGCGGTTAAGGAGGCAGAGAAAGTGGCAGGTCGTGGTTGGAAGAGGGATGTTTACTGTGGGCTCAGGTTGGGGGCGTTTCCGGGGGTTGTGGAGGCACTCGATGCTCATGCCGATCCTTATACTTTCCCCGCTCCTTCCAAGCTCTGATGCTTATTTTCGTTGCCCAGAATCCTGTTTGTTTAACATTTTTATGGAATCTTTCGTTTTGAGATCTGGGTTAATTTAATAAACTTCTGTGGAAGAAAATATACTGTTTAGAAAGTGAATTGTACTAGGGTGAATTCCTAAAGAGAAAAATATCCTGAAAAATGAAAGAGGATTATGCCTTTTGAGAGGCTTCGATTCTCAGTTTCATTGCCCAGAATCCTGTTTGTTCAGAATGTCATGGAATCTTTCGTTTTGAGATGTGGGTCATTAAAATAAATTTTCTGTGGAAGAAAAAGTGACTGTTCAAAAGGGAATTGTACCAAGGTGAATTTCGAAGGAGAAAAATATCCTGAAAAATGAAAGAGGATTATGCCCCTATTCGGGAGTTTGAGAGATTGTCTCTAAGTTCTCTTATGTTTATGCCCACACTGAAATTGTTCCTTTGATTTTAAATTTTTTTTAAACCTTCACAATCTGGTTACTCAGATTTGACATTTTTGTGCTTAAGTAGCTAATTACAACGTGTTGAGTAAGCAGTTGATATTGCAGATTATCAGATTTTCATTAATCATAATGATAGAAGCGATACACTAACAAGCTTTTTTCTTTTGTCATCTTAGCAAAGTACATGATGTAAATTTTATGCCTTCACCATACAAAGCCTGGGGTCTAAGTTCTGCAGACCATGCTCTAGGGTTTAATTGTATGGGACAAAGACTGGCCACTGCTATGTGAGATAAACTCATAAATGGACTGGACTGCGATGGTGCATTTAAGAGTCCATTGAATGATAACTTCTGCGTGCATCCCTCCTATATATGACAAGGTTGGTCAGGTACATTTGTGTCCACTGAATCTGGTTGTAGATATTCACAATTGTGTAGGTTATGTAAGTTCTTTGAAAATTCAAAGCTCCCTTCATATTGGTTTCCCAATTCATCAAATTTTGGTTCCAGCAAATCTCAAATCCTATGATAATATCTTTCCACCTTAGTATTTGTGATATACAAATTTGCATTCCATTTCACAAATTTCAGAATCTACGAAGTACTGAAAACATTTTTGTGAAGATTATTTTCTTCACTGGATGTTTTGAGTTCGCAGTCTGAAACTTCTGCTCTTTCTTGCATACAAATTTTCTTTAACCACAAGAAACCCAACTACCCAAACCCTTTCTACTTGTATGAATCTCAGAAAACAATAATGAATTTTAGCTGATTCGTGAAAAGAGAATGTAAAATGACATAGGTAGATCCAATTTTCTTTGCTTCTTTCGTTCTCCATTTTCTCTTGCTAATAATAACGAGGATTTGACAAACTCTATTACTGTTCTCCATTTTCTCTTGCTTATAATAACGAGGGTTTGACACACTCTATTACTGTTTGTGATTGATCTATAAAGTAAGAGGGAACTATTGTACATTAGGAGTGCTAAAAAGAAAGGGTCCTTCTACCAAGCAGCAGAAGGAAAAAAGCGTTTAACAGAAATCTCTGTCAAGAAACTAATGCACAAGCAAATACAAAAGGTAGAAGACAATTGTGTATAGACGAGAGAATATTATGCTTTGCTTTTTACAAAGTAAGAACAGCAATGTTAAATTGGTTTTGCTATAGTGTGTCCTTTAGATACTCTACTCTAGAGAGTTGTCCTGCTCTATCAGAGCTGTGTGGAGTAAACCTTGGTGGATTAATAAAGCATTTCCAACCAGAGTTGAGGAGGGAACAATTCACTAAACTGAGTCCGATCTATTCGAATTGTCTTCTTTTAGCATCACATAACCTAACTAGTTATCCTTCATGCATGCTTTCTGAGAATATGTCTTTATCCCTTTATGGAATAAAATCAATTATGCTATGCAGCAAACGGAAATTATGACTCTGTGCACATATTGCTGCTGGGATAGAGTTATTAGAAATTCAATTATAGATGTCCAACGCCATATCTGACAAACTAAAAATATTCCAACCTCCAACTTTTATGACAACCAACAAAAACAGCCCTCCACCAACTTTTACCTGCTACAGATAAAATGGAGCCGTTTCTCACATTTTGAAATAACTAGTGGCAATTTGAGATTCTCTGTGTTTTTATAGGTCTTGCCACAGCAGCTATTTCAGTCACCTGTCGGCATTCTACAGCTGGTTGTTTCATCTTAGGGTTCTTGTACAACTATATATTCATGGAAACATGGTGCCCTGCATCATACATCAGTGAACTTGATCAAGGATGCACATGCATAGGAGCCTAATGGTAGTCCAGGAAGCGATGAGTGCCTACAATCTTCTGCTTCCATGGCCATGGAGAGGGAAATTTTAGACCGTGAGTGCATTTTAAAGTTAGTGATTTCATTAAAAAAGTGGAAATAATTTGTACAACTACAACAACTGCATAGGTAGTAGAATTTGCAGTACTTAAATGTGAACCAAGAAGAAAGGTATTTTAAAAAATCATATGAAATATGAAATATCATGATATTGAGATTCAAACAGATGTACAGAGTTACATATGTTTCTTGCAAGCAGTACAAGCCTGCAAAAGTGTCGAATACAAATTTGTCACAATATAAGAAAAATAATTGTAGCACTGCTGGTATTAGAATGCAAGGTGTTTGTGCTAGCAAAAAAGTGGATGTTTAGAGTAGCTTATAGTGAGACTTCTTACTGATTGCTTGATTGGAATATGTTGCATACACATTTGAGGCAATATGGAACCGTTTAGTTAATGATACATGCATGGAGGAGTACAAGCTTACAGTATCCCAGGTTTTACTGTGCTTAAGAGATTCCAATAAGCATTCCAGAAGCTATTAGGGCAATTGCATTGTAAGTACAAGAATCTTTGCTCTTGGCAGAAGTTAAATGCAAGGCCCATGTGCATCTTTACTCCCTCAGGGTTAATGAGGTTACATTTTGATTTTTGGCTGGGAAAGGATTTTTCTTGAGGAGGGATCAATGGAATCAATGGAACACACAATGGAAGTCTTGGCTTATAACTGGCGAGTACCATACCAAATTCATTGCTCTAAAGTTGCTGATTAGCCCGTTCCTTGAACTTTTTAGTCAGATTCTTAAAACATCTCTATTTAAATGCAATTTCAGGTTCCAATACCCATTTACAGAGATTATAGATGGATTTTAAGATGAAGATCCTTCAGGACATTCTTAAACCCAAACCCTCTTTTTGTTTTGGCTAGAAAGAGTCAGATTGTCTAATAGTGAAGATCAGTGAGTAAAATGACACCAGTCCATTTGAAAGTACAGATAACATTCAAATCACTACTCACGCAGAACAGTACCTTAAGCATGATTCTATATATAATGTGATATAACTATATGAGATGCATGCTCACATACACAGGATAGTGTCTTCAGCATGATTTCTATAAATGATACAAAGTCAAATTAAACAATTGAGCTAAGCAACCATCAAATGCTTCGAAATAAACATAAGGCAGACAATTTCAAGGGAGTTAAATTGTTTGACTAACAACTTTGGAAACTAAAGACGTTACGGTTTCATGATAAAGGTTAAAAGTAATGTAGATTGATAAAACAAAGGTGAAAATTAGTTTAGCTTGAGAATCGTTATCATTTGCAAATATATTTCATTTATTTAAATATGAAAGGTGTAATTTATACAAGTAGAAGATGAGAACAAAAACTTCATGCTGTAAATGATGGGCTTAATTAATTCTTTGCGAATTTTGCATATGGTCCAAATGTAGTCCGAGTTGCAGTAAGAAATGTAAAGTTATTATATGACATATTTTTCCATTCATACAAATGGCAGATAAGATAGGAAACTTGTTCAGAAAATAATAGTGTTTATAAACTATTTGTTCCAGAGTAAAAAATTGTGAAAACCCAAACTAAATAAGAGCCAAGTCATAATTACTCTGAAGTGAGAAATCTGCAAAAATACACAATATGATGCTTTCTTAGCAGCTATGGCCTACCACATTTGCTGTGCTATGGGGAACGCAAATATTATTTATGATGCCTTAGAAAAGAAACACTTTGGAAATCCTAGATTTAACCTGAAACATGATTGGCAACAAAGAGACAAACAGGCAAATTAGGATGCTTATTGTGCAAATCTTATTACCTATACAATTTTAAGCATAGATATAATGCATAATCCTTTTCACATTTATAAGCTTGGGGGCTTGAAATTCCTTATCAATAGAGTAGTTATATGATTAAAAAATCATTTTCTCCATTCTAATCAAATATCTTAGACCCCTCTTTGTAAGTCCTATATTGCTTATTCACTAACATTCACAAAGCTTGTCTTCTTGTTTAAACTTGTTATTTCTACTTTTGATCTTCCACAATTTTCCAAAGGACTTGGGTGGACTTATAAGTAGTTTGAATGGATTTATTGCATTAATTGGTATCAAAGTAAAAGGTTAATCACTAAGTTGTCTTAAAAGGTCCTAGATGATTTGTTCTAGGTGTGATGAAGTCTTTTAATTACATAGAGCAATGAGAAGAAAATATGGCGCGTAGAGGGAGACTCAGGGATCATATAGTCATATATATAATGGAGATGTTGAGAGTTGTCATAGCCAAGCTTGATGCAATGTATACAACATAGGAGAAGAACACACATTGAGGATATAAGTGATGATGAAGATGCTGAAGACCGAGAGCTTGAGATAGAAAACTTGATGGATGAGCTTGGAAGTAAAATTTGAAAGCTATAGCAAAGACGGGTGGTGAGCCAAAGTTGGGCATGTCTTGTTACAATTGAAGCTTAAGTCTTAAAGTCAGACAAAGATTCTAAGAAGGTAAAGTTTTCTTGCACCAAGTTATTCATCTTTATTGTGGAATATGTATAAATGGAAATATAAATGAGAGATGAGAAAATTAAATCTTGGGATAGGATGGTTGTCAAAGTGAAATACAAGTTTCTACCATCAAACTTTCAACTAAGTTTATTTAGGAAATCACATAACCTAAAGCAAAAGGAGATGAGTGTAAAATACTATATAGATTAATTCTATAAGCTCATTGGGTTTTACTTAAATTTATTGATATTTCAGTTGTTTGTGAGTAGACATGGATGATCTCCATTTAGGAGAATTTGTCATGATGCCATATGTGCCTCGATATCGTTGTTCAATGGGAGTTGTTGGCAATGATGTGGGTTCACAATTAGACGGTGGATTATCTTCTTTAGTGTTGCAAGTGTTGGAGGGTGCCTTAGATCCTATGCTACACAAGGGTTTTTCACATTTTTTGGTTCATTAGTAGGAGACAATTATCTTCATGGAGATTGGAGATGTTGGCATCTTAGAGGACTTATGGAGTCCTTGGTTGAGGTGTGGTTTTATGCTTTATGTTTGACTTGTTATCATGGTTGCTATTATGTCATGATTTTCTCTTAAATACTAGTTTCGAGTTTTGGCATGATATAACTAGTTGTTATGTTCATTTGGAGCATGTGATTTCTAGGAGGATATGGTTAGATCATGTTGTCATGTTTATGTTCTTGATTTTGCAATTGGAGCTTTGACATTGATTTTTTTGGTTCTCTTTTTACTGAGTACATGATCATTTTCTTTGTTACTTCATGATGGTGCTATGTTGCATTTGGATTTTGGCATGGATTGATCGGTTACAAGTACTTGTGAATACCTAGAGGCTTAGGTGATGTTGATATTCTCTTATGCTTAGACATGTGTTGAAATAATTGGTAGTTTTAGCAGGAAGACCAAGGAGCTTTCACCTAGTATGGATTTGAGAGGAGAATGTTCTTGGATGAGTCATGGTGACATGGCTATCTTGATGAGCATTCACATTCCCCACTCTTGGTTTACTTGTTAGTTTACTCCGTAACAAGTATTGCCCATTGTTCATTTCAAGTGCATTATATTTATGCTTATCTTTCATATATATGGATCTTGAGCTATGGAGATTTGTAGTTGTGGAGGATTCATTTGAGAGATGTTTGGCATTGCTATCTCCTTGTGCATATGTTGTTATTATTGTATAGTAAGAAAAAGGATTGATGGAGAATGGATAATCCACCTCTTTTCCTAATTGCACAATCATTTAAGGAAGATGATTCAATAGGCTCAAGTAGGACTTAGCACTAATTGAGCCAATGATCCCTCGCTAATAATGAATTGAGAAAAGTTGGATTTGAGGGTATATGGCTAACCAATGCAAGATAGAAGGCTAAATAAGCAAAAATTGACTACTTTTGGAATCTACAAAATAACAGTAGTCAAGTAGACACCTACAGTGACTTGAAAGAGTACCTAGAAAAGAGATCTGACCTGTAGTTTGAATTTGAGGCTGAACTGGAGAGTATAGAATGCTCTGGGCATTCTGTACCTAGGTAAAAAATGATTTGCCCGATGTATACCCTATAACTTTGTCTGAAACTTTTCAAGATAATTTGCTAGGTCCTGTACTTTTTAAATTTATGAAGACAACTTTGCCACCTGTTCCTACACAAAAAAATGGAAAATTGTTGGAATGAAAGGGGTCTGTCTTGATCAAGCCCCTGTTTAGGAATCAACATTGAAATTGAAATGAAATTGCATAAAGGAAATCAATGTAAATGTAAAGGTAAATATTAGATCTACCTTGTAAGTGTATATACCTTCATGAACAAATATTGAGATTGCACATATTCATGAAGATGCTTGAATGTAGTTGTTGAATGTTGACTTTGAATCAAGGATGTCTTTCACAATTGCATGGATCTATGAATGTCACTCCAAGATCTTCAATGTTGTTATGCTTGATAATTCTCGCCTTGAAGAATGGATAAATAAAATGTATGTACATGGGAAAATTGATCTTCTTGCTTGATTGAGAACTCCTTTACTTGGCCATCATAGGAGAGAAGATTCATATAATGGAGAAGATTACCTTCAAAATTATCTTAGATGTTTGAAGAATTCTTGAGACTTGAATTTGAATGCTTGAATGCTCTTGCAAATTCATCTATAGCTTGCAAATCTTGAATTTCTTATCTATAAAAATGAGGACAGAGGCCACTTATATACCTCTCACAACATTTCAGGTTTAAAATTGACCCAGGCCAACCAGAAATCTAGAAATCCCGCTACAAACATCACAACGGGCCACCCATTCAAAATTTGGCCCAAAATTTGAGGTATAGAATGCCAAAATTGTTCTATACCTAGAAAAATGAGTCTAAACTAAAATGGGGTTTCGGGAATGAAGGGAAGATTCAAAATAAGTGGAGTAGGTTGGTAGGATCAAGCATAATAGACACAAAATATTGAAATCACCAAAATGGGACCTAATAGAGTATCTAATTATAGGTGTTAAATTTTTAGGATAATAAATTTAACCCCCACTTTAGTGGGAGTATGGGAGAAAACTATGCTCATGGTAAAGTAGATCAATGCAATACAATTCCAATGAAGCTCATTAGATCTCTGTCTCAATTGCATATTTTACCCATACTACTTATCTCCGACATCTCACACATGCTCACACACTCTTACACACCTTCGCAATCACAAATGATTACATATTTATATACATTACATCAACTTTATCTCAACTAGGTCAATCAGGGACCTAATTACAAAATATTAATTCAATTCAATTCAATGCACAATGTGATCCATTGAATATCGGCTAAGACATAGAAATGATCAATAACAACATCCTCGAACATGCTAAAAATCCACAAATCACGTCATGATCCATCACAACATGCTACACCACCATGTCGGCCAAGAACAATGAGAACAACAACACGCCACATGAAAAATCATCAAATCTAATCACATAATCCATTGCGGTCCAACAACACAAATAGGACACTGTCTAAAAACATCAACAAGCAACATGAAATGCCACAACATCATTAGGAACAACCCTGTCTCATGATTCATAGTCATCTCTGCACTATTCACCAAGAACACTAAACACCAACCTTTGTCATAAAAGAAAATTAGTTTTCCAGCATCCAAATCATGAACCACTCGAGTTGAGGACACACATCCATGCTCTGAACTCACCACCAGATTAGCAACAAAGAATATTGCATAATCGATCCACACTGATCCAATAACTAAAATTTTGTCACTATCTAAACAACCAAAATATTTATCTCTGTTAAATCCTTCATAGCTTTCACAAATCATCATGCAAACCTTTGTAACTTGATCGGGATCAAGTATAGACATCCCTCAACACATTTCCAGCTTCACAACATTTGATATTTAATATAGTAGTCATACCATAGAAATCATCATACTAAACTAACCAAGAGCATTGTGTCCAACAATAAGAATATGTTGACATCAATGAAAAAACATTAATGCCAGCACATATATGCACAATCTCAACATCTCAACAATCTCCCAACGAGAGAGAGAGAGAGAGAGAGAGAGAGAGAGAGAGAGAGAGAGAGAGATATGTAACTGATTGAATGTTTGAAGATGTTAAGTTGATCACCGAAATGCAGAAGGATAATGCAAGACATTAAATCAGTTAATGGATTGTATTGTCATTGATGTCAACTTGATATAATCTAATAGGTTATAATCAAAGTGTCAAAGACTTCAGAGAATCAAAGAGAACAATATTATGCTTTCAGTAATACATAAAAGACAAGCATTCACAATGTGACTTTAAACACCGACGGCTAGTGGAACCCGATGGACAAAGATCGCCGAAAGTCCAGTCACAGTGATGCCCGAGCAAGAACACCGACGAGCAAAATCACAAGCATAACCGACGGCCAGAAACATAGTGTAAACTGATGGAGAAGCCCGAGGAGAACTGGAGTGTTGACCGAAGCTATCAAAGAGGTAAAACACCGAAATTAACTTGAGTTCAGAAATGACAAAATATTTAGCTGGCAGAGCTAAATATGGACTTAACTGGTAGTTATCTTTGTTTTCATCAACAAGATAAAGCCAGAGATTAGTAAAGAATTTAAAGTTGTTTTGTCCAGTTGGAAAGAAGATCTCTACAAGATAAAACAAGAGTTTTTCTTTAAATCTAATTGGCGAGAATTGTGGATCATGCCAAGATCAAGAAAATCAAGAACCTAACAACGGTGATATCATGTCTATAAAAGAGACAACTTAATTCATTACGAATTGTGTGGGTGAATGAATGAAAAGAGGATCTTGAAGAGAAACTGATGAACAACAACTTCATACAGTCCTGATAAATCAAGTTGAGGAAAGAGCTAAATTTTTCTGTAGACACCGAGCAACAGAGCAGAGCATCACTGAGCAGAATCAAAGTGGAGCAAAGGTATAAACAAAGATATATTGATCAGATTGGTTTTATGAGATTATAATAGATCTAAAAATCTGCAAGTATAAGTTGTATATGTGAACAGATCATACTGTTTCAGTTTAACCATTGATTTAGAAAGCCTCTTAACCGAGTGGGATTTAAAGATCATTTCTATATTGAGATACATCCCAAGGAGTATCCAAAATTTTGATCATGAAGATAGCATGATATGTCAGATACCTATTGACAGGCCAAGTGAGTGTTTGATCAAGGAAGGTAGCATAGAGATGCCTGATATCAAGTGACAGACTAAACTTTTAAATCCTCTAACAAGGTCACAACTAACAGTGTGTTTGTAACCTTTAACAGGGTTGGCTCTTCACCGAGCTCACTTCAGAAGAGTGAAAATGTTGGGTTACCGGTCCCAAGTGGTTTTTCCCTTAACAAGGTTTCCACGTTAAAAATCCATGTGTCAATGTGTTTATGAGTCATTAATTTAGTATTTTGTATTACACAGCTAATTTTGATTGATCGGTATACTCTAGATAATTTACCATCTTTTGGTAAATTAACAGACTGCTATTCGGTAAACATACAGTAGAAGGTTTAACAAAGCATTCCGAGCAGTAGTAATTTGATAATAGTATTTGAAGGCATTCATCTGATAGGACTGAAGATAACTAGAGGCTTAATATTGTGGTAGTAAGTTTTTGGGTTGATTATTAGAATATTTTTGAGGCCACTAATTCAACCCCCCTCTCAGTTATTACTAACAATTGGTGTCAGAGCTTGTGTGTTTAGAAAAGGAGTTTAACAGCTCAAATAGAAGATCACAAGATGAACAGATGAGATGCACCCAAGTTGAATAAAGACAAGTTTGCATCATGGAAAAGAAGAATAAGAATCCACCTATCAGGTATTGGAAATGATATTGTTCAATACTTAGATACTGAATATGTGTTGCCTACAAGACCTCACACTCTTGAGAAATTAAGAGTAAAGCATGAGCATAATTGCATGATGATATAACTTGCATCATCACTCTCTGATGCTAAGATTGAAGATGTCAAAACCCGCACCTCTACAAAGAAAATGTGAGATAAGTTGAAGCTGATACATGGAGGAGATGCCAATGTACTAAGAGCAAATGCAGAATGCTTAAGAGGGAGGTTTGATGACCTAAGGATGAAAGAAGGAGAAAATATCACTCAGTATAGCTGCAGAATCAAAGAGGTAGTAAATGCTATCCAAGGATTTGGAGGTGTACTTAAAGAGGAGACAGTGGTGAGTAAAATCTTAAGAACCTTACTGTCTGTATATCCCATTAGAGTTTCTTCTATTAAAGAAATGAGAGCAGTTGCAAACAATAGAGTTACTCTAGATAGTCTGATTGGTAGACTGATTTCATTTGAAATGAATAACTTTGATAATAGTGTCTTATCATCTATAGAATCTGCATTCAAATCTTCTTTAAAGATAAGTAACTCAAGTCATAAACATGCTGTTAGAAATGATAGTGACAATGATAATGAGGATCAAGGACTTGATGAGATTGAAGCACTAATGGCCAGAAGATTGCAAAGAGGCAAAGGTAGATACAAAGGTAAATTACCACTTGTATGTTTCAATTGTAAAGAGGTTGGACGCTTTGCTGCAAGATGTCCAAGAAGAAGAAAAGATGATAGAGGAAATGCCAGATCATATGAGAGTAAGTTTGATAGAGGTGATACTAGAGATTACCGAAGCAACCAAAAATCTGACAAAAGAGATACCTGAGACTACAAGGATAAAGGGAAGAAATCTTTTTACGTAGCTGAGAATAGAGCTAATGAAAATGACACCGAATTAGAAGAAGACATTGAGATGGTATTTGTAGCCATGAAGGATGATTGAGACGAAGAAGAAGAAAGGTATGTAGAAACTGCACTCATATCTAAAGTTAGTAAGAATGATGTCTGGATCATAGATAGTGGTTGCACTCACCATATGACCGGTGATAAACAAAAGTTCAAGAATTTTGAATACTATAATGGCGGTTCAATGAGAATGGGAAATGATACAGCTTGTCTAGTTGAAGGTAAAGGAACCATAATGTTAAATAACATGATAAAATGTGAAAATTCTTACTGGGTAAAAGGACTAAATTATAATTTGTTAAGTGTTTCATAGCTGAATAGTTCAGGTCACAGAGTAGCATTTGAAAATAAGAAGGCAAAGATCTACAATGAATTAGGAAGATTGATTGGTATCAGTGAGCATACAAAAGGTAACCTTTTCTATCTTGATGACACTAACACCACTTGTTTAATGGCTAGAAATGAAGACATATAGTTGTGGCACAAAATATTGTGTTATGTGAACTTTGACAACATGATAAAGATAAAAAACGAAAGGAATGTCAGAGGCTTACCAAGCATGACTAAGCCCGAGCATATCATGTGCAAGAATTGTCAAACAGGTAAGATGACAAAGTCTAGTTTCAAGAGTAAAACCCATACATCTAATTTAATTCTAGAATTAGTCCATACAAATATGTGGACCCATGAGGACAAAGAGCTACTATGGAGATAGGTATTTTATTCTCTTTGTTGATGATTATTCTAGAATGATGACAATCATGTTCTTAAAAGATAAATTAGAAGCATTTAAGATGTTTAAATGGTACAAGGCTATGGTAGAAAAACAAAGTGAAAAGAAATTGAAATGCTTAAGGTCAGATAGAGGAGGGGAATTTACTTCAGAAGAGTTCACTAACTATTGCAATGAGCATGGAATTAAAAGATAGGTTTCTACACTGAGAACACCACAACAAAATGGAATTGTTGAAAGGAGAAATAGATCGATTGTTGACTATGCAAGAACATTGATGATTGAGAAAAGAATCACTCAAAATTTCTGGAGGGAAGCTGTCAGTACTGCTGTCTACACATTAAATAGAGTACAATTGAAGAAGGACACAAAGAAGACACCCTATGAGCTTTGGTATGGTCATACACCCAATGTAAGTTACTTCAGAATCTTTGGTAGTCAATGTTATATTTTGAAGGATGATAGAAATAGAAAACTTGAGTCCAAAAGTGATGAAGGTATCTTTCTAGGGTACTCAACCAAAAGAAATGATTATAAATATCTTAACAAGTCATCTAACAAAATCATTGAAAGTGCAAATGTGAAAATAGATGAATTTGCAGAAAAGAATGATAAGGAAAGAAGAAAAGAACCAGAGGACTACAACATGTTTGTTTATACAGAACCTGACACTCTACTCGAGAAATAATGTATCACTCTTGAGAAATAGAATATTGCACCCGAGCATCAGGATGCAATTATCAAAAATCAGGAAAATCCTCAAGATGATGTTCTGAACAATGGAGATTAGAACGAAGGTCAAGAAGATGATCAGAATGATGAACATAGAGCTGAACCGAAACTTGCCAAGTATGTCAGAAGGCATCATCCACAAAATTAAATCATAGTAGACAAGAAGGATGGAACAAGAACAAGAAGTAAGTCACTAAACACCAGATGTTTACTTTGTGATTTTGAGCCTAAATCTGTTAATACTACACTTGAGAATGAAGAATGGGTCAGTGTTATAAATGAAGAAATATAACAGATTGAGAAGAACAATACATGAAAATTAGTACCAAGACCAGATGACAAGAATGTCATCGGTACCAAATGGATATTCAGAAACAAGATGAATGAGAATGGAGAAGTCACAAGAAACAAAGCAAGGTTAGTATGCAAGGTATATGCACAAGAAGAAGGTATTGATTATGGAGAAAACTTTGCACTCATTGCTAGAATAGGAGTTAGAATACTACTTGCTTATGTTTCATTTAAAGGATTCAAGGTTTACCAGATGGATGTCAAATCTACATTCCTAAATGGAATACTGGAAGAAGAGGTATACATTGAACAACCAGAAGGGTTCGTTGATCTAGAGAAGAAGCTGAATGAGAATGGAGAAGTCACAAGAAACAAAGAAAGGTTAGTATGCAAAGGATATGCATAAGAAGAATGTATTTATTATGGAGAAACCTTTGCACCCATTGCTAGACTCGAAGGAGTTAGAATACTACTTTCTTATGTTGCATTTAAAGGATTCAAGGTATACTAGATGGATGTCAAATCTGCATTCCTAAATGAAATACTGGAAGAAGAGGTATACATTGAACAACCATAAGGGTTTGTTGATCCAGACAATAGAAACATGGTATGTAGACTACATAAAGCCTTGTATGGATTGAAACAAGCACCTAGAGCCTGGTATGAAAGACTTCACTCATATCTCATTAGCATAAAATTTGTTAGAACAAGTGAAAATAGAAATTTGTACTTAAAAGAAGATACCGATGGTAATATTCTAATTGCTGAAATTTTTGTTGATGATATCATTTTTGGGGGAAATGAATTGTTATACAAATCCTTTGCTAATGAAATGAGCAACGAATTTGAAATGTTTATGTTTGGGGAGATCAAATTTGTTCTTGGTCTACAGATTCTTCAACAAGATGCAGGCATATATATCACTCTATCCAAATACATCAAGGAAGTGTTGAAGATATTCAAGATGGAAGATTCCAAACCAGTTGGAACACCTATGGCTACCAGATGTAAGTTGAAAAAATAAACAAATCAATTGAGGTAAATCAGACCTTATATAGATCAATGATTGGCAAACTGATGTATGTTGTTCATACCAGACCAGATATAGCACATGGAGTTGGAATAGTTGCAAGATTCTTTGCTAATCCCAAAGAGTCACATATGACTATTGTCAAGAGAATTCTGACATATCTGAAGAACACCGAGGACTATGGCTTATGGTATAAAAGAGAAGGAAAATTTGAGCTACAAGTATATACAGATGTTGATTGGGCTGGAAACATTGATGATCGAAAGAGCACAACTGGAGGGGCATTCTTCATGGGTGAAAGACTTGTCACATGGATCAACAAGAAGAAAGGATGCATCTCTCAGTCTACTACAGAAGTAGAGTATGTGGTTGCTACTGCATATTTCTCTAATATTGCATGGATCAAACAATTGATGGAAGGTATGAATATGAAGATTATAGAACCAGTAATTATATATTGTGATAATACCAGTGCAATAAACATTTCTAAGAATCTAGTCATGCATGCTAAGACTAAGCATATTGTTATAAAGTATCACTATCAAAGAGAAAAAGTACAAGCAAAGGAGGTGACGCTGGAATATGTTAAATTAAAGGAACAACTAGCTAATCTATTCACCAAGCCATTACCGAAAGATACATTTGAGTGCCTGGGATAGAGACTAGGGGTCCAACCCTTGTCTATCGGTCAGTAAGTTGACTAGGAGGTTGCATCAGCTAAACCAAATCTGAAGATCAGTCATTTTGATGAAGACACTAAGATGAACAACACCATATACATCTATACACAATAAGGTACAAGTATGCACCGAATACCTGAGACATTGTATTGTTGATGGATAGGGAAATTCAAGGAATATATTATATAAAGGGATGGAACATGATATAGAATTCTTTTGTTTGGCATTGTTGTCAAAGGGAGAGATGATCTCATTATCATAAAGGGAGATATTATCTCATCATCATAAGGGAGAGATTATTGGGAGAGATTATCTCATTGATCAGAAAAGATTATATCATTATCCATGAAGTGAAGTTCCTGAAAATCAGAAAGAAAGAGTTAATCAATATTCAAAGGGAGAGAAATTGATTACATATGAAATATCCATCTAAGGGAGAGAAGTAACAAAGGGAGAGAGTTTATATAAAGAGAAATATTGTTGTCAAAAGAAAAATAGATTATCAAGAAGAGGAGCAGTCAAGGCAGAGCACATATTAGAACAAAGACATAAGATGCTATATCTATCTAGTGAATGGATTGAAGATTGAAAACAACCATTCTACATGAAACAAATCTAAGCTATTTTGAGCTTACCGAGAGCTAGACACTTGTAATAGTTACAATAGGAAAGCTTGATGAAACTGTTATATTTCATATTGTATTATTAATAGTATAGTGTGATAATGTAGTATGTTGCCATCAATGCCAAAGGAAGAGATTGATGACATGTAACTGATTGAATGTTCGAAGATGTTAAGTTGATCACCAAAATGCAGAAGGATAATGCAAGACATTAAATTAGTTAATGGATTGTACTGTCATTGATGTCAACTTGATATAATCTAATCGGTTATAATAAAAGTGTCAAAGACTTCAAAGAATCAAAGAAAAATATTATGCTTTCAGTAATGCATAAAAGACAAGCATTCACAATGTGACTTCAAAGACCGACAGCTAGGGGAACCCGACGGACATAGATCACCGAAAGTCAAGTCATAGTGATGCCTAAGAAAGAACACTAACGAGCATTACTGAGAAGTAGATTCACAAGCATAACTGACGGCCACAAACATAGTGTAAACTGACGGAGAAGCCCGAAGAGAACTGGAGTGTTGACCAAAGATATCAAAGAGTTAAAACACCAAAATTAACTTGAGTTCAAAAATGAAAAGTATCTAGCTGGCAGAGCTAAATATGGACTTAACTAGTAGTTATCTTTGTTTTCATCGACAAGATAAAGCCAAAGATAAGTAAAGGATTTAAAGTTGTTTTTTCCAATTGGCAAGAAGATCTCTGCGAGATAAAATAGGAGTTTTTCTTTAAATCTAATTGGCAAAAATCATGGATCACACCAAGATCAAGAAAATCAAGAACCTAAAAATGGTGATATCATGTCTATAAAAGAGACAACTTAATTCATTACAAATTGTGTGGGTGAATGAATGAAAAGAGGATGTTGAAGAGAAGCTGATGAAGAGCAACTTCATACAGTCCTTATCAATGAAGTTGAGGAAAGAGCTAAAGTTTTCTGCGGACATAGAGCAACAAAGCTTAGCATCATCGAGCAGAATCAAAGTGGAGCAAAGGTATAAACAAAGATATATTGATCAGATTAGTTTTATGAGATTACCATAGATCTAAAAATCTACAAGTATAAGTTGTATATGTGAATAGATCATACTATTTCAGTTTAACCATTGATTCAGAAAGTCTCTTAACCGAGCGGGATTTAAAGATCCTTTCTGTATTGAGATACATCTCAAGGAGTATCAAAAATTTTGATCATGAAGATAGCATGAGATGCTAGATACCTATTGACAGGCCAAGTGAGTGTTTGATCAAGGAAGGTAGCATAGAGATGCCCGATATCAAGTGACAGACTAAACT
>MU226887.1:124946-135985 GCA_018584345.1 Thuja plicata | reverse complement strand
TGAGTGTTTGATCAAGGAAGGTAGCATAGAGATGCCCGATATCAAGTGACAGACTAAACTTTTAAATCCTCTAACAAGGTCACACCTAACAGCGTGTTTGTAACCTTTAACAGGGTTGGCTCTTCACTGAGCTCACTTCAGAAGAGTGAAAATTTTGGGTTATCGGTTCCAAGTGGTTTTTCCCTTAACAGGGTTTCCACGTTAAAAATCCATGTGTCAATGTGTTTATGAGTCATTACTTTAGTGTTTTGCATTACACATAGCTAATTTGGATTGATCAGTATACTCTAGATAATTTAGTGTCTTTCGATAAATTAACAGACTGCTATTTGGTAAACACACAACAAAAGGTTTAACAAAACATTCCAAGCAGTAGTAATTTGATAATAGTATTTGAAGGAATTCATCTTATAGGACTGAAGATAACTAGAGGCTTAATATTGTGGTACTAAGTTTTTGGGATGATTATTGGAATATTTTTGAGGTCACTGATTTACCCCCCTCTTAGTTATTACTAACAAGAGAGACCAACTAGCCTAGTAAGTATTGACTTATAATGGGCCATAAAAAACTGCAAAAGATGGCATTGAAGGTCTAGCAAGTTATGAGATGCTAGTAAACCCATCAAAAAAAGATAACCAAGTGAATCATAGTCCACTAAGAAATCTGCAAAGAGGATTGGTCCTTAAGAAAAGAATTGTCTTCGTTAAGGGATTCAGAAAAGAGATCAGTCCTAAGGAAAGCATAGTCTCCAAAGGGATCTAAAAAAGGAGGATAAGTCTTAGGATCCACTGAATAATGCATAGAGCATGATAATGTAAAGTAAAGACGAATTCAAGGAAATCGTTGTCTTCTTAGCCATCTACATAAGAGATTGCATTGAATCATTGTGTGTGTGAAAAATATGAACCAAGGAGCGAACTGTATGCCCCCACATTAAAATGATTATAAATGCTTTAATGAGAGAAATGACTTTAATAGGGCATACGTGCACCTAAAAGAGACATTTCCACTATGAGATGCCCCCAAACAATGCAAACCAAAGGAAATGAAACACATGACAAAGTGAGTACAAAAGGGATCTACTAACTTTGTGGTTAGTATGATCATATAAAAAGTCATGTATATCAGAATTATATCAGAATGAATTAAAATCATCCCCCAAAGGTAGCTGAACTACGAGTACAATGGAAGAAGATCACATAAGAGAAAAAAATAAGAGCCTTTTGGAGAAGACATTGTGGAGACCAAAACAAATGGTAGCTACCACTTTGCATCATGCCCAATCAGACAACACAAAGGCACATTTACAAACAATACAACATGTACAACATAACATGTATATGACATATAGAAGAAATGAGATAAAAATAAAACAATTTCACGATAGGTACCTTGTGCCAACAAAGCAACAAGGGTCATTTATATAAATTTAAACAAAATGCATAAAAAGGAGCACATCATGAAGAAAGCACGACACAATAGGAAAATGCACAAAATAATACACCGTACAAGAGGAGCTAATCAAGCATATTGCCTACCCCTCCATCTTGATCTGTGTTGTTTAGAAAAGGTGGATAACACACAAGAGAAACAATGTCGAGCACAATGAATGGAGCTATCACAAGTTCCAAATAAGGACCATCCTCTAACAATGAGTTACTCTATTTGTCATAGCTAGAAGCAACAAATAATTTTTTTTCAAATCTAGCAAGTAAATAATGATTAAAAACAATAAGCTTATACATATCATCATAATCGTTAGCATGACCATGATTTTCATTAGAAACATTAATATCATCATTAAGAGTGTCTTATTCATCCAAATTAATCACAATAGAATCTATGATACGAATAGAATTATCATCTTTGTTCAATTTCATCTTCTTTAGATTAACTTTCTCCCTTGGGCTATACATAGGTTGGTCAAAGGAAATCAAAACATCAGAAGGTATCTTAGGGGAGGAAAGGTTTTGGGAAGCACATTCATGGGACCTAGCATGGTTTTTATGATGATAGGCATATGAAAAATGGTTATGTTTGGTTTTGTTTGAAGGTTGAATTGGTTTAGGATCATTATTTAGTAGGAAGAATAGAAGGAACTACACTAGGTTGAGAGAAAACAACTGTAGGGTGTTTACAAGATATAGGAGGTGGAACTGAAGCATAAATAAGAGGTATGAAAGGTTTAGGAAGGATTCAAGGTCCAAGGAAAGGAGATGGAACTAACTTAGGATCGCTAAGTTCACAAATATTTTTGGCTTACAAATTTCTATAGGATAAGAAGAAGTTATATTTGTGAGGTTGAATTGGTTGAGGCATGCTAGGCCAAAAGAAGTCAAGGAAAAGGTTCCCACAACTAGCTAAAGGGTAATTGAGACTATTTTTAATCATGATGATTTCTCCATCATTAGAAAATTTCAAACACTTATGCATAGTAGAGACTATATCTTTCATGAAAGTGAGCTAGTGAAGGCCAAGTCTAGCTAGAAACTAATCATAATTTGGATGACAACAAAGGTGACATCTAAGGATTTATTACCGAATTCTACAAGAAAGGTAATGAAACTATGGGTAGGGAAAGTGAAACCATAAAA
This sequence comes from Thuja plicata, assembly GCA_018584345.1. Classification (NCBI taxonomy): domain Eukaryota; kingdom Viridiplantae; phylum Streptophyta; class Pinopsida; order Cupressales; family Cupressaceae; genus Thuja; species Thuja plicata. Next base: position 133,388 of record MU226887.1, on the reverse strand, counting down.
AAAAATTATCATCACATTAGATTTGTCATAAGAGTCTTGCTAGAGGTATCTTGTGTAAAGATGTTCTTGAGTTATAACATTGACCATGCAAGAAGGATCTATAAGGACTCCACGAGAGGGAATACCATTAATCTTTGCAACAATGTAAAGAGATCGATTAGGTGCCCTAATAGTATCCTTATGATCAAATGTAATGCAAAGATCATGTTCAAGCCTGGGTTTCGGTTCAGATTGATCAATAAGGTTGACAACATTGTTGGCCTCGGTACACTCACCATCATAGTTCACAATGGTAGGATGGTAGACAAACATGGTGGAAGAAGGAAAAGAATGGGTAGAATCAATGGTGTTGGTAGAATGGGGAGTAGAGGACTAGTATATATTTGCATGCTTTGGTAAGTGTTGATCCCTAAGAGGCTCATACCTAAATAGGAACATTTGGAATGCTTCACAGGTGTGGGACATGTTGCACTCTGTAAAACAACCTCTAAGATTTTGGAAGCCGACTCTTCATTAGTGGTGTTTGGGTAAAAAGGATGACAAAAACCTTTCACAAACAACCTAAGCTAAGGGAGGTGATTCACTAGATCAAATCTTATTGGATAGGGTTAAGAATATGTAAGGTGACATTTGCAGAGGTTTGACCCTTCCTGGTCAGAGATTCATACCTTTACTCACTAAGACACAATGCACCACAAACCCCTCATTTTTGAAAAGGAGAACAAGATTCCAAAGTCACAATACAGGGAAAAAATGTTCATATCCTGGTCGTCGGAATCACCTGCAAGGGTCTGTATAAAGATACAAAGCTCCTAAAGAAAGTGTGAGTCTCTTCACCCATAGACACAATATAAGAACAAAATCTTTGAGCAAGAGATAGGAAAGAGGTCCCAAGAATGGGCTCTTGATTCCAAATAGAAATAGTTCATATAAGGGTCCAATGAAAAGACCTCGCTTCCTAAAACCCACCTTCCCAAGGAGCAGGCATCAAACAGTACAATTCATCCTCTATTCTAGATGCAAAGTGAGGAGGGATAAACCATCACAACCCCAAATACATCAAAATAAATAGAAAATTATTGTACTAGCATAAGTTAGCTCGACCAGGCCTGTAAAAATTCAACATAGGAAACCTTAGTTAAAAAAAAGAAAGAGAAAGGTGAAAAAGGCACAATCCCTCTATTTCATTAAGAGAAAACATGCCAAGGCGAGATAGTAAGCCCCAAAATAAAAATGTTACAATGTACACATCTAGATGATAAGCCATGGAATATTGTTCTCAAAAATTTTAAAAACTCTAAAAACTTACATATATTTCTTAACTTGTTAAATCGTAGTCCAATGTTCCAACCTCTTTTACATAACAAACCCTTTCGGTTTTATAGAATAAACTTTAGCCACCTTGATCATGCAATGACCACATTTTTATTACAATTGATCGACATGCCAAAAAAACCAGGAAATAAAATTTTAATCTCTCATGCTGCAGACGAGTGTGATTTCTTTATTTTCTATTCACGACATCCTCACCAATTGGAGATCAAGAATAAACTATGATGGCCTGAGTAGGGTAAACCATAATGATACAAGCTAACAGAAAGGTGTGAAATAGATAGCTATCTAAGGTATTGTTAATCATGGGAGTTTATACATCACAACATATTCCCTAAATATGTGTTGGTGGGTCTCGGTGAGTGTGGATGTCCTCCAGGACACGCGTCGTGCTAGCAGAGTTTCAAGGAGAGAAAACCTTCGTGGAGTGGCTTCAAATCTTGACCAGTCAACACATGTTTACCCTCATCAGGAGGCTTGGCAATGTTGACATGCTTTGCAAGAGGCCTACACATATGATGTGACCAAGGCATGGGGCTAGGAGCAAGTGAGGATGATTACTGTAGGAAGAGTCTATAGTTTTTGGTGACTTTCGAGGGATCTCAACCTATCTAGAATGAATCCTAAATCTCTGGTTGAGACAATCAGGCATTATCAATTGGGCTATAGAGGGATGTTCACTTGAATTTTCTCTTATATGTTTTTTGGTGAGATTTTTGGTTCCATAACCGCTATGTTAGAAATATCTGCAAGAAGGAACATAAGTTAGAGAACCTTAGAGAGAGAGAGAGAGAGAGAGAGAGAGAACACTTAAAATACTACATAGGTCAAACCAGACAGATCAAACCAGAGATCCAAGGCACAAAAGATGTTGCGAAGATGAAAATATGTAAAAGAAAGGAGAACAAAGAAACAAAAGTATACAAAAGGTAGACCAAACTAGTCATTTATCTATTCACAATCGATCAAGTCATCTCAAAAAACCAAATAGTACAAAGAAAAAAGTACACTGAGGTGGAAAAGGGAGTAAATGTCTTCGCCTTTAGCTTCATAACCCAACTTTATATTTGATACCCAATAGTATAAGAACATCATTCAGAAAAAAGATCAATATGTCAAAGGATGAGAATATCTTTATCCATGAATCATTGTGTGTGCAAGGAATTAATCCTTTCCCTTATGAAGTTGATGACACAATTTTCATCTATCCCCTAAGCTACGTAGGTGAGATTCATTCCAAGGCCAACCAGATAGAGTCCTACTGCTATTTAGGTGTCCATATCCCCGATGAGGTTATCGCCTTGAAAACCACAAAAATTGCTCTATTTCCAGATGGGCATCCATAGCCCCAGTAGATTTACTAGCATACCCTGAGATTGCACATTTAGCATTTTTACTTTATTTTTTTTTTTTTCCCTTTTAGCTTCTATATGCATGAATGACTATGACATCATTCCTCCAAGTTGTTTACCAAGGTGGTAGAAGAATAACCTCTAAATTTTCACTTAGCAGACTAAGGAATGACATCTCATCAACATTAATACAGGTAATTAAATGAAACAACGTGCAAAATCCAGCTGAATATCACTATTTTTTTATGAAATTAATGACAAATATTAATGCTAAGTGCCACAAAAAAACATTTTAGTAGAGCAGGATATAAAAAATAATATGTCATTTTAAGCTAAAATAAATGCATTTACCCCTTTGCATATTTTTAGATGTACGAAATCCTTTCCCACGAAACTATCGACAACCAAAACTAAGCTTGATGACCAAGAATGGGGCAAATGACAACTAGGGAAAATGATCACATTACTTTTGGAAAATTGATGTGACATTCTCTTGTCATAAAATAAAATTCCTTATGCATGCTAGGGTGGCCATCTTTCTCTATAAAAAGGGCATCACTTTCGAATGGTGACATAAGGAAACTTAGCAGAAGTAGTGATCCATAGGTGCAGAAATTTAAAATTGTAGTTTAGGGTCATGGATACACCTGTGAGATTGACTAGTCCCCTACCTCAGGAACCTTTCCTTAGGCATATATATAATGATAGATTGGCCACATTAATAGGAACTAATGACCACTTGGTCCTTACTATGCTTAAATGGGTTCTCGATGAATATTTTCTGAAGACCACTACTGGCTCAACACAAACATTTTGTTCAGGTTTGTAGGTTCTTTTCTTGACTTAGGGGAACCTAATGACATGATAGAGTTTATCATTGTGGGGATGTTTCAAAGATTTTATTGTGAGGGTATTGAGTATGTGTTGGTTGTGGCTCACTATGGGGTTGGGTATCCATTGGCAACTAACCTAAGGATTTTCATCGAGACTAGAGTAGAGGTGCCAAGGGTTCCTTTTGTTTCAAACTTCCACTTTGGGCCCCTTGATGTGTTGATCAACTGATGGAGATGATGAAGACCAAGCGATAATAAGTATACATGTTTGTAGAAATTGTTAGACTAGTTATTATTTTTCATTGATGTCAAGCAATTGATTTACTAATTTTTATGTAGTTAACATATCATAAGAAGGAGAAGTTAAATGGGTGACAAATATAGATCAAAAAATGATGAAGTAATGTTGATATAGTTGTTTTCTACTATATATTTGATGTTATCAAGTCGGTACAATTGATTGATTAAGTCGAAACACTTTATTGATTAAGTTAGAAATTGTAAAGAGTTAAGTTATGACTGAAAAGAGTTACTCTATCAAGCTAGAAAGATTTAGTCAGTATAGAGTTGTGTTTCAGTTACTGAGCATTGAGTAGTGAATGAAGTTAGTTACCAAGTTGCAAATCAAGTTACCGAGTATAGGATATTGATTGTAAATGATGATAAGATCAAATTTAATACAAATCTATGATGATATGGATGAAGCTAAGAATTAAAGGAAGTTTATTACAAGATCTACAAGCGATAAAATTCAATGAGAAAATCTAAGGTGAAGATCAAGTGGTTAAATCAAATAATGAGAGTTCCAAGAAAAGTTCAAGTTACAAGGTAAAAGTTAAACGGTTTACCGAGTTAAGATTTATGAAGATGATGATCGAACAATTGAGCGCAAATGATGGAAAACCTAAACAAGGAGATTAAGAAGAAAAAGTTTTTCTATATAATTGATGATAAGTAAACAAAGATTATGATGTTGGCAAATTGAATTAAAGAAGCAGAAGAAGCTGAAGAAAAGAGTTATCGAGCATAACAGAGAAGTAGAAAGAGCTGAATTTATAGTCTGAAATAGAGACAAATGGAGTATGTGATGCCAGTATTCATGTGAGTATAAAGGATCTGAACCAAGAAAAAGGTAGTTGCTATATTTACAAATCAATTTTTTACTGTTTCTTATTAGCATTTGTAACAAAGAAAATATCTTAACCGAGTGGATTTAACAGTCCTATTTGTAAATCCTAGACATAGGCGACATTCCAAAAGAGTGTTTAAAGTCCTCTAGCAAGGCCATTCCTAATAGGGTGAAGATCTTAATCGATATGAGGTAAATCCCTTAACATGATCACATCTAGAAAATGTGTTTGTAATCTTTAATAGGATAAGTTCTTAACCAAGCGTACTTCAGAAAGGTACATTTTTATTGTGGGTCACAATTCCCATAGAGGTTTTTCCCATATTGGATTTCCTCATTAAATCTGGTGTCAAATGAGTTAAATCTTTGTTAACTGAGTTTGAATGATTTATTTTCATATTATGAGATGTATGGTTGTTTAAGTTATTAAGTTATTTGGCGAATCAGTTATTGTTGTATTCAGTTCTATCGAGTGAATCAGTGAGTTGAGTTTTAATTGTTTAAGTTTTATTTGGCCTGATTCACCCCCCTCTTAGTGGGACTGACAATTGGTATCAGAGCTCTGGTTATCTGAAGTGTTAAGTTTAAAAGGACTTGAGTCAAGATCTAAAGATGTATGAGAGGGAAGCCCCAAAGTTGAATAAGGAACATTTCTCTACATGGAAAAGTAGAATGAGATTGCATGTGTCTGGTATAGGATCATCTTAAAATGGAAGCACTTCCATTTTGATAGACTTAGCACCCTCATTTAGTATGGTTGGCATATTAGATTTTCATCTGTGCTTGATTATACATGTATAAATGAAGTTAGGGTTATGATCTTGTGGATTCTCCTAGATTTCTCTCTCCATGGCTCTTCTCTCTAGGTAGGATCTATGTATTGGTCCTCCTGGGCCTCATCATACTCTCTCTCTAGGCCTTTAGGCCTTCTTAAACACTCTGGCACATTCCCCTACCTTTCTAGGTCCCCGGCTGATCTGGAAACCTTTTTGCAACTTCTTGGAGACCTGCCTAAAATCTCAGGTCAGGGTCAAGGTCGACCCTGACCTAGGTTAGGGTTGAAGTTGACCCTAACCTAGGTCAGGGTCGAGGTCTACGTAGACCTTTTCTAGGTGGTGGTCCCCGCTTTCAAATCAGGAACTTATCGGGGTCCGAAACTTAAAATAGGTCCTCGGGTTCAGAAGCGGAAGTGTTTTCTCCGATATTTGAATTAATATGTTTTCTCCTTAGTTGGAAAATGTGATTGGATCATGATTCAAGGTGAAATTTGAATTTGGATCCCTTGCATTGCCCTAGGAGGCCTATGTTGAAATCTCTATATAAACACTCTCTTTTGCCTTCATTTGATCATGAGACAAAATTGGGAGATGACATGATGAAATGATGCAAACAAGCAAGAGGATAATATAGAAGGACAAGCTAGGAGGACATATCATCATCTTCTATCAAGCATTTTGAAGGACAATCTATGGTGGATCTTCATTGAAGAAAGAAGGCTCCCTCTTTAGATCTACTATTTTCAACATTCAAGCATTCAAAGGACGTTATCATGGGGTAGCAATTACGGATTGTGAGTTGATAAGAATAATTTAGCCTTGGGGGCTTGGTATGCTTTCTTTGTCATATTCAAATCTATGCATTGCTTTCTCATTTCCATGTTATGTTAGGATTGTTAATCTAGAAGATTAGATATTAATATTGCATGTTTACAAGCTCTCTTTAAGAGATCAATACACACACACATTACATTCTATATTCGGCTATTCGTGGAGGTGGAGATCACCAAAATAGGGGTTTGACTAAGGAAAAGCCCTATATAGCCACCCCAAAATCCCTCTTTTCAGATATTTGCAGGTGCTATTTTTGGGAGTTACAGGTGTAGAATAGTAGATTAGAGGCCAGATCTAGATACCCTTTTCGGCAAAATTTCAGGATTCGAGAACAAAGTCACTTTCGGATTTGTGCAGGTCAGGGTCGACATTATTGGGTCAGGGTTGACATTTATGGGTCAAGGTCAACCTTTTTCATAAGATGACATCGAAACAGAAAATGATTTCTGGGTTTTGTTTGTCTTTGCGTTCCGGTTCGGTATCAACTGTCAGATTTTCTAGAAACTCAATATAGACCTTAGAAAATGAGTTTTTCCAGATCTGCTATGTTATGAGGTAGGTATCTTGTCCATTTATTTCTTATGTGTTCCTCAAGCTATTTTATCATAAAGATTAAGTGTAAGAAAACAAAAATTTGGCTTTAGGATCTCACTTTACTATATTGCATAAATCTTATTTAGGGAATCGTTCTTGTGCCAAATTTCATACCTTACATTTTGGTGAACCCGCGATAAACAACTCTTTCTTTTTCATTGGTGTTAGATTTACATTTCATACTAGATTTTGTATGCATATAGAAGTATAATTTCTTTTATGCTTTTACATTTATATGTCAAATTTCATAAAAATTTCAAAATTACTTTAAAAGTACAAAAAAATTTACATTTTTTTCATGCTTGTAGGGTTTCAACATGTATGATTTTTGTTTTGAATACTTTGATGAGGATTTTATTGTACAAAAGGATAGATCCCCTAATGAGGTACATGGAAGTGAGAATGCAAATGGTTTGAATGAGATCCCCATGGATCCCATTCCTATTTCATCCTCCTCCACAACCTCTTCAATTGACCTTTACCATAGAGTATATGCATGGTTATCTTCATATTCCTCTATTTGCAACATCGAGACACCTAAAATGTTATTTCCCAAACCTTTGATGATAGTAAAAGGATGTCCTCAAATAACTATTAAGGGAAAACCTAGAGATCACTTGGATTTCTTTGATAACATGGATTCTGTTTCGCATACTTATCATACACGAAATAATCCTCAACCTACTGTCCCAGCAACTTTACCTCCTTCTCAACCTGTTCTTCCTCAATCACCTAGGTTACTTTCTTCCTTTAAGGAATATGACTTAGTGGAACAATTACGCACTACTCCCACTAAGATATCTTTATGGGAATTACTTCAAACTTCCCTATCACGAGGCATTGTAAAAAGCCTTATCTACTCTCCCTGCCATGCCTCCTAATCAAGAGAACATTAATTCCTTTCTGGAGTGCATGCATACTATGCCTTCTATACCTCCTATTGTATTCTCTGACAAAGATTTACCTGCTATTGAGGTGCAGAATCAATATGATGCTCTTATGGTTGCTGTCTCTATTAATCAGAGTATCATTCGTAGAACATTGATTGATAATGGATTTGGGCTTAATGTTTGTAGCATGGATATGCTTAAGGAAATTAAAGCCGATCTTACAACTATTCAACCAGAAAATATTCCTATTCATGGATTTGATAATATTGCAAAGAAAACTTTGGGTATTATTACGCTTCCCATTAAAGTTGGTCCTGTGCTTCTTTACACTCCTATCCATGTTATGCCAGGGCCACTCAATTATAACCTTCTATTAGGAAGACCTTAGTTACATACTATGCATGCGGTTCCTTCTACTCTTCATCGCAAGGTTAGGTTCATATACAACAATCCAATGTACACATTACATGCAGATGATGAACCAAATCCCTGTTTAAACACAGAATATGCTAAGATTCTTGATCCTATACAACCAATTAAAAAACTTGAACAACCACCCAAGGTTAAACAAGACAAGATCCCATCTTCCTCCTTGATGGAAGATGATTGGGGAACATTGGATTTTAATCCTACTTTCATAGGAGAATATAAAGTGTCAGATTTGGAATTGATGAAAGAACAAACTGAGTTTGAAAAACAAGT
>MU226887.1:95585-117475 GCA_018584345.1 Thuja plicata | reverse complement strand
AAATTTGAATTTGGATCCCTTGCATTGCCCTAGGAGGCCTATGTTTAAATCTCTATATAAACACTCTCTTTTGCCTTCATTTGATCATGAGATGAAATTGGGAGATGACATGATGAAATGATGCAAAAAAGAAAGAGGATAATATAGAAGGACAAGCTAGGAGGACATATCATCATCTTCTATCAAGCATTTTGAAGGACAATCTATGGTGGATCTTCAATTAAGCAAGAAGGCTCCCTCTTTAGATCTACTATTTTCAACATTCAAGCATTCAAAGGATGTTATCATGGGGTAGCAATTACAAATTGTGAGTTGATAAGAATACTTTAGCCTTGGGGGCTTGGTATGCTTTCTTTTTCATATTCAAATCTATGCATTTCTTTCTCATTTCCATGTTATGTTAGGATTGTTAATCTAGAAGATTAGATCTTAATATTACATGTTTACAAGCTCTCTTCAAGAGATCAATACACACACACATTACATTCTATATTCAGCTATTTGTGGAGGTGGAGATCGCCAAAATGGGGGTTTGACTAAGGAAAAACCCTATATAGCCACCCCAAAATCCCTCTTTTTAGATATTTGCAGGTGCTATTTATGGGAGTTACAGGTGCAGAACAGAAGATCAAAGGCCAGATCTGGATACCCTTTTCGGCAAAATTTTGGGATCCGAGAACAAAGTCACTTTTGGATCTGTGTAGGTTAGGGTCAACATTATTGGGTCAGGGTTGACATTTATGGGTCAAGGTTGAACTTTATCATAAGATGACATCGAAACAGAAAATGATTTCTAGGTTTTGTTTGTCCCTGCATTCTGGTTTGGTATCAACTGTCAGATTTTCCAGAAACTCAATATAGACCTCAGAAAATGAGTTTTTCCAGATCTGCTATGTTATGAGGTAGGTATCTTGTCCATTTATTTCTTATGTGTTCCTCAAGCTATTTTATCATAAAGATTAAGTGTAAGAAAACAGAAATTTGGCTTTAGGATCTCGCTTTACTATATTGCATAAATCTTATTTAGGGAATCCTTCTTGTGCCAAATTTCATACCTTACAAGGAGAATATGGACTTCATTTTCTTGATAATGAATATGTAGCTCCGACTACCACACCTTTGACAATCACTGAGAAAAGACAAAAGAAAGAACACACACAAGTTATGATTGAGATAGCTTCTACACTTACCGACTAGGAATATGGTGAACTTGATGGATGCACTTCTTCAAAACAAATGTGGGATAAGATTATTTTAACCTAGGGCAGAGATCTGCATGTTTAGAAAGTAGAAGCGGAAAGTCTGAGAGGTAGATTTGATTCAATGAGAATGAAAGGTGGAGAAAACATAATATAGTACAACACTAGACTTAAGGAGATTGTTAATTCTATGAGAGGAGCTGGTGGAGCCATAACAAAGGAATATGTTACAAGAAAAATATTGAGAACCCTACTACCGAGTTATGATATTCAAGTATCTGCTATACATGAGTTGAGATCCATTCCTCAGATGAATGTTTCACTTGATGCTACTATTGGTAAGGTAGTTGCATTTGAGATTAATGATTGTTATAATAGTTTGCCTGTTACATCTAAGATTTAGTCTGCATTTAAGTCATCTTTGAAGATAGGAAGTTGTAGACCTAGTGATGGATTTTTGAGAAATGCTACAAAAAATTTTACAACTATCAAAGTGGTTTGGAAGAGTTATATGTTGCAGATGAAGAGAACGAGAGAGAGTTTGAATCTTTGTTGGTTAGAAGGATACAAAGAGGCAAAGGAAAATACCAAGGTAAGTTACCCTTGAAATTTTTTAACTATAATAAGATTGGTCATTTTGCATCTAACTGCCCTGAGAAAGATAATGAGGAGAGGAAAGATAATAGAGATAAGGACAAAAGAGAAAACAAATTTAGGAGATTAAAAGAATACAAAAACAAAGCTAAGAAATCATGTCATATTGCTAATGAAAACCTAAGTGATGATGATTTAGATGACAGTGATGAAAAAGAAGTTGTTTATGTTTCTATTAAAGACAATTATGATGAAGAAGAACTAAGAGCCCTAATATCACAAGTAAGTAAGAATGAAACATGGATTATAGATAGTGGTTGTTCACATCACATGACTGGTGGCACACTTAATTTTATTTCATTGGAAAAGTATGATGGAGGATTTGTTAGATTTGGTAATGACACTCCATACCTTGTGAAAGGAAAAGGTTCTATAATTCTACTGAATAACACAAGATGTGATGATTTTTATTGGGTTAAAATATTAAAGTATAATCTGTTGAGTGTTGCACAGTTAAATAATACAAGTCACCGACTGGAATTTCAACATGGAAAGGTGAAATTTTTTTATAAGGCAAGTCTAATTGCTACTGGAGAACAATCTAAAGGTAATTTATTTTATCTTGATACTTCTATGAAGAGTTTCTTGTTTGCAAAAGTTGAGGATGTTTGGCTATGGCACAAAAGACTTTGTCATGTTAATTTTGACAACTTGATCAAAGTGATTAAAAAGAATCGAGTAAGAGGGTTACTGAGATTAGAGAAACCTGGGAATGCTATGTGTAGAGAATGTCAAATGGGTAAGATGACTAAATCTAGTTTTACAAGAAAGACTTATGTTACGCAAGGAATTTTGGATTTAGTTCATACTGATTTATGTGGACCCATGAGAACTCAAAGTTACTATGGAGAAAGATATTTTATTTTATTTGTGGATGATTATTTTAGAATGATTTTGTAATGTTTCTAAAAGAAAAATCTGATGCATTGCAAATGTTTAAGTGGTATAATGCTCAAGTTGAGAAATAAATTGGAAGACAACTGAGATGTCTAAGATCTAATAGAGGAGGTGAGCTTACATTTGATGAGTTTACATTGTTTTGTAATGAAAATGGAATTAAGAGATAGATGTTAGCACCGAGGACACCACAACATAATGGTATTGCTGAGAGAAGAAAAATATCTATTGTTTATTGTGCTAGGACACTGATGATTAAGAAAGATATTTCACACAAATTCTGGAGAGAAGCAGCCAATACTGTTGTTTACACATTAAACTGAGTACAAATGAAGAAAGGTACCAGCAGAACACGTTATGAAATCTGGTATGATAAAAAACCTAATGTGAGTTATTTAAAAGTTTTTGGTAGTAGATGTTATATCTTGAAAGATTCTAGAGAAGGAAAGTTTGATTCTAAAGGGGATAAAGGAATATTCTTAGGATATTCTACAAGGATTTAAGCCTATAAGTGTTTGAATAAAGTTACTAAAAAAATGGTGGAAAGTGCAAGTGTGAGAATTGATGAGTTTGCATAAAATAATGTTGAAGAAAGCAAGAAGAAACTTGAAGACTATGATAAGTTTTTATATGTACAACCTGATTTTCTTGACACCTTACCCAGAGCACCTATCAAGGAGGAAGCTGAACAGACTAGTCTACAACTGAACGATGAGGATGAAGCACCGATACCTACCAAGCCTTTTTTAGCAAAATATGTGAGGAGGCACCACTCCCCGGGTAAGATTATTGGAAATAAAGATGCTAGAGTGATGACTAGAAGCAAGGTAAGAGACAATACATGTTTGATATCTTCATTTGAGCCAAAGAAAGTTAAATATGCACTAGATAATGAAGATTGGATGAAATCAATGAAAGAAGAGTTTGATCAAATAGAAAATAATAGTACATGGAGAGATTAAGTTCTTTCTAGGACTATAGATACAACAATTTGTAGAAGGGATTTATATTACACAAGCTAAGTATATCAAAGAGATCCTCAAAAAAATTGGTATGGAAGATTCCAATCTTGTTGGAACACCGATGGTCACGGGATGTAAATTATATAAAGAAGATGAGACACAAGAGGTGGATAATACTCTTTACCAATCCATGATTGGTAAATTGCAATATGTTGTTCACAACAAACCTGATATAGTACACATTGTTGGGATTGTTGCAATATTTTCTTCTAATCTGAAGGAAACACATATGTTTGCAGTCAAGAGAATTTTTAGATATCTGAAATGAACTAAAGATTTTGGTTTATTGTACAAGAAAGGATGTACTTTTGATCTGCAAGTATACACTGATGTAGATTGGGTTGGAAACATTGATGAAAGGAAAAGTACTAGTGGAGGAGCATTCTTTCTAGGTGAAATATTGGTCACATGGATAAGCAAGAAGCATAGTTGCATTTCACAACCTACTGCCAAGGAAAAATGTGTTGCTACTACCATGAATTATGCGAATATTGTTTAGATAAAAATACTAATTGAAGGTATGTAAGAGATTATCTTATATCATATAAGTATTTTCTATGATAACACAAGTGCTATCAATATATTAAAGAACCCGATTATATATTCAAAGAACAAGCACATTTCTATCAAGTATCACTACTTGACAGAACAAGTTCAAGAGAATAATGTGGTATTGAAATATGTGACTTCAAAGGAACAATTAGTAGATATCTTTACAAAGCCACTACCAAAGGATTCTTTTGAGTATCGCAGAGGTAAATTAGGGGTTCTTCCCCTATCCAATATTCACCAAGAAGCGTGAGTCATGCTAGATCAATTCTATACTTTATTAGAATATATATTTTTGAATTGATGTTAGCATGACACACTTTAGGTGATTCCTGAAGTTGTGAAGAGATTTCTATATATAATGAGTATTTGTACATGTAAGGTATAATACACTACTGAAACAGGTTTTCAAGAGTATAAAGTTTTGGCATTTTTGTTAAAGAGGGAGAGAATGAATTGATGAAATTTATCCATAAGGGAGATATTGAAGAATGAGGGAGAAAATAAATTGCTACTATCTACTCATAAAGGAGAATCAGAATGTATGATACAATATCAAAAGATTTATCCAAGAGGGAGAAGAGTGAATAGTTTGAAGATCATAAACAAAACTATTAACTCATAGGGAGTAATGAAAAAGATTGACAGTATTGAGAGTTTCCATCATCAATTTCTATAGTACTACTATAGTGTTTTCATCAATGCCAAAGAGGGAGATTGTTGATCAACTGATGGAGATGATGAAGACTGGGTGATAATAATTATACATGTTTTTAGAAATGGTTAGTGTTTGAATAATGGAATGGTGTGTACTGAGAGGGGAGGGGTGAATCAATACCCTTAAAATTTTTTTTAATTAACCTTAAATCCTTTTAGTAATCAATTCTTTGCATTACTGACCATATGCGTTATTCTATCTTTATGCATGTAATATCAACTCATAAACTTAATTGCATGTAAAAATTCATAGAAACATTCATGAAATGTAATGAAACATGACACAAGAATTGGTAATGCATAAAACCCTTGTTAGAAGGTAAAAACTGTGGTGGGGATGAAACCTACAAAGCTTCACTATCTGCAGAATGGAAGGTGTCGATTAAGGCTTACAAGTTTGATCACTTCTAATGATCTTAACCTATTAGGAGTAACATGTTTAGACTAGTTAAGGTCTACTATGTTAAGAGATTTAGCAACACTATTTAGTGTGCACTCAGTTAAGAGATTTACAAAAGGGTTGTTAAATCCACCTTCTTAAAGGATTTCTTCTATTTTCTACACTTGTTGGAATGTAGTCAAAAATACTTGTTGACCTGATAAAATGCAATCTTGAATTGCTGAGTATAGATCCTTTAAAGTTTACAATATGATGTATCACCTATATTGATTGATTAATACCTCTGTTCTGCTCGGTAGCCTTGAATTTGGTTCTTTATAACTGATTTCATCTTTTTTTGTCCTTCTGCATGAAAATCTGTATCTAATCCATAAATGTCTCTATGGCTACAATCATCATCACGTCATTTTGTTCTGATTTATTACACATCTATTAATACAATGAGTTGACCTAAATAGGTTTCATGCTTAGCTATGAAAACTCTATGATCAAAGGTTTACAACTTGACCTTGATCTCCTAGTTTGCATGTTTTCAATCAGTTAGACTGATTAAAACAATTACATTTTATTTACTTTTCCCTCAAGAAATGGTTTTAAAGATAAGCTTTAAATCTAAATATAAAACTTAAGTGTTTTATCTGACGTGTAACTCAGATCCACATTTCTCAGAATTAAAGTTTTCTCTCGGTAGACTTTTGCTTGGGTTGCTCTGTAGTCTTTCCTCGGTGATGTCTTTGTAGACATTGTACTTCTCAATTTTCTCCATAGACTGACTATCGGTTTACACTGTAAACTGTGTTGTCAGTGTTCACTATAAACTTGTATGTCGGGTTCCTCTGTGAACTTGTCTGTCAGGTTCCTTTGTGAACTTGTTTGTCGGGTTCCTTTGTGAACTTGTCTGCCAGTTTACACTGTGAAAATTCTATCGGTGATAGTGCACTTAGCATTTTTGGTGACCTCTGTGAACTATTGTGTCAGGTTGCACTATAAACATGTATTTCAGTGATCATGTTACCGACGGTTCAAAAAATGTTTCCTTTTCATACTAATGGAAAAATATGATCATCAATCTCCCCATTTGACATTAGTATCAAAAACTGATATGTGCAAAACTAAAATGTTTAGTATAGACACTTGTGTTTACCTTGTGAATATGACTCCCCCTATGTGCATGCCTCGGTATAGTATTTGTACATGTATATACATTTGCCTTTATACATATATTTCCCCTTTTCATCATTTCCCCCTTTCACCTCATCACACCAAATCATTTCCCCTTTTGTCATATCAATTCCCCCTTTTTATAATAATGACAAAGGTGTCATACTTACAATTTGTCAAAAATGTGGGAATGAGATTTTTGAATGTCCTCTATTTGCTTTTCCCACTGTTCTTTGAGGTGCTCAAGGGTCATGATCTCCAAGGTGATTCTTGCATGCATATCATAAATGCTTTCTGTTACAAATATTTCTTGGGTGTCAATCAATTGTCTTGCCAAAGTCATATGTTGTTGTTGTAATATGAGATTAGGTAGAAGTAGTAGAGCCCGGAGCTCAGTTACCTCATCTCTGAATTTGGATTCTTCCTCTAGAATCTCAAGTCTCAACCTTTTAGCTTCCATAATCTTGTCATAATGCAACTTGAATGCATTTTCATTGGTTGTAAGACCTTGTGTAATAGAATTAAGATATGCATCTATTTTTGCAATCTTCTCACTATTCCCTTAGTGAATTGCTCTAGTGTGCATAATTCTTGAACTAAGGTTATAAATTATGAAATAATTAGTTCCAATGTATTCACCAATTCAGATAGCTTTACCTTGTTCTCTGCCACTTCTTTGCTGATTTTCTCTGTTAGATTGTATTGGTACTTTTTCTCTACACGTTCTTCTATTGCCTTCTTTGCATCTACATTCTGTGATGTGATTGCTTTGGTAAGAACTGCTAATTGATCAAGTATAGGAGCATTTTGATCAATGTTGGTATCAGGTACAATCTACAATAGTATATCCTTTGTAGTTTCTAGTACCTGTGTCCTTGGTCTCCTTTTTGAGCTTATCTTGTATAGCTTTCTTTTTACAAAGTTCTACATACTTTGTAAGTGACTCTGGATCTAATGTCCTAGGATCACAGTATGGTATTTCAATGATCTCATCCAAGGTGACTAGATTTTTATTCTTCTTCTTCTTTTTCTTTGCAATTGTGGTGGAGGCAGTTGTATGTAGAACCATATCAAGATCCTTCTCTTGGTTTGATGTACTTGGTGAAGGCTTTAGGGGTGTTGTGCCTTTTACTTGCTGGTTGGTATTTACCTATTAGTTGGTAGTGGACATCTCCATGTCAACCTTATATTTATCTGTAGCTTCTCCTTTGGTATCCTTTGGTGTGACATCACCTTTTTCTTCACTTGCATCTTTCTTCTCTCCATCTGTTATGTTCTGTTCATCTATTATGCTTTTCTACTCCTCTTCACCCTTATCCTCGGGTATGCTTGCATCATGGTCAGGTGACTTCTCCTTTTCTGAGATGATATTGATAGCTTGTATCAATAATAGTATTTTTCCTGGTATATTAACATGTGCAACATTCGTTGTTGTGTCCTGTTCCTTAGTTTGCTCGGTGGCACTAGTGACATCTTCATCTAGCTTTACTTCATTGGTAGGATCACCAGTGATATATATTATTATCACATCTTGGATTGTGACATCTGTTGTGTCCTTTAATGACAGCAAAATCTGACATACATCATCCATGGCCTTGCTTTCCTTTGTTGTCAATTCAACTAGATTGACATCCTCAGTGTCATTTATTAAGATGTGTTCAGGGCTCAGTTTTGCCTCTTTCTCTTCATTTTGAGGCTTCTTGGTAAGTGCTAATACTTTCTTGGGGATAGTATCCTCTTTAGGTATATTGAATAATTTTCTCCAAGCATCATCACTTTCCTTGTCAAGCTCTATTAAGCTTCCCTATAGTACTTTGTAGGCTCTCAATTTTGCTGAGAACTTCTTTGAGTGCATCTTCATCATTTCATAAATTTCTTCCATCTTTGACTTGGGTGGCATGATTGAAACTAGGGATAATTCCCTTATTCAAAATCCAATGCAAATGTCCACCTTGTTGATAACCTATCTAGAAGTTCTTGTGGCATCATCTTATCAAACTGTATAGGTATATATTTGAATACACACATTGTCTTGATGATGGCTTCTTCTATTTTATTCTAATCTTTGGGAGATAAGGTTGGTCGTTGCCATATCTTAGGATCAGATATGCTACCTGTCTTGACTATTGATGCAACAATCTCATCAATTGTCATAGGAAATTTGTGCTTTTTGGGTTGTTCATCTTGTTCAGTGCCTTCCTTATCTTCCTTGCTTTGGATTAATCTCCTTCTCCTCTTTGGTTCTGATGTTTTCCTAGTTTGAGGGTTTTTTTACAAGTCCTCACTTGTCCTTTCTTAATCGGTGGTGAGTCTTCTTTTGTAGTTTGACTCCTTGTTCTTGATGCAGTAGTTGTCCTTGGTTTCTTTGGGGGTGGTGCCTCAGACTCTGTTGATTCTGTATCTTTACCATTTTGGTCTTCTTTCTGTCTATCTTTTTAACAACTAAGTCTGTATTGATTCTGGCCTTAGCTTCTTCATAGGTGCCAAATCTTGGTAATGATTTATCTAGTGGTTCATTCAATAATGCTTTAATTGCATTGGTGGCCTTATCTATGTTTATCTCATAGTCAACTGGTGCTAATCATATTGTCATTGGTACAACTGGTTTGATCAAGGTTGTATCTGTGTCCACCATGAAACAAATATCATCTTTATATTATTCTACCAGTTTTTCTAGTATCCTCATCCTTTTATGCATTATGTCCTTGAATCCAGTGAAATATTCATCCATAATTGATGTAAAGTTGTCCCCTAGTGACTTAATGAATTCACTCATTTGAATTGTCATTGGTCGGGTAGTGTCCCAATTGACATTACCAACAGATGGGAAGAAGTATTGCAAGTAGAATAATATAGACATGAGGAGTGAACTAAACTTACATTAATTTGATTTCACTGATCTAATGGTCCTCATTTTCTCCTCTAGTTTATTCAGTAGAAGCTTGGATAGATCCAGTTGTAGACCCATCTTGACAATCTTATGGGCAGTGTCAACTATTCTGCATGCAATGTTGTTCAGTTTGCTGGCTTGGAATACCTTGTATCCTAGAACACATGCACCGAACTTCAGTTCTGGATGGGTGATGGAATTTACCTTCAATCCTCTACCATCCCATACTGGACCTGTCATCTTTTCTATGCTGGGGAAAGGAGGATGTTTGAGTTCTTTTCCCTTGTTGGTTATTGGATAACCGGATACTGTGTGTATTACATCCTTGGTAATTGATTTTGGCTCGTCCAACCACATCTTTCAGTCATGTACCCAACTAAGAACTATCCAGATCCACTCGGTCTTGAACTCCTTTGGGAACATTAGGGCATTTGTCAGCCCTTTCACCTCAATGTGTTTATGTTCATCTTTGACATTTCTATCTATGCAAAGCTTCTTGAAAGCTTCCTCAACTTCCAGATCTCCAATTTCTGCAACTTTGCAGTGGATATAGGCTCGGACATCCTCGATTACCAAAACCCTAGGTGGTATTCTTGAAAATGTTCCAGCATCATCGGGTTGTGAAGTTACCTCTGGACAAAATTTGTACTTAGGCTCTTCACATGTAGTGTTCTTGATTAGGTTGACCTTTTTATCTTTGGCATTCTTGATCTTGGAAACACGAGATGTGGTTTCCATTGTTTCTTGAAATTAGGAATTTCCCATAAATAAACTATGATCTCGGTGAGTGTTTGATACTCACTTGAACTACTAGAGATGATGTGGATCTATTTGAATACCATGAATGTGCTTGTTAGTTTCTTTTGCAATCTAGTCGATGTTCTTCACTCTTTGCTTTTCTCTTTGCTCTTCTCTTCTTTGTTAATTACTTTGTAAATGAATGAGCTCTCTGTCACCTTTTAATAGATGATTCCCTAAGTGGTGCATTTAATTCTTTACCCACTTATCGGTGTTTGAAGGTGGAGTCGCTCGGGGAACTTGCTAACTTCATTCTCGATGAGAATGTGATGCTCGGTGTAAGTGTCAATTCAATTGATCTTTCACATGTTTACCGATGGAGCTCTATATGTAGCGAAGACTAATTTGTCTTTTACATGATTACCGATGATGCTCAGTTTACATCAACAACTTTAGCTTTTGTATGTTCACCGACAATTCTTGGTATGTATTGACTAATGAGATTGTATTGAAAAATTCATAACAAGTAATACCATTGTGCATCTTTATTCATGCTAGTTTGGCATTTTATTCAATGTATAATGGAACTGATGTAAAATATAACTTGGTATAGTGCAGTTTCATACTTACTTGTTCTACTTAGGTGGGGTTGGTGATATCACCAGATCCATTGGATAAGGTGTCACCAAATGTATTGCTTGGTCCATCATCATCTGTGTTTGTATCTTTCCTCCACATTTTTTTTCTCATTCTTTTGATATCTACAAAGGTATTTCTATTGGAAAAAGTGCTTGTCTCTATCACTCGATCTCTACAATCCTTTCTTAGATGATAGACCCTATGACAATTTAAGCATCCCCTTCCGGGGTTAGTCTAGCTTCTAGACTATCTTATCCATTTTCTCATGCAGTTTGTAGCTATTTTTCCATATCTACCACATGCTGTGCATTTTTTCCATGTGTTGTAATCCCAAACATATGAGTTACCCACTGGTGCAGGAGCACCTAAGTTAAGTTACACTATTTTTAGGCGATGTCCGTCGATTTCTACCCATCGGTTTTTGTTTGTCATAAATGTTTGTCAGTTTTTGTTCATCGACAATGCTTGTCAGTTTTTGTTCGTCGACAATGCTTATTCATTTTTGTTCGTCGGCAACGCTTGCTCATTTTTGTTCATCAGCGATGCTTGTTGCCAGTGTTCATTGGTGATGCTTGTTTGTGATAACCGTCGGCAACTATGTTTGTTGTCATGGTTGGAAACCGATGCTATTTCTGTTGTTCTAAAAAGTCAACACTAGCACTCGGTAGTATCGGTTGATGACCTAGGAAATGCGAATGTGATATTTGTGACCAGATGGGTCATTTTCAACAACTCTTTACGTGTCATTTTTGTTTGAAAGGATCAGGGACACCTATTCCTATTCTGGAAGGGTCATTTATTTCTCACTTTGGCCGCCTTTGTAGGGTGATTGAAGTTTT
Source organism: Thuja plicata (assembly GCA_018584345.1). Classification (NCBI taxonomy): domain Eukaryota; kingdom Viridiplantae; phylum Streptophyta; class Pinopsida; order Cupressales; family Cupressaceae; genus Thuja; species Thuja plicata. Next base: position 105,770 of record MU226887.1, on the reverse strand, counting down.
CCACGCATATCAGATATTTTGGGAGATATTTTGACGGATGTATATATAGCTGAAAAGCTTTTGTAATAAAGTAGTGAGATAGAGAATATAGATAGATTAGAGAAGAAGATAGACATAGATCGTATCATCCTATAATAGCTTAGTTCTTGTGAATAAGAAAGAATGTATTTAATGGATTTTGTGTGCAGTGTGTGTTATTATGTTCTTTAGGTTGAACCCGTCAGTTTAGCTTGGGAGATGAACCTATCCTAATGGGTTCTATAGCATGATATAGTAGCTTTACGGTGTAAGCCTATTCTAGGGCACTTGAGGTGAAGATCTTAGTGACTTCCTCAAGCTAGGCTGAAGCAATACCCTATATGGTCTGTGCAAGAGACCTTAGAGCACAGTCAAGCTGACTGTCGGCAACAACTAGACCTTAGGTGATTACATCATATTGGTATCGGAATGAGTTTGAGAATTGGGCTTGTATTACTTGGGTGTGATTTTTATAAGATTCTGTGAATTCATTCAATATGGTGACCAACACATAGCTAGCGAGGAACATGGATGAGAAAAGAGAGGAGAACAAACTCCTGAAGGAGCAGTTAGCCGAAATAGCATATAAACTAGAAGAAGTGCAGCTTCAAACTACAGAAGTCAGTGAACTGATGAGGGAAGCTGATGAGAAGGGTAAACAAGTGGCTGAGGAGGACATGATCCCAGAGCCAGACCTGATACTTAAAGAAGAACTATTCTTGAAAGCATTAAAGGAAATGAGAGGTAAGTCCTTAGAAGGTGTGCCTCTATTTAGTGGCAAAATGGATCCAAAATTGATTATGGAATTGATAGAAGGTCTTGAAAATCACTTTGATTGTGATATTGTGACCAAAGCTTAGAAATTTAGAGTAGCCAAGAAAATATTGAGAGGGACTATCCTCACTTGGTGGAAATTTGTCCAAGATGAAAGGAAAAAGGGAGGTAAGAACCCCATAACTAGTTGGAAGGGTATGGTGGCAAAGATGAAAGAAACTTATCTTCCTGATGACTATGAAGTGCAACTGCATAAGAAAAGGAAAAATTTGAGGATGAAAGACTTAGAGGTCAGTGCCTATACAGAAGAATTCCATAAGCTATGCTTAAGTCCCATGTGATGGAAGAAGAAAGCCTAAAAGTGGCAAGATATCAGAATGGCCTTAAATGGAGTATTCAAGAAGAAATTAGTCTCTTAAGCCCCAAGAATATCCACCAATGCTATCAATTAGCCCTTAAAGTGTAAGAGAAGTTCAAAAAGAAACAAGACTCAAATAGTAGAGGTAGAGGGAGAGACAATAGAGGTCATAGAGGAGGATATGGAGGAAGAAATCCTGAAGCTAAGACTCAGAGTGAGAATAAACTCACCGAGAATCAGGGAGAATCCAGTAACACTAGAGGTGGTTACAATAGAGGAAGAAGTCTAAATAAAAGTTCAAGAGGAAGGACTGATGGCCAAGGAAGAGGATCTTATTTCTCTTCTATGAAGTGCTATAATTGTCAGCAACTTGGACATCCTGCGTATCGATGTCCGAAAAAGAGCTCTACTTCCCAAGGAGGAGAGAAAAGAGCTAACGATGTGCAAGAAGAGTCTTCTAGCAGTAAGACTTCAGATATCCCTATAGGATCAGAGATGGGAGAGCGTTTGATGGTTCGAAGAACACTCCTAAAAGAGCCCATTAAAGAAGAGACAAGCCAAAGAAGATCCTTGTTTCAAGTCAATTGCAAAATACTCGGTAAGGTCTGTAAAGTTATCATAGATTTAGGATCTACTTATAATATTTTTTCTTTAGAAGCTATTGAGAAGTTAAAATTGACAAGGATTCCTCATACTAATCCTTATAAAGTTACTTGGTTGAATAGAGATCAACATGTAATAGTCAATGAACAAGCTTGGATAGAATTGTCCATAGGGAGGTATAAGGATAGAATTTTGTGTGATATCCTACTCATGGATGCGTGTCATTTTCTATTAGGTAGACCTTGGCAATATGACCGATGTGCAGTCCACAATGGAGCTAAGAATTCCTATTCCTTTAAGAAGGATGGCATGACTTTTAGGGTACAGTCAATCTTGGAAGAAGAAAAGGAAATAAAAAGAGGTCCCAACCTACTAGTGGTCGGTGAGAAAGAATTCCTAAAAACATTGGAAGAAGATGAAGTAAGCTTTGATTTGGTTCTAAAACCAAAAGGTGAGAAGAGGAATGAAAGAGAAGAGCTGCCTTTATAAATCCAAAGGTTGTTAACTCAATACCAGGATATAGTTAGTAATGGTTAACCAACTACCTTACCACCTGATAGATCCATTATTCATCAAATTGACTTCATTCTCAGAGCCTCAATTCTAAATAAAGCTGCTTATAAGATGACTCCGCAACAAAATGCAGAGATTTCTAACCAAATATAGGAACTAATTGAACAAGGATTGATTAGAGAGAGCATAATTCCTTGTGCTGTTCCCACAGTCTTAGCCCCAAAGAAAGATGGTACTTGGAAGTTGTGTACTGATTCTAGGGCCATAAATAGGATAACTATTTGGTATAGGTTTCCAATACCTAAGATAGAAGATTTGATGGATTGTCTTGGTGGAGCTAGATATTACTCCAAGATAGATCTTAAGAGTGGATACCATCAGATAAGAATTAAAGGGGGAGATGAGTGGAAGACTACTTTTAAGACTACTGAAGGATTGTATGAATGGCTAGTTATGCCTTTTGGGTTTTCAAATTCCCCAAGCACATTTATGAGATTAATGAATGAGGTTTTGAAGGACTTCATTGGAAAATGGGTTGTAGTGTACTTAGATGAAATCTTGGTGTTCAAAAAGACCAGAGAGGATCATCTTAGACATTTGCAATTAGTAATGCAGAGATTGCATGAAGAAAAGTTGACAATCAACTTGGAAAAGAGTGAATTCATGAAGCAAGAATTGGTATATCTCGGTTTTTTTATCTCAGAAGGTAACTTGAAGATGGATGTAAGAAAGGTGGAAGCAATCTTGAATTGTCCTACATTGAAATCAGCTACGAAGGTAAGAAGCTTCCATGGTTTGGCACAATTTTGCCAAAAATTTATCAAACAGTTCAGTGAGATTACTGCACCTATTTTAGATACCATCAAGGGAGGTATGAAATCCAAGTTCCAATGGAATGAGAAGGTTGAGGAAGGATTTGAGCATCTAAAGAAGAGAATAGTGACTCAACCAATTTTGACACTTCCTAGTTTTGACAAATTTTTTACTGTGGAATGTGACGCTAGTAATATTGTTGTCGATACAGTATTGAGTCAAGAGGGAAAACCAGTAGCTTTTCATAGTGAGAAACTCAATGATGCAAAGAAAAATTATTCCTCATATGATTTGGAATTGTATGCATTAGTGAAAGCACTAAGGAAATGGAGACATTATCTACTTCCTAAAGAATTTTTTGTCTTTACCGACAATCAGGATTTGAGTTTTCTAAGTTCACAAGATAAACTCAGTCACAAGCAAATGAAATGGGTGGAATACATTCAAGCCTAAGTTACCTTCACAATTAAGCATAAGAAGGGATTATAGAATAAGGTGGTAGATGCATTGAGTAGAAGGTTACTCATGGTGCAAGAAGTTTAGTTAAGAAGTGTTGGCATTGAAAGCTTCAAAGATCTGTATCCAGCAGATGAAGATTTTGCAGCAGCATACAAGGTATGTCAAGAGTATCAAAATCATTTTCATAGTGAATATTAAGAGTATACTCTTCAAGAAGGTCTTCTATTTAAGGGAGGACAAATTTGTGTACCAAGAGGTTCTATGCGAGAGAATCTAGTACAGGAAAAGCATAATGGTTCCTTAAGTGGATATTTTGGGTTGAATAAGACATTAGAATTGGTCAAAAGGTATTACTATTGGCCAAGAATGAATCGGGACATCTAGAGGTATGTCGAGACTTGTTTGGTTTGTCAGAAGGAAAAAGGGACTTCATCCAATGTAGGATTGTATCAGCCCCTTCCTATCCAAAATAGACTATAGGAATGCCTTAGTATGGATTTTGTTGTTGGGTTACCAAAGACCAAGCAAGGAATGGACAACATCTTTGTAATTGTTGACAGGTTCAGCAAGATGGCTCATTTTGTACCATGCAAAACCACACATGATTCTTGTTACATAGCCAATCTATTCTTCAGAGAAGCAGTCCGAATACATGGATTACCTTTGAGTATTGTGTTAGATAGACTCCAAGTTTATAAGTCATTTTTGGAAGACTTTGTGGCAGAAGCTTGGTACAAATCTTTCTTTTAGCTTAGCCTACCATCCACAAACCGATGGTCAAACTAAAGTGGTGAACCAAAGCTTAGGTAATATTTTGAGATGCCTTACGAAGGAGTATGGACAATCATGGGATCAGTTACTTGCTCAAGCAAAATTTGCCTATAATGATACAGTCAATAGGTCCACTGGAAAGAGCCCTTTTGAAATTGTGTATGGGATTCATCCTAGGGGTATATGTGAATTAAGGGATCTTGGTAGCAATACAGAGAGGAGTGGGTATGCTGAAGATTTTTCTCAATCCATGAAGGAGGTCCATGACTCAATTAAAGCAACATTGATAGCAAGTACCACTCATATCAAGCAAAAAGTAGATGTAAGGAAAAAAGATGTTCAATTTTAGGTTGGAGATTTTCTCATGGTGCACCTCAACAAGGCAAGGTTGCAAAAAGGAGTTCCAAGTAAACTTCAGATGAGGAAGATAGGCCCTTGTACAATATTGGCAAAATACGGGTCTATTGCTTATAAAGTTGATCTTCCTACAGACATAGGATTATCTCCTATTTTCAATGTGGCAGATTTGGTATCCTATAAAGGTCCAACTCCCGAAGGAGATTCTGATCTCACAGGAGATACTGAGGATCTCAAAGCACTGAAACTTCCTATTATAACCCAACTAAAGGCAGACACGATTCTGAATTCAAGAGTTTCCAAGCAGACTAGACGACAGACCTATATGGAACATCTGGTCAAATGGAAAGGCCAAGCTGATTCAGAGGCTACATGGGTACAGGAAACTGATTTTAAAAAGTTAGGCATCAATCCTGACTTACTTCGATCACTTGGAAGTTGATTTATTTTTGTTTGGGGAGTATGGTGTAGGAGAACCTAAGTTAAGTTACACTATTTGTTGGCAATGTCCATCGGTTTCTACCCGTCGATTTTTATTCGTCGTCAATGCTTGTCAGTTTTTGTTCATCGGTAATGCTTCTTAGTTTTTTTTCATTGACAATGCTTGTTCAATTTTGTTCGTCGGCAATGCTTGATCATTTTTGTTCATCGGTGATGCTTGTTGGCAGTGTTCGTTGGTGATGCTTGTTGGTGATAACCGTCAGTGACTATGTTTGTTGTTGGGGTTGGAAACCAACGTTGTTTCTGTTGTTCTGAAAAGTCAACACTGGTGCTTGGTAGTGTCAGTTGATGACCCAAGAAATGCGGATGTGACATTTGTGACCAGCTGGGTCATTTGCAATGACTCTTTACATGTCATTTTTGTTTGAAAGGATCAGGGACACCTATTCCTATTCTAGAAGGATCATTTATTGCTTAGTTTGGTCACCTTTGTAGGGTGGTTGAAGTTGTCCATGAGTATTAGATATTTTGGGAGATATTTTGATGGATGTATATAAAGCTGAAAAGATTTTGTAATAAAGTAGTGAGATAGAGAATATAGATAGATTAGAGAAGAAGATAGACACAGATCGTATCATCTTGTAATAGCTTAGTTCTTGTGAATAAGAAAGAACATATTTAATGGATTTTGTGTGCTGTGTGTGTTATTATGTTCTTCAGGTTGAACCCATCAGTTTAGCTTGGGAGATGAACTTATCCTAATGGGTTCTATAGCATGATATAGTAGCTTTACGGTGTAAGCCTGGTCTAGGGAACTTGAGGTGAAGATCTTAGCGACTTCCTCAAGCTGGGGTGAAACAATACCCTATAAGGTCTATGCAAGAGACCTTAGAGCACAGTCAAGCTGACTGTCGGCAACAACTAGACCTTAGGTAATTACATAACTGACTCTTTTTGGTTGATAAGCATTTTCTTGTTCTTTTGGCTTCCATGCTTTCTTTTTCTTTTTCCTGTATTCAAGAAATGTGTGCCCATGCATTTTGCAAGTAGGACAATATTTTTCCATGTAGGTTTCCTTCTTTGGTTGTTTCACCTTAGATCAGCATTCATGTGCTCTATGTCCTTTTTTATTACAGTTATAACAATTTCCTATGAATGTAGATGTGGATTTAGGAATACCCCTAGCTTTGTTCCTACAAACACTTGAGGTGTGGCCTGGTTTTCCACAGTGATTGCATGACTGCAACCTTGGCCTTGGATTTGTGTAGAAATCTTTTTGATCAGCTTGGTATGATGATTCTCCATGCTCGGTATACCCTAGATCGGTATTGTTGTTAACTCTTCTTTGTCCTTCCAGAAAATCATCCATTATTTTTGCGCTTTCTTCAGCTTTCTTAATCATATCATTGTGTTGTTGTTGAATCCTTCATTCATGCTTTAGTCTTTCATTTTCTTCTCTTAGCTCACCAATGGTTTCCAATTTCCCATTCAGTTCTATGTTCACTCGTTTTTCCTCATGACTCATACGAACTATTTGATTAGTCATCTCATGATGATTTTCAGTAAGTCTTTGTATTTTTTATTCTTTCTCTTCTATCTTTTCAGTGATCTTCCTCCTATCATTAATAGCTAGTGTTATTTCTTTCTCAGCTTGTCTAGCATTATTCATAACCTCAATCATCCTTACCATCTATGTCTCTTGATTGATTTGCAATTATTTCACTTGTCCAGCCAGATGTTGATTGATTTCATTTAGATTTGTAATGCTTCCTTCAGATATGTCTGATGTATTGCTAAAGTTAGATCCTGTTGACTCAAAAAAATTAGGTATCTCTTCTTCATGATAGTTTGTTTCTATTAGAAAAATAATGAAATGAAGAGCAAGGAAATTGTTTAATCTAAGAGTTAGGTTTAAGAAGTGATACCATGAATAATGCAAAACCAAGTGCATACACAAAAACAACAAGGCAAGGAGACAATATTTTGAAGGGGGAAAAGCATAAAAAAACCCCAGTGATAATATTATGAATGGGTAAAAAATGCCTAGAAAGAGAGAGAGCTATGCTCTTACACTTAAAACTCAACTCACTGATTCATTCAGTAGAACTGAATACAGTAATAACTGATTCACCAAATAAATTAATAAATCAAACAACCATACATCTCATAATATGAAAATCAATCATTCAAACTCAGTTAACACATATTTAACTCAGTTGACACCAGATTTAATGAGGAAATATGGGAAAAACCTCTGTGGGAATTGTGACCCACAATAAAAATATACCTTTCTGAAGTATGCTTGGTTAATAACTTATCCTAATAAAGATTACAAACACATTTGCTAGATGTGACCTTGTTAAGGGATTTACCTTAGATCGGTTAAGAGCTTCACCCTGTTAGGAGTGGCCTTCCTAGAGGACTTTAAACACTCTTTTGGAATGTCACCTACATCTAGGATTTTAAAATAGGACTATTAAATCCACTCGGTTAAGATATTTTCTCTCTTTCAAATGCTAATAAGAAATAGTAAAACTTTGATCTGTAAATATAGAAACTACCTTTTTCTTGGTTCTGATCCTTTATGCTCACATGAATACTGGAATCACATACTCTATTTGTCTATGTTTCAGACTGTAAATTTTTCTCTTTCTTGTTCTCTGTTATGCTCGGTAACTCTGTTCTTCATCTTCTACTGATTCTTTAATTCAATTCACCAGCATCATAATCTCTGTTGATTTCTCATTAATTATATAGACAAAATTGTGCCTCTTAACCTCCTTAATTAGGTTTTCCATCATTTGTGCTCAGTCGTTTGATCATCTTCTTCATAAATCTTAACTCGGTAAACCATTTAACTTTTACCTCATAACTTGAACTTTTCTTGGAACTCTCATAATCAGGTTTAACCACTTGAACTTCTCCTTAGATCTTCTCATTAGATTTTCTCTCTCGTAGATCTTCTAAAAAACTTCATTTAATTCTTATCTCCATCTAGAGCCTCATATCTTTGTATTAAATTTGATCTTATCACCATTTACAATCAATATCCTATACTCGGTAACTTGCTTTGCAACTAGGTAATTAACTTTGTTCACTGCTCGGTAATTGAAACACAAATCTATACCGATTGACTCTATCTAGCTCGGTAGAGTAACTCTTTTCAGTCATACCTTAACTCTTTGCAATTTCCAACTTAATCAATCAGGTGTACCGACTTGATAATATCAAATATATAGTAACAAACAACTATATAAACATTACTTCATCATTTTCTGATCTATATTTGTCACCCATTTAACTTCTCCTTCTTATGATATAGTAACTCAATAAAAATTAGTAAAGCAATTGCTTGACATCAATGACAAAATAATAATTTATCTAACTGATGATCATATTTTTCCATTAGCATGCAAAGGAAAAAGTTTTTGAACCATCAGTAACATGATCACCGAAAGACAGGTTTATAGTTCAACCTGACACAACAGTTCACAGAGGTCACTGAAAATGCTAAGTGCACTATCACTGACAGAATATTCACAGTGTAAACTGATAGACAAGTTCACAAAGGAACCCGACAGAAAAGTTCACAAAGGAACCTGACATACAAGTTTATAGTGAACACCAACAACATAGTTTACAGTGTAAACCAATAGTCAGTCTACAGAGAAAACTGAGAACCATAATGTCTACAAAGACATCACTGAGGAAAGACTACAGATCAACCCGAGCACCAGTCTACCGAGAGACAAACTTAATTCTGAGAAATGTGGATCTGAGTTACACGTCTGATAAAACACTTAAGTTTTATATTTACATTTCAAGCTTATCTTTAAAACAATTTCTTAAGGGACAAGTAAAGAAAATGTAATTGTTTTAATCAGTCTTTAACTGATTGAAAACATGCAAACTAGGAGATCAAGGTCAAGTTGTAAACCTTTGATCATGGAGTTTTCATAGTTAAACATGAAACCTATTTAGATCAAATCATATAAATAGATGTGTAATCAATCAGAATAAGATGATGTGATGATGATTGTAGCCACAAAGAGATCTATGGATCAGCTATAGAGTTTCATGTAGAAGGACAAAAAAATATGAAATCAGTTATAAAGAACCAGATTCAAGGCTACCTAGAAGAATAGAGATATTAATAAATCAATATAGGTGATACATCATATTGTAAACTTTAAAGGATCTATACCCAGCAATTCAGGATTGCTTTTTATCAGGTCAACAAGTATTTTTGACTACATTCTAACAAGTGTAGAAAATAGAAGAAATCCTTTAATAAGGTGGATTTAACAATCCTTTTGTAAATCTCTTTACCGAGTGCACACTAAATAATGTTTCTAAATATCTTAACAGAGCAGACCTTATCCAGTCTAAACATGTTACTCCTAATAGGGTAAGATCATCAGAAGTGATCAAACTTGTAAGCCTTAACCAGAACCTTCCATTCTGCAGATAGTGAATCTTTGTGGGTTTCATCCCCACCACAATTTTTACCTTCTAACAGGGGTTTTTTGCATTACCAATTCTTATGTCATGTGTCATTACATTTCATGAATGTTTACATGCAATTAAGTTTATGAGTTGATATTACATGTATAAAGATAGAATAGCACATATGGTTGGTAATGCAAGGAATTGATTACTAAAAGGATTTAAGGTTAATTGATAAAAAATTTAAGGGTACTGATTCACCCCTCCCGTCTCAGTACACACCATTCCATTATTCCAACAATTGGTATTAGAGCTAGATCTCTTATTGGGAAAAGTTTAAATCACTTGAGAGAAAAGATCATAGAATGGAGAGGTATAAGCTAGACAAGAATATTGAGAATTAGAAGTTGCAGATATAGATCTTCTATGAGAAATAAAAAGAAGATAGAATCAAGATGAGAGAGCTACTAGATGAAAGAAAGGTTATGACATCTCGCTGTAATGAAACTGTTAGAATTAATCTTTCCTTGGTTGTTATATTTACTAGGATAAACCAAGGTATCCTTTATATTATTCTTGTAATCTTAGATATTCCTCCTTATGAGGAATCCTACACTTGTCTCACACACTTA
>MU226887.1:56434-74306 GCA_018584345.1 Thuja plicata | reverse complement strand
AGTGCTTTAAGTGGGGATTTTTATTTATTTAATTAAAAGAGGGGTTTTCTTTCAATTAAATAAATTAGAAGAATTTTATTTAATTAAATGGGAGGAAATTGAATTTAATTAAATAAGAGGAATTTTAATTAATTAAAAGGGAGAAATTTAACTTAATTAAATAAGATAAATTTTATTCAATTGAAAGGGAGATTAAATATTTTAATTAAATAAGATAAATTTTATTTAATTAAAAGGAAAATTAAATATTTTAATTAGATAAAAATGAGCAAACCTTAGGAAATATTGAAATAATTGAATAATTGAATTAATTACAATTTGATCAAGGAAATTGATTTGAATTGAAAATGTTGCAAAACATTGATTCAGAAATTTGATAAATTGATAAAATAATAAATGGGGGCCAAAGTCTAGGCGACCATTTTAGGGTGCATACAAAGACTAGTATTTTTGGATGTTTAGTGGTGACTGTGTTTCAATATATTTTTTTTGGTATGGCTTGAAATTGCAATATTTTGGTATGTGGACCTATGTGGCATGTTTGGGACATATGTGTGTGTCCTCAACTTGATTGGTTCATGATTTGGAGGTTCACAAGCAATTTTTCTTGATTGACACATGTTACTATTGTGTTCTCGAGATTTACTTCAGAGATGATGTTGAATTTAGAGATTTGAGTTAATGTGGATGTTCCTGAGGTTATCCATGATTCTTGTGGATTTTTTAGATTGTCCTCATATTGTGTTGTTGACTCGCATTGATTTGTGTGATTGCATTTGATGATTTTTTGTTGGTGAGTTCATATTCATAATGTTCTTGGTCGACTTGGTGATGTAGCATGTTGCAGATGGTCGAGGCATTATACTTGGAGGTATTTCATGTTTAAGGCATGTGATTTGGGACCGTGCTATGTCGTGGTCTAAATTGACTGGTTCACATTAAATATTATGTCATGTATAATTATAATTTTGTAATTTAGGTCCTTAGCCAACCTTGTGATAATAAATTTATGAATTATATAAAAGTAATGGTCTTGCAATCATGGATGTGTGTGAAGAAAGTGTGATAGAGGTGCCAGAGTGTGTGAAGAGGTATTAGTGGAATTTGGAATCGAGGCAGATATCTAATGGGGAAAAAAAGTTGTACATATGTACTTCAATGGAAATTACCTAGGCATTTTGAAGTTTTTATTATCAAGTTCATGACTTGTGCATTGTTTTCTACTATGGATTGTAGTCCATGATTGATGTAAGAAAATGATCTTTCCATGGGGTTGTAGCCCTTAATGTATTTGAGTAGTGAGCTCTAGGTAGTATTCCTGAATGTATGTCCATTCCCATTGTAATACCTTTAACATGGTATAGTGCTTTTAACAAAGTGCATCGTCTTGTGGGTTCATCCCCATCGTGGTTTTTCCCTTGACCGGGTTTCCACGTCAAAAATATTGGTGTTATGTATTCTTTATGTGTTGTGGATCTATGCTTTACTATTCATTAATTAAATTTGTGGTTTAAGGTTTAAATTTGGTCAAAGTTTGAAGTGTTGGACACAACTGATTCACCCCCCTTCTCAATTATGTGTTGCCTTATTTATATCAATTGGTATCAGAGATAGTTCCTCTTTGGGAAGATAATTTCTTGAGGAGATCTGAGATGAAAGATTTTAAGAAGGGCAACCCGAGATTTGATGGCACTAACTATTTTATATGGAAAGGTTGCATGGAAACACACTTGAGATGCATTGGTGAAGAATATTGGGAGATCACCGAGTCAGCATATAATCCTCCTACAAATCTGTCTACTACTACTCCTGATGAGAAGAAGAAATATGAATACAATATAAGAGATGTGGAAATATTCTTGAGTGCCCTATTTGATACAGAGTACACAAATGTTATGGAATTAAAGACTGCACATGAGATTTGGAAGAAGTTGGAAACCTTACATGAAGGAGATGCCTATGTGAAGCTAGCCAAGTTGCAGATTCTAAAAGGAAAGTATGAGACATTGAGGATGAGTGAAGATGGGAATGTTACTCCTTACATGCATAAGGTGAATGAGCTTGTTTGCGGAGTCTGATGTGTTGGTGAAAAGTTAGAAGAATTAGAGATTGTTGCTAAAGTTTTGAGATCCTTACCTCCCTCCTAAAAACACAAGGTTATTTCTATTGAAGAGATCATAACATTGAAAAATGTGACAAGAGACATGTTGATTGGTAAATTACTTCTTTTGAGATGAGTGAATTTGGTGATGCTCTTCCTAAAGTTGAGTCTACATTCAAAGATACTATTAATAAGGATAAGTAGAGATGTGATATAGGAGAAGCCTTTTTTATAGTACATCAAGATATGCAAAAGAATGGGAATAAATTGAACAAGAGAGAAAGCTTGAATAACTTTAATCCCTTATTCCAAAGATATTGCCTAAAGGTATTGGTAAGTATGAAGGAAATTTTCCTCCTAAATGTTTTTCTTCCAAAAATATTGGTCATTTTGCTTCAAGATGTCTGTATAGAGAGCCTAAGCATAAACCTAGAAAATTCCAACCTATATATCAAAAGAAATGTTATTATTTTGTTTACAAAGGCATGAAAAATTATGATTTTGATGAAGGTGGTTCAAAAAATGATGAATGGGTATTTATTTCTATCAAGGAAGAAGATTTGATCCCTAATGAAACTACTAGTTGCATGAATTTCGAAAGAGCCCTAGTTGCACATGTTGAAAAAGAAAGATAAATGGGTGATTGATAGTGGATGTTCACATCATATGACTGGAGATAAGAGAAAAATTGTGATCATGGAAAGGTATGATGGTGGTGTTGTTAGATTCAATGATGACACTCCTTGTCTGATCCGTAGCACAAGATCCAGTACTCTTGATGGTAAGAAAAATACTGATGATGTTTTATATGTTCATGGTCTAAAGCATAATCTGTTGAGTGTTGGACAATTAGTTGACAAAGGTTATGATCTGGGATTCAAGAATGGCAAGTGTAGAATCTTGGGAAGTTCTGGTATTGAGATTGCATCAGGTACAACAACAAAAGGTAATTTCTTTCATACAAATAGTATTGAGAATAGATGTTTGATTGCTCAAATTAATGATAGTTGGTTATGGCATAAGAGGTTGTGTCATGTGAATTTTGATAATATTATCAAGATAAGTACTACCAAAGAAATAATATATCTACCTAAATTGTTGAAGCCTTCGAATGCTACATAGTGTAAGGAATGTTAGATGGGTAAGCTAACTTGATCCACTTTCAAAAGTAAGACTTATTCTTTAAATGGATTGTTAGATATTGTACACATTGATTTATGTTGTCCATCTAGAAATAGAATTTATTATGGAGATAGATATTTCATACTATTCATTGATAATTATTCAAGGATGATGTGGGTTACCTTTTTAAAGGAGAATTTTGAAGCCTTTGATAAATTCAGAATCTATAAGGCTATGGTTGAGACAAAGATAAGTTTGAAGCTGAAATGTCTAAGATCTGATAGAGGTGGTGAATTCACGATCGATGAATTTAATGCATTTTGTGAAGAACATGAGATAAAGAGACAAATATCTACACCATGGATCCCACAAAATAATGGTATTGTAGAGAGAAGGAACATAACTATTCTAGACATTTCAAGGACAATGATGATTGATGGAAATGTTCTGCATGTTTACTATAGAGAAGTTGTGAGTATTGTAGTTTATACATTGTAGAAATCAAGCATGGTACTGGTAAGATTCCTTATGAACTATGGTATGGTCATATTCCTATTGTGAAATATTTCAGAATCTTTTGAAGCAAATGTTATATTAAAAGAGATGAAGAATGAGGGAAATTTTATCCTAGATGCGATGAAGGTATTTGTTTTTGGTTATTCTACAAAGAGTAAGGCATACAAATGTTACAATAACAGGTTGAGAAGGATAGTTGAGAGTGATAATGTCAAAGTGGATGATAAAAATGAGAGACAAGATAGATCTTATGGATATGACTCAGATGATAATGATGACAATACTAATCAAGGAATGCAATAAAAAAACTCAAAATCAAAATCATATTGTTCTAGGGAGTTCAAATGAAGAAGTCATTGCAGATGAATATGAAGCAAAGACACAAGAGTCCACTATACATGAAAATCCTAAGACTCCAAGGTATATGAGATTGAATCATTTATAAAAGTAGATAATAAGTTTTAAGAATAAAGGTGTTCAAACTAGAAGAAGACTTACAGAAAATAGAGAAGATGTTTGTTTGATTTAAAAGATTGAACCTAAAGATGTGAATGAAGCTTGCAAAGATGAACATTGGGTGAAAGTTATGGAAGAATAATTCGATCAGATTGAGAAGAATAAGACATGGGTTTTAGTTCCCAGACCTAAGGATAAAAATATGATAGGTACTAAATGGGTTTTTAGAAACAAACTAAATGGAGATGGGGAAGTGGTCCGGAATAAGGCAAGACTTGTGTGCAAAGGATATTCACGGATGGAAGGTATTGATTTTGAGGATACTTTTTCTCATGTTTCTAGAAATGAATTTGTTAGATTATTTATTTCTTATGTTGTTTACAAATATTTGAAGGTCTATCAGATGGATGTCAAGTATTCATTTTTTAAAGGTGAGTTGGAAGAAGAAGTTAATGTTGAGAAACCAGATGGATTTACTTTAACAGAATAGAGAAATATGATTTGTTGATTGATGAAAACATTGTATGGATTGAAACAAGTCCCTAGATCCTGGTATGAGAGATTGGACAAGTATTTACTGAAACTTGGATTTAACAAAGGTACTACTGATAGTAACTTATACTTAAAGATTGATCATTTTAGTTGTTTGATTATTGAAGTATTTGTTGATGATATCATTTTTTCAGGTAATGATAAGTTGAGTAAAGAGTTTGTCAATTAAATGAAAAAATAATTTGATATATCTACGATTGGTGAGATGAAATTCATTTTTGGTCTACAAATTACTCGATCAAAAAAAAGAAATTTTATATCTCAGTCCAAGTATGTGAAAGAACTGTTGAAGAAATCTTGTATGGAAGATTCTAAACTAGTTGGTACTTCTATGGTGACCAGATGCAAGCTGAAAAAGGATGATGAATCTCCTAGAGAAAATAAGACAAGATACAAATAAGTGATTGCTGGATTTTTATATTTGACTCAAACTAGACCTGATATTATGATTTTTTTTGCATTAATGCTAGATTTCAAGCAGATCGTAAAGAATGAACTGTGATATCCGAGGGATGATGATTTTACATTTATTTTACTGATGTTGATTTGGAAGGTAATGTGGATGAACAGGAAGAATAAAATTGGTGGTGCATTTTTATTGGCAAAGAGATTGGTTTCATGGAAGAGAAAAAATAAAAATCGTACTTCACAATCTACTGTAAAGGCAAAATATGTTGTTGATGCTATAATTGTACACAAGTGATATAGATGAAGCAAATATTGAAGGATCTCATAATTGAGTATGATGAGCCTATTGCTATCTACTATGATAATTTAAGTGCAATCAATATTTCTAAGAATCTAGTGTTAGATTCAAAGACAAAACATATATCTATCAAGTTTCACTTTTTGAGAGATAAGGTTAATGAGAAGGAAGTTAGATTGGAGTATGTGTCTACTACGGAACATATTAAGGATATCCTCATGAAGTCATTTCCTAAGGATACTTTCAATTATCTCAGAGGTAAGTTAAGGGTCCTTACCCATCCTGATCAGAACTAAGGTGCATTTGTGTACATCTGTCCAATATATTCACAAAGATATCTTTTATCTAGATTGATGTTTTGGTGGCTACTACTCAGGGGGAGTAGTCAACTTAATTGGTGAGTCAGATGTTTAGATTTGTGTTCATATTTTTGGCCTCCATGGTTAATTGCATATATGTTCCTTTGACATTTACCTCAAAGGAGGAGATATATTCATGTGAAAAACAAAGAAAAAACAAATGGTGAGAAAAATTCAGTGTTGGGGAGAGATAACAAAAGGGGAGAAAATTCCAATGAGGAGAGATTCAGTATGAGAGCAATTGTTGAGAAAAGATAGGTAAAAAATGTATTGCCTTTTTCATGTATGGCATGTTAGGGATAAAAAAAAGTAATTGTTCATTTAAAGAAACTCTCCTGATGTCATATAAGATGACATCTCAATACCCTTAAAAAGGCTCTTTTCATGCTCTGATATGAGCATGACTTGGTTTGAATGGTAAGTGGTGGATGTGGAACAATACCTGATTGGGAACCCATGGGTATTCTTTAGATGAGTTGGTACAAAAGAGATGCCTTCATTTTCCTTATCCTTAGCCTCTAGTGGTTTATACCATATGGAGTGTTGGGGGTGGCTCTAGCTGGGTTGCAAGGGTGTATTCTCTGAGTGTGGCGCAAAATATCTTGAGGTCATTCCAAAAAACCATGTCCTCATTCTCAGATTCTCCTTTCTCATCCTGAGCCTCGGAAGATAGTTCCTAAGAAAATCTCTCGTCCACTGAACTTTCATAAAATATTGGGGAAGAACTCTCCTCATCCTCAAAAAATTGAGGGAGCTTAGAAAAGAGAGCTCAGTTTGCCAGCCTCTAGATGTGGTGGAATAAAAAATTTCTCATTATGAAGTGAACTTGTCAATGTCAGTTGATCTCCATGATGACTTTATCATTTTTCCTCTCTACGTGCCAAACCATTAGTTCGCCCTCAAACAAGGAAATTGCATCTGACATCAAGCTTGTCGGGACTTCATTGACAAGAAAAATAAATAAATATGCCACACATAGCATCCATGTTTGGAGACCACTTTAGCGAGTTATTTGCCAAAATCTGAAGATCACCATGGCAATTGGCTTGATAGGAACCTTTATGTACCACAAATAAACGTGTGCCCAATTGCAAATTTTTGGGACTAGATTTTGATGTACTCAATTTGTGTGCCCTAAGGTGAATCATTATTCTAATACTGGATAATATACATAAGTAAGCCATCTTTCAGGCCCCATACCTCAGTACCTGAAATAATTCCTTTTAAACTACCTATTTCTCTTAGGGCCTGTTTGGTGCTTGGAATTAATTTAACCAGAATAGGCCTATTCTAGAATAAGGACCTATTCTCGGATTAATTAATCCTGAAAATGAAAGCTGGAATAAGATATTCTACTTTTGGATCCCATAATGTGGAATTGGAATAAGGATTATTTTTCATTTTTTAATTAATTTAAATATTTTTAACTTATTAAAAAATTATAATTAAAAAAAAAAATCTTACGAATTTTAGTTTTTGAACTTATCATTTTTGTTGCTGGTTTTTTAATTAAAATATATATGTATTTTTAACTTATATAATTTTAAATTAAACTACATGTATTATTAACTTTAAAAAAATAAGATCATAAAAAAAAAATTCTTACAAATTTTAAATTTTTTTTGATCGGTTCAAATTTTAATTTTTGAATTATTAACTTTAAAAAAAAATTAAATAAAAATTAATAATAATAATCAAATAATAAAATAATAATAATAATTTTCCCACAAAACCTAAAGAACCGTTCATGCACAGACCCAACGACTTATACATTTTGTTGTAATTTCGAATCCATAAATAGCTTATTCTGGAATAAGAAATGAATTCTAGGTTTTTTTTGAATTAATTAATCCAAGCATTGGCCCAAAAATGGAGATTAATTTCTAATTTAAGAATTCAAAAAATGGCCACAAACGGCGAATCATATGACCCCATTTCATTTGCAACTTCTTTAAATTATTCATTTCATGCTATAAATCTACCAAAGCCTCTCGTTGAGGTTAAAACTTCACATCCAAGTTGATCCCCATACCAAATCAGGACATCCTTGCAATTGTCCATACTATAAAGAGCTCATGTGCAAAGTTTCCACAGTCCCATCCATTCATTTGATATTTTTCTATTTCCAAAACAAATGTAGTTTATACAAATTTATCATCCGCACAATAACATAACTACTTAGAAGCATACTTTGAAAAAAATTATTTTTCAATTGGATTGATATTGTAGTAGAAAAATTGCAACTTGTAATTCTCTATATGACAATGAACCTGCATTCCAAAGTGTAGGTCTTCATTAGTCAATTTGGTATGTTTTCAGAGTTGAAAGCAATTTACAAAGGTTTATTAGCCGATTCTCCATAAAATAGTTGGAGGCCATCTTTGACAATTAAAATATGGTACCCTTGGATGAATTTCTCATAACTATTTTTTGCAATAGATTCTTTAGTAAAAAATCTACACAATGGTCCAAGTTTCAAAATTCCATGATAAGGAATGATTGGTTTACTAAAGCAGTTTTGAATGCAAAAGGTTCAGTTTGGTCGCTTTTACAAAAGCTCAAAACATACAGTCTAAGGATACAAAATCTCATTTTTTTTATTAGCTGATAGGCTTCTCTTGGGGAGAAACCGTCAACCAAAAAATTGTCTCACACCCCTGTATTTCTCCTGCCGGCCATTTTTCCAAGTGCTTTTCATGGGTCTCCGGTGCGGTAAACATTTTCTCACGCCAAAAGACTAACATTTTTGGGTGTCCAAAAACCAAATAAATCCTTTTGAGTTGTCATTAAACTGCAAAACGAGTAGATTTCTCATCTATTATATTAGATTCACTCCTGTTATCTCATAAATTTAACTCTCGCATCATGATAGATCATATTTGTCAGATGTTAATTCACAACTACCTTGGTTGAAATGTATGGAAATTGTGGAAGGATGGACGAGGCATGTGATCTGTTAATCAACATGCCTCAAAGAAATATGTTTTTATGGAATGCGATGGAGCCATATTCTCATCTGTAAGATCTCCATAAGTATATTTTTGAGTGAACAGTTTTCAATTACATAGGTGCTTTGGGCCCTTGGGGTTGTGCAAAAAATGGGCACTTTAGAATCAGGTATAGACATCCATTGAAGCAATTGATTTCAAATTTCATTGTTGGAATGTCTGGTAAGAATGTATGCAATAATGTGGATGCATAGAAATGAAATGTCAATTGTTTAATCAAAAAGATTTAGAGCTCTCCATTGAATGATATGATTGTAGCTATAATGTGTGTTTGTTGAAAGAGATTTTGTAACTTTCAAACAATTGTGATTGACAGGTGTAAATTTAGAGCACACAACTTTTTCCAGCATCTTCACAGCCTAGGGTCTTGGAATAGGGTAGCAACAATATCAGTAGTTTTCCTCTCATTAACTAATGTTCTCGTCTCTTCCAACGCTTCCATTTGCATACAAAGAAATGAAAATAATAGTAACCGTACCACAAATACAAAGATTTATCATCATGGAAAGTAATCTCTGGAAATGTCAATAAATGATGGATTAAATAGTAATGGTGGAATATTTTATTAAATAATTCAAATCAATAGTATTTAAATTAATGACAGTTGTGTTTAAATTAGATTAAGAATATAAAAAATCTGTTATCGCAACGACACTAAATACTATTCTTAATAGGGAGTTGGACAGGAGAGATTGCAGGGCTAGAGGTCAAGCTAACTTTTGGGAAGATTACTAGACCATGGACCACATCCTGACTTTGCGGGAAATTATTGAGGAGGCTCACCATTATTCTATGAAATTCTATTGCTGCTTCATTGACTTTTGTAAGGCATTTGATACCATTCCTCGGGTGGCCCTCTTCCAGAGACTTAGAGAGATCAGGATTTCTGAGACTCTTTTGACAGCTATTTTGAGACTTTACGATCATGTTGAGGGCAGATTTAGAACTCATGAGGGTTTCTTTGACCCTATCCAGAGCACTATTTGAGTGAAATAGGGGTGCCCCCTTTCCCCCACCTTGTTTGACATCTACATTGACGAGCTCGATGCTTTTCTTAGAGATTCCTCACTTCCAAGTGATGGTTGCTACCTGCACCAGGTTCTTATCTCCATTCTCCTCTTCACTGACGATATGATTCTCCTTGCCTCCTCACCAGAAATTATCCAGAGATTTATTGATAGCTTGGCCTCTTTTTATGATTTGAGACAGCTAGTGGTGAATCTCAGTAAGACACGGGTGATGATCTTCAATTGCCTGAAGACCTCACATCTTCATTTCTACTATCACAGACTGGAGATTGAGATTACTTCTTCATACACCTACCTTGGGGTCAAGTTCTCCAGCCCTTGCTTCAGCCTGAGACCCATCATTCTATCCAGGATCAGTAAAGGGATGGGTTCCCTTGCCATGTTGGAGAGACAGTGTTTCAGACATCATTTTCAAGACACCACGTCCAAGCTATCCCTCTTGGATTCCTTGGTTAGACCTATGGTACTTTATGGCTTTATTGTTTGGGGGTCATCCCTTCTAGATTTTGATTGGGCCTCTATTGAGCATGTTCAAACTATCTTCCTCCAGCGTATCATCAGATGTCATCGGTTCACCTCTCATAGCATCATTCTGGCTGATTTCAGGGCTCATCCCTTTAGATTAGGGATCATCTTTGATCTGGTTTTGTTTATTCACCACCTCCATTGTTTTACAGAATCCAATGATAGTCACAACAAATACTCCTACCTAGCATATTTCTCTTCAGTGGCACTTGCCAAGTCAGACCCCTCCCCCAGAGCCTGTTGTTGGTATACCCAGGCCTCTTCCCTTTTAGGTTCCATCAGGATTGACATTGATCACCTCCCCCCTATCAGTTCTCTCTTGATGCTTTGGCTCACCTCCTCCCTTCCAGACAAGAGTTGAACAGACATGTCAGACTTGACATATACAGGCAGTATATCACCATGACCTGGATCAACCCGTGTGGGGGTCTGCGCCAGAGGATGGCTTTTTATGCTGAGCACTTTCTAGACATTTGATATGGGATTATTATTCATCCTAGATACTTATCCTAGCATTCTTGCCATGCCCTTTGCATCACACTGGGATCTTGTAGGTTTGGATCTCACCGCCTTCAGGCCCAGACAAACCATCACATTGACAGAGATGATCATATTTTTAGGTTATGCACCCTAGCCAAGATTAAGACTGAGACACACTTCATCTTCCATTGTCCTACTTACTATGAGATCAGAGGAAGATTCTATTGCTTAATCAGAGGGTGCATTTCCTTGACTACTTTCTTCAACTACACCGATCAGAGATGCTTGGCACTTTATCTTTGTGAGACTGTACAGCTCCGCGAGCATACTCTATAGCTTCTTTTCCCCAGAGACAGATATTTGATCAGCTCATTACAACCTTCTTCATGCCCTCATCTCCTTTATGGGGGGGGGTGAAGCGGCCTCACATTTCCTCCATCACCGGTCACTCTAGATCTGTGAGACCCCGCAACACCTTTACCCGTTAGGGACACATCTCTAGCAACTCACAGCGACGATCCATGGTTCCTGCTCATCTGGATCATTATCCTTCAATGTTGGATTTCTTTCTACCTGAAAAATGATCCTTAGTCCTTCTCTTATGTCTATTCTTCTTGCTTGTTGTTTCTTGTTCTCTTCTTTCTTTTCTCACTCTTGGTTGCTTTCCCGGCCACTGTTTGGTGGTCTGTTGGTTTGTTGTTCCTTATTGTACATTTCCAGTCCCTTAGACCCTTGTTGGTCTCTTGTTGGACATTAATAAGTTTATCTTATCTTATCTTATCTTATATTTATATTTGACAAACAAAGAAAGAAATAAGGAAATATTTTTTATAATACTTTCTTTGAATTTGAACTTCTGAGTTGTCTTCCCAGCACAGAGAAATTTAAATTAAACACTTGATTAATGGTGTTTTATTTTGTCTATGCTCCCACATTTTGGGTACATGTCTACTAGGGTAATGTCAACTGCATGATCAGACAAAATTCCTCCATCATTTATGCTTTTATGGATATGCATACCCTATTCTAGAATTCCTATCTTGGCGCAAGGGGGTCCTAACAAAGGTGGTATAATTTGGCTTTACACCTGCCAATTTCATTTTTGTGTTCCCTGCAAAACTAAGGCGAATTAATTCATTCCTGGAAGATTAATGCAGACACGCGGTTTGCATGATGATCCACATGGGAAGTTTTGGTTTCAACAACTATATTTTACATCCCTTAATTTTTTATTCTGTATAAATTAATTTTAGCGATGAGTAGACTTTACTACATCTACTTTGAGAACCCAAGAAATACTAGCAACTCTATAGCATGAAATAAAAGTCTTATTTGCAAAACACATTGCAATCTCTTTAATCTACATATTTTCTTGACAAGTGCATTATCTTCTACAATTTCCTTGTTTGAACTCATTAATTGCTTCTTTTTAATATTAAATTAAAATGTGAGTATGTTGTAATTTCTATGTTTTTAGATCAATAAATCATTTGTCTTAAAAGTTTACATTTCAAACAGTAAATTATTTGGACTGAAAATTGCTCCTCGAAAAGTTGAATTACAAAATTGATTTTCAATCACTTTATTTTATAATAATAATGAAAAAACAAAAATAAGTGAAATTTGTTCAAAGAAGTCAAATTTCTTGTCAGTTCTTGTCTACAAAATTGTCTTTGTATTTGTTTTAGTGATATGTTTTAGGTATAATTAGAGAATTTAAAAATTATTACCATCTAAATATTAATAAAAGAAATTATTCATTTTAATAATATTTAGTGAGAGGATTTGAAAAATTATAGATTGTTAGAATCTAACTATCAACAAACATTTTTCATTTAGTAATCTTTTTGTATTTGTTTTAGTGATATATTTAAGGTATAATTTGAGAGTTTTAAAAATGCTACCATATAAATATCAATAAAAAAAAATTATTCATCTTAGTAATATTTATTGAGAGTGATTTGAAAATTTATAAATTGTTACAATTGACTATCAACAAATGATTTTTATTAATCTTAATGATATATTATAACTATGATTTAGAAATTTATAAAATTTTGCAGTATAATCATCAATAAATATTTTTATTCATCTTATGAGATATCTATTACCATAATTTAAAAATTTAAAAATTGTGACAAGCATATTAAAAAAATTAGATTCTAACTTTATTGTAAGTAATTTTCCTTTGCCAAATGTTCAAGTGAGAATTTAATTTTTGACATATCCTTTTCCAAGCACTTCGAGATTATCTCTACACCATAATATGGTTTCCAAAATAATTTTATACAAATTAATTTTTGAATGAACGTGTTCACCATTGTAAACATTAGTTGAGTCGATTTGAAACTCACTTTTACCATATTAGAAGAACCAACTACCAATATTTATTCTTGCCTATTTAAATATCTTAAAACATTAAGAAATAGAGTTTTAGGAACAACCACATAGATAAGAATCAATAGATCAAGATTTTAGACCACTATTCTAAATATTTAAGCCGATAGGCTTTTCTTGCGAAATGGACTTGCCACCGTACTTATATTAATTGTCTCACGCTGCCTGATGTCTCATGCACCTGGTTTGGGGGTGGTTTTCACCATCAACCACCAAACTCTTTCCTTCGGGATTTTCTCCTTCCATGATTTCCCATTTTATATTTTTTTTTTTACATTTATTTAATTCTGCACGTAGCTTTCCAAGTGTATTGGTCAAAAAATTTATTGGCTAAGTTTTTTATCCAATTTTATATTAGTATTTTTGGTTTGCCCTAGGTACTTCCCTTTGAAAGAATTTTAGGCAGTAAATATTATGGGCTCATTTTTTATCTCAATATTTAAAGTGAAAGATTATTTTACTTAGTTTTAAATTATTTATTTAGTACTAAGTTTTTAATTTTTCAATTGAATTTATTAGTATATAATATTAAAATATGTTATAATATTTTTTTTTAAGAAATTAACATTTGAATTTATTTATGTATATCATTTTCACATAATTATCTTAATAAATATTAATACACATATATCTTTAATATTGATTTATTTTTATCATTTAAGAGTTGTTTATTTAATTTTGATTGCTTGTTTGAAGAATAATTTATAATTTTATTTTATCATTATTTAATAATAAAAATTTTTAATAGATATACTTAAGATAAGATTTGTTTTTATTCATCTATATAATACATATTATTAAAAAGATTCTAGATGAAGATGTTTAATTTTTTAAATTTTTAATTAAATTAGTAATAAAATTTTAATTTTAATTTTAATTTATGAGGATGATGTCTCCCGACCTCACAAAGAGTTTCAAAATAAATAAAAATTATTACACATTGTCTACTACATTATTTAGATTACTTATTTTAATTATCTATAATCTTAATGCACTATTATATATCTAATAAATTTTTTTACAATAATATAAAAAAATAGTTTTATTCAAAATTTATTTATTACTATATGTTTTTAAAGTAGAGAAGAAAGATTTCAACTTTTAAATTTTTTAAAATTAAGTTATAAAAGAAAAAAAATTTCAAAAATCAAAATAATCTTTAATTTATTATTCATACACTATAATCTTGTTAAAAATATTTTTAAAAAATGTGTATTATTTATTTTTTTAAACAATTTAAATTTGTTTATATTTATATTATTATCTTTATCATATGTTGTCGCTTTGATCTTTATTTAAAATAAAAAGAAATTCAAATATCTTTTTAATACAGTATAATGAAAATTAATATATTATTTAGATTATTTTTATAAAACAATATAAATAAATAAAAATTTGTGGATTATTAAATTTTTAAAAATTATTTTTCATTGATATTCAAATTATAAAATTACATTAGTAAAATCATTAAAAGAATTAAGCACAATAGATTCATTTCCAATCTTATTAATATATATTAATAAATAAAAAATAATTCTTATCTTAAATATATGTAAATATGATATATTCATCTTTAATCCTATCTAATAAATAAAAAAAAATTCTTATCTTAAATATATCTATTAAAAACTACCATTAAATTGAATTACTCCATTTATTCGACGAATAAAACATTTTTTAATTACTACACAACTTGATAAATTAAATGATAGCAAAGTAGTAAAAAAATAGTGTGTAAAAAAGATACCCATCCATCAAGCTTGCAAAATTCTTTCACAGAGAAAATAAGGCAAAACAAAAATATTAATATAAAATTGGATAGGTGACGAGGATGCTTTTAATTGTAATTTTTAGAGAAGTCATAAGTCACCAATCCGCTTTGACAAACGTGTTCGTTGCAAGTGACATAAAGTACAATGCATTTGTGCAGGGTTATACTATGGCATGTGATGGGCATGTAAATTGGCTAATGGGCTTGGTGAAAATATGTTGCACCGTAGCCAGTGCCTCGATTGCGTGTGCACCTCATACTTTATCACGAATGTTGAGGTCGTGCATGGCAAAGGGCATTCACCCATTGTTTTACAACCATTTATTCACCGCAAGGCATGAGCTGAAAAGGTTGAGCACAAATAGAAAATAAGTAATCCCTGTGCTTTTTTTTGCACATGTGTTTCATGGCCCACCCTACTGGCTCCAAAGTTAAAAAGTTATTGTCAGAACTCTAAATCTGAAGCAGCAGGAGGTTATGAACAATACCAGAAAGATCATACTGGTAAAGGATTTAAACAATATGAAATGATCAGAGAGTGTTTTGTTGGAATAAGGCAATGTAAAACAAGTTTTTCTTTAATAAGGCCAGAACCTTTAGGTTCAGAGGCACCAAACATCACTGGGAAGGTTCCAAAGCTCTCACTATCTCCCTTGAAGGAAATTCCACAAACCACATATTTATCAACAAGTTGCAAGGATTTCTCCAAACCCTCTAAAACTCCTGGCCTTGCTTGTTTCAAGTGTGATTGCTTTAATATCTGGAGGAATTATGGTTAGTTTGTTTATGTTTTCATGGTTTCAAAGATGCAAACAAAATATTAGGAATTCTTATGAGACAACGGAGAGCAGGTTAAGCATTAATAATTTGAAGGATGTTAGCAAGAAATGCATCATTCCTTTGATTAATCTTGATTATTCAAAGGATTGTGATCCTTTTACACATGGAAGTAAAAGCTCACAAAACCTACAGAGATTTAGAGACAACCTTGAGGAAATTGAATCTGCAACACAGTATTTCTCTGAAAAAAATATGCTAGGAAGGAACAACTATTCTGCTGCTTCCAAAGGGTTGTTGAGAGATGGATCTATTGTAGCTATCAAAAAAATCAATAAGATGAGTTTCAAGATAGAGGAGTTGGAATTCCAAGATGGTCTTAAGTCTCTTTTGAAACTTAGGCATGCAAATGTGGTTAGGTTAAGAGGTTTTGTTGTTCCAGAGGTAGGGGTGAGTGCTTTCTGGTTTATGATTTTGCACCCAGAGGAAATCTGTTGCAATTTTTTAATGCAAAAGATAGGAAGCATCTTGATTGGTCAGCAAGAGTGAGGATTGCACATGGTATTTCCAAAGGTAAATCTCCAAACCTTCTTTTCAAGGGATTCTTATTTTCTATTATTTATTTTGTCAACATAAATGTACTGACAACACTAATCAAAAAAGTCAGTTATTAACACCTTTTTGATATATACCGTGGGGCCAATTCACCTAAACCTAAACACTCATAATGATACTAAAATACTAGACTCTACTCTCAATTGGCCCCCAAACTACCAGAATGTATGTATAAGTATGTAATAAAACATCAACAATTCCATTGACTAGGAGCAATATACTAAAACTACTGGGCTCCCTGATCAATTGGCTGGATCAAAATAGAAGAATGTATGTTTACTAAAAACATCTACTAGTCCCCTGACTAAGACTAATATCTCAACACAGTTCTTAGATCATAACTATATATATTTAAGCCAGTAGGGTTTTCCTCTTGAGCATGTTCGCGATTATACATGGAATTTATTGCCTCATGTCTAATACTAGTCTCACACTGAATCTGGTTTTCTCAAGCAGTTTTGGTGAAACCCACAAACACACCTGCACAAATAGCCCATAGAGTTACTTTTCCAATTCCATCAACTGGCTCAAACTCGTCTATCAACTGGCCTGGGTTTCCTGAGACTGAGTTTCAAAATTTTGCGAGTTAGATTCTTGTACTGGAGGTTTAGATTTAGATAATGCTTTTTACATCTGCCAATTACCACTATCTATATTGAATGTGTTCAATAACAATATCAGTACCTATGACATATTAGGTGTCATGATGAAGAATGTTGTAGTTGAATCACCATGCATAACCTTGTAAAATCTTTAGTCTGATTTAAATTTTGTTTGATAGATATTGATTCCTGCTGTTCATCAGGACTTTGGGAGACCTTCACCGATGCAAGCCGTGGGGACATTTAGAGAAGGCCAATGGAGTGGATGAGTGAAGTTGTCAAATTTGTGATAATCCAATCAAATCATTTTTCTCAAGTTTGAGTTCTACGAACTGAAAAGATGTATTCCATGCATATGCCCTTTCCAATAGTATTTCATTGGCTCCTTCCACCATGCTTGTGTTAATCTCTAAGTTCTATTGATGATTAGTGCCCAACACTTAGTCATTTCATTAGGAAGTTTTAGTTGGCTATCACTGTGGCCGAGCTAAGACTATACAAGGCCGAGCAACATTGCCGAGCAATTTTTCAGTATGCCTAGTTACTTTGCCGAGCCGAGAAGGATACAGGGATATTAAGTGCCGAGCGACAGACAGTCAAGTTCCGAGAAGGAAATTTTTTGTATACTTGTCAGGAATGATACAAACTTCAAGGACAAGTGATCCAGCTGACTTGTATAAGCTTTTTGGGCCGACTTATGTGTGCATTTAATATTCTTATACAGAGTTAATTATGCATTACTCATTGTAAGCATTAATTGTAATACCATCATGGTATGGGTATTGGATCTTGATCGTTGATCTAGATCTCACTGTCAGATCTGTATAGATATATTAGATTGCTTCGAAACCCTATTT
>MU226887.1:29276-48215 GCA_018584345.1 Thuja plicata | reverse complement strand
AAATAGGTATGATGGTTCAAGTTTAATGTCTTCTAACAAGAACCTTTGAACCATGATTCTGAACTATTGAACTCTATGAACTTTGAACCTTGAACTTTCGTAAAGGTTCAAGTTCAATGGTTCAACACCGTACTTCTTTCATATTTGAATGTTGAATATTTTATCTTTGAACCTAGGCAGTCTAGAATTCTTAACTCTTGGTGTTGAACTTGCACCTTGGAACCTGTTGAACCTTGAACTATGAACCAAAAATAGGTACAATGGTTCAAGCTCCATGTCTACTAACCTAAACCTTTGAACCATGATTCTTAACTGTTGAACTTTCTAAACTTTGAACATTGAACTTTTGTAAAGGTTCAAGTTCAATGGTTCAACACTTTACTCCTTGTAGATTTGAATGTTGAGCATTTGAACTTTGAACCTAGGAAATCTTGACTTTTGAACTCTTGGTGTTGAACCTGCACCTTGAAACCTATTGAACCTTAAAATTTGAACCAAAAATAGGTATGATGATTCAAGTTCAATGTCTGCTAACGTTAACCTTTGAACCATGATTCTGAACTGTCTAACTTTATGAACTTTGAACCTTGAACTTTCATAAAGGTTCAAGTTCAATGGTTCAACACTTGACTCCTTGCAAATTTGAATGTTGAACATTTGAACTTTGAACCTAGGCAATTTGCACTTTTGATCTCTTGGTGTTGAACTTGCACCTTTGAACCTGTTGAACCTTGAACTTTGAACCAAAAATAGGTATGATGGTTCAAGTTCAATGTCTCCTAACCTGAACCTTTGAACCATGATTCTGAACTATTGAACTTTCTGAACCAGTTGAACTTTTTGAACTGGTTTAACATTCTTTCAACTACCACATCTTAGAAACATCATCTTCCAAAAAGGTTATGAGATAAATAATTAAGGGATGGAACAAATTTCAGTTTTTATGGTCATAAATAGGGGATGAAATTAATTTCAAAAATTTAAATTTGGGGGACCATAAGTGTGCCAATAAGGTATACCTCAACATTATCTTAGAAATATCCACAGAAATAAATGTTATGATCTTATTTTATTATTGTTTTGTTTTTTATATTTGTAAATCTACACTATTATACACTACCTTACATAATGTAAAACTTCTTTTATATTTTTCACTAAAACACCTATCGGCGATTCCCTTGCACCTCCATTAGATGCAAGTGCTAGTATATTCCTTTCTCTCTATGTAAGATTTATTTTGGCAAGGTAATTGGGTTAAAAGTTTCAAATACAGAGGACTGGATGATTTGCCATGTCCCAAAAGTCTCTCATTTATGTGCATTTTGTTATATAGATTAGTATTAATGATAAATTTTGGTTGATAAATTGGTTATAATGTAACAATATTAGTAGCAACAAATCCTATTTGTTTTAGAAAATCTCAACAACACAATAGAAATGAAAATATGGTCAATAGATTTATACACATAATTATATATTTTAAAAGTGTATAGAAAATACTATTTATAATATTAAATTTTGTATATTAAATAAATATATGTTATATGGAAATATCAAATTATTCTCTCAAATATATTTATCTATATTTCCTATCGGCTAACCCTTGCACCGATTTTTGGTGCAAGTGCTAGTTCTAAGAGTGTTCCTCATCACTCCCAGTATTGATATGAAGAGTTTTAATGGCTAGTTGATTTAAAGCGGAAAAAATAGGTCAAGTCTACGAGGGACCTAGACATCTTAACGAGAGTGGGATTTTTCAATATATATTACTTAATTAATGTGATTTAAATAATTTAATATTTTATAGATGGACGATATAAAGGGGGCACCATAACATTTTGAAATAACTTCCAAAAGCCCATTTGGATTTAAAAAATTAATGTTTATGAAGGATCGTAGATAAAATTTTATATAGCATGAGCGTGTGTACTGGTTGGCCTTTTTTGAGGGTATTGATTAATAGTCGAGATTTTCCTATTGACGAAGTGATGGGATTTCTTGCCCCAAAGCAAAATGGTTGCAGAATGAAGTATTTATTTAATACTAATTTAAGACAATCTTAATTATTATTTTCACAGATATCAAGGTTTCAAGCCTGCGCTTTCTTCCATATAGCATGTTTGTTTCGTGAATTGATCAGGAATTGGCATTTCCGAATTCCCAAAATGTTCAATTCCCTGTTTGGCTCCAAAATTAAAAATTGGAATAGGGTTATGCGAATTCTAATTTTGGGTCATTTTGAGCATTCCACAATTCCCTCTTCAGACCTGGAATTGGAAATGAAAAGTGGAATTGGAATTGAGAGTATTATTTTGGGAAGGAAAAGGCATTCTCATTTTTGTGTCAATAATATATATATATATATATATGTCTGTATATATATGTGTGTATGTTAATATGTGTGTATATGTCTATATATGTGTGTGTATATATATGCAAATGTGTGTATATATGTATATATGTGTGTATACACACATGTGTGTATGTGTATATTAATACACATGTGTGTATATGTGTATACATGTGTGTGTGTATATGTGTGTGTGTATACACACATATATACATATATATACATACATATATACATATATATACATACATATACATATATATATATGTATATATATATATATGTGTATATATATATATGTATATATATGTATATATGTATGTATATATATGTATATATATATATGTATATATGTATATATACACATATATATATACATATGTATATATATGTATATATGTATATATATGTGTATGTGTGTGTATATACACACATGTGTATGTATATACATATATGTGTGTGTATATGTGTGTGTGTGTATATATGTGTGTGTATGTGTATGTGTATATATATACATGTGTATATATATACACATGTATATATACATGTGTGGGTATATACATATGTGTGTATATACATGTATGTGTATATACACACATGCATGTATATATACACATGTGTGTATATACACACGTGTGTGTGTGTATGTGTATGTGTGCAAAAACAAAATTCCAATTCCAATTCTAGTTTTGTGGAACCAAATGCAAAATCTGCATCTTTTCAGTCATCAACCAGGTGAACCAAACAAGACAAGCCCATATCCTAGAATTCATTTTGAGAATAGCAGAATTCCAGAATGGATTCAAATCCAAAATTGGCAATTCCAGCATGCACAAATTCTGCAAAACAAACTGATTTTCATTTATTTGCAAGAATTAAAATTGCGGGTCCCCTTATTCAAAATATGGATAAATTACACAAGACATTATGTCAGGGATTGATTGTGAGTGATATCTTCTAACAGGGATCACAACATATATGGGTTATGTTATTACAACATCACTGAGAACAAGAGAGAAGATGAATACTAGATTTAAGTTTTGTCAGTATTTATGTATCACTGATACTGATTTTTTATCTACAAAGAGTTGGTTGTTGCAATTCTATCACAAATATTATTCTAGATGAATATGGAGATATTGTGATTTTAACCCGATGACAGTGGGATTAGCTTGTGGAACAATGAAATAAAAATTCTCATTCCATATCGATATGAGGATCTTTTGTCAGACATTGCAATGTAATGAACTTTGATTTCATATTAATGTACAAATGAGGCACGTTAGTTGTTGAGAATTCATGAATGGATTTATGAACAGAGAGCATACATGAAAATGATAGTTTCAAGATGGAGAATGAAAGAGACAGAACATCATTATTATTTCATCAATTACTATAAAAGAAGTCATTTAAATGTATTTTAACATAATTGGTTTTGTCTTTTAGATTTATGTAGAGGGGGGAGGGGGGATTGGATAGTTTTATTAGTATAACTAATTAATTATGCGGAACATGCACTGATTTGAAACCAAAAGTTGTAACCTATCAAATGGGATCCCTTGTGCCTATAAAATTAGACAAAGGGAGGTAGATTTAAGATTTAAGATTCAGATTCAAAAGGACAAGATGTAATAAAAATTTAAGTTAATATAAAGATTCACTCTGTTGTTCTCTGCAATTGTGGTGTGCATAAAATTTTCAAGTTAGTTTTTTTTGTGATTATTAGTTCAAGGAATTAATTACTATTTTAAATTCTTGTGCAAAGGGGTTATTTTCTCTCATACTAATTTGAAGATCAAGAAGCATTTGAGAAGCGGTGTCCTTATGTTTCTTGTCTAATTAGCCTTTTTAAGAATAATTTAAATTCAATTAGTTTGATTGGTGTGTTATGTATTCAGTCATCCTACATTAATAGAATTGAATAGTTGATGGATTTATTTAAGGGGTGAATTTAAAAATTGTCTCCCAAAGTTATACATGAAAATTTGAAGGGAGGTGACTTTGTACCCAATAAGGATAAGGGACTAGTATTGTACATAAAGATACATATTTCAAATAACAATAATTATCACTTTCAGTAGGAGAAGATAGCAGGACAAAATAAGAGAAATGGAAGTACAAATAGAATTAAATCAGATACTTAGGAGCAGAGTATCAGTAGAGAAGAAAGTAACAAAAAGAAGATAGAGTAGAGAAGATAGATAAGGAGAATAGGAAGAATCAAGTAATCAGAAGACTAGTCAATCCATTTCAAATATATGTCATTTTGAAGTAGAGATTAGAAGCAGAAGGAAGATTCAATCTTCTATAAAAGTTTCAACTTTAAGATATAGTTGGAAAATAGGTCTACCCGCCTAGGTTTTGTAGTGCCTAAAGAGAAGGGGAATTCAACCATAATTCAGTTGGTCTTGTTTGTTGGCCAAGTCACTTGGAGAGTTTGAGCACAAGGCTTGGCATACTTTGAGAACTTTCCAATCTGTTGATTTGAGAACCAACTGGGCTCTGGAAAGAGAACTCTAGAAAAACACTTTGAACCAGTTTTCTTGATTTGGGAACCAACTGGACTCCTAATTTGCACTCTGCTATCTTTCAAGCTCAATAATCTACAACTCACACTGGAGGTTGAGAAATATTTCTCATGAGCTGGGATTTAGATTCTCCCAAAAAGGTTGAGGGGAAACCCAATCGATGAAACTATAGTAGCTTGGATCCATAGTTAATCAGACCCTAAGAATCACTTACCACATACACTTAATGGCTCCATGAAAGCCTTACAAATTCAAAGCGTACACTGACTTTGGTGATTGTGTTCACTCCATCCCACTAGGTGTGCCAAGAAATATTATTCGTCCCTAATAAGCTCACAAGACATAGGGAAAAATGGTAAAAGCATAATAAGTTGTCACCCTTTTACAAAGGAAAAGGTTAACAACACCAAAAATGTAAAACTTCAAGGGCATAAAAGTCACATTTCTGTTGAGAATTTGAAGATGATGTAAACTAATGAAATGTGTGAATAGGATGAATTTATGTCTATAAACTTTTTTTAAAAAATGAACAAAGTTAGTATAATTTTTTAATTTTTTAGGTCTATTTTTCATTTCCTGAAAAATACTGCAAATCAGTGGGTTTACTTCCAGCCAAATCATTATAAGAAAAATATTGTTTTTTCCTCCAATTTTAGAATATGTTTTAGATGACATGCATAGCTAGTGCAGAAAAAATAAAGAAGTGTTTTCGATCTATAGTTTTCCTGTTATAAGTATTCAAAGTTGAACTTATATGAACTCAACAGTTTTTGTCTCCCGTCACTTTTCCCCTATCAAAACTATACCAAAAACCAAATAAATTAAATATTTTTGAAGATGACTCTCTTCTCTAGTGTTGTATATGATTTTTTTAAAAAATTCTGAATTGAGTTAGCATTTTTTATATTTTCTGAACCAACGACTTCTCAAAACTTAATATACCTACATGTAGTTTTTAGCAAATTTGTTCATTGTTTTATAATTGAAACAATATAAAATTTATATGTCTAGAATCATAGTTCCAAGATCTAGAAAAGGGTACTTTTACTTTTTTGAAATTTTATATTTTGAGCAGAGAACAGAAGAGAAGAAGTTCAAAATTCTAGTTTTTTAATGTTTTTGGGGGTTTCATTGCCAACATGGCATGCCACCTTGGCAAAATCAGCTGAGTCTGACTGGTTTGAGTCAGACTCGGCTGAGTCCTACTGGCCCTCACATTGGCTTGCATAGGAATCTACTAGGCCATGTAGGTGCCATTCGGGACCATGTGGTTCCTACGTGGGCTCGAGCGTGTTAGACTCGGTTGAATTTGATTGGGCTGAGTCATTCAAGTTAGCCTAAAAGGTGACACTCAATTTTTCTTTTACCCAAAATTTTTCATATCTTGGCAGCGAGAAGCACCTTCAAGGGTCTAAATAAAGACATAGATCTCCTAAAGAATGTGTGAGTCTCTTCACCCATAGACACAATATAAGAACAAAATCTTTGAGCAGGAGACAGAAAATAGGTCCCAATAATGGGATCTTGATTCCAAATTTTTTTTTGTTTCTATTAGGGTCCAATTAAAAGACCTCAATTTTTAAAACCCACCTTCCCAAGGAGCAAGCTGCAAATGATACAATTCATCCTCTATTCTAAATGCATAGTGAGGAGGGAGAAACCATCACAACCCCAAATACATCAAAATAAACAGAAAATTATTATACCATCATAAGTAAACTAGACCAGACCTACAAAAATTTAGCATAGGGAACCTTGGTTAACAAAAAGAGAAAGGCGACAAAGGCACAATTCTTGTAATTTGTTAAGAGAAAATATGTCAACGCGAGAGAGCATACCCCAAAATATAAATATTACAATGTACACCTCTAGATGACAAGCCATAGAATCTTGTTCTTAGAAATTAAAAAACTCTACAAATTTACAAATATTTCTTAACTCAGTGAATCGTAGTCCAATGTTCAAACCTCTTTTAAAAAACATGCACTTTGATTTTTATAGAATAACCCTCAGCCTCCTTGATACTTGAATGATCACATTTTTGTTACAATTGATCGACATGCTGAAAAAATAAAGCATGAAAATCTTGATCTCTCATGTTGTGGACAAGTGTACTTTCTATTTATGATATTCACAATATGTTTGTCAGTTGGGGCTGAAGAATAAACTTTGATGACTTGATCAGGAGAAACCATGATGATAAGGGCTAACAAAAAGGTGTCTATTGGGTAGCTGTCTGAGTTATTGTTAGGCATGGTATTTTATACACGGTGGCATATTCCATGATTATGCATTGGTGGGTCCTAACAAGCACAGGTTTCTGTGAGGACATGCATTGTACTGTTGGAGTTTCAAGGAGAGGAAACCTTCACGGAGTGGCTTGAAATCATGACCAATCAACACATGTCGACCATCATTTTCATACTTGGAAATGTTGACCATCTTTTCAAGAGGCCCATGCGTATGATGTGACTAAGGCATGGGGCCAGGAGCAAGCGAGATTTAGTAGTGTAGGAAGACTCTACAACTGGGAATGGAAAGATGTTTGTTTCCTTGATTATTTACACCCTCAACATATATAACATTAAAATCAATGAGGTCTTGAACAATGGATTTCAAATGTAAACAATTTTCAATATCATGACAAGAACGATGGTATTAGAAAAAATCTTTGGGATCAAATAATTTGGATGATTATTTTGAAGGATCACTTGGCTTAATGGGAGAAAGTTTTAAAACAT
Source organism: Thuja plicata (assembly GCA_018584345.1). NCBI lineage: Eukaryota > Viridiplantae > Streptophyta > Pinopsida > Cupressales > Cupressaceae > Thuja > Thuja plicata. Next base: position 40,596 of record MU226887.1, on the reverse strand, counting down.
TAGTATTAATCAACTTCAACATCACATTATGCAAAGACTCAGAAAGAGATGTAAAATTACATGAGAAGGTCTAAAAATAGATGATAAAGGAGCCACACCTTTGGATGTTGTTGTCACTGGTGCATCAATGTTATTTGATGAATTGTTTATTTTGATAAAGCCTTTAGGTTTTTTCTATTAGAATAACTGAGAGGGTGGGTGAATCAGTGGCCTCAAAAATCAATCCAATAAATTAACCCAAAACTTTATACCACAAATATAAACCTCTAGTTATCTTCAGTCCTACAAGATGTATTCCTTTAAATAATATTATCAAATAACTATTTCTCAAAATATACTGTTTATCTTTTTTCTTAAGCTTTACCGAATAGCAGTCTAGTCTTTACCAAAATACAATAAATAACTTAGTGTTTACCGATCAATCATGTTTTAGTAATGTGTAAATAAAAACATCAAAGAAATGAACCATATACACATTTGACACATGGATTTTTATTGTGGAAACCTTGTTAGGCGAAAAACCACTTGGGACCGGTAACCCAAATTTTCACTCTTCTAAAGTGATCTTGGTGATGAACCAACCCTGTTAAAGGTTACAAACGCATTGTTAAGTGTGACCTTGTTAGAGGATTTAAAACTAATAGTTTATTACTTGATATCTAGCATTCACTATTCTATATTCATTAAAAACCTTTTGATACTCCTTGGGATGCATCTCAATATATAAAGGATGGTTAGATCCTACTCTATTAAGAGATTTTCTGAATCAATGGTTAAACTGAATCAGTTTATGATCTGTTCATAACTAAAACTTAATCTTGTAGATGTTTAGATCTATTATAAGCTCATAATACCTTTCTGATCAATGTTTTTCTTATGTTCCTTTGCTCCACTTCTTTCTGATCAGTGAATGTTGTTTCTCAGTGTCTGCAGAAATCTTAGCTCTATTATTTAGCTTGTTTGATCAGGTCCGTATGAAGACTTCTTATCTTCACCAGAATTCTCTTTAGCATCCTCTTCTATTCCCCCATTTCTTTTGAATTACCTTGTCTCTTTTATAGACATGATTTCACCATTTCTAAGTCCTTGTCTTCCTTTTTCTTGACGTGATCCACAAATCTCACCATTATTTATTTAAAGCTTGCTTTAGTTTTATCCCATAGATTTCTTCTTGAAAATTAGAATAAAAAGGAGAGAGAGAGAGAGAGAGAGAGAGATTCTAGCTTTAATCTCTAGCTTATCTTTAGATTTTAACTGGTCAATGAAAATAATGTAATCAATCAGTTAAATCCATATTTATCCCCTGTGAGCTAAGTCTTTTGTCATTTATGAACTTTAGTTTTGATCGGTGTTTAACTCATTATTTTCTTGGTCTTGACTTTAGTTGTCCTCAGGCATCTCTGTCTGTTGGGGTTTTCTATCCATTGGGAAATACTATGACTTTCAGTTTTGCTCGGGTATCACTTTGGTCCTTCTCGATAATACTTTCTCGAGTATCTTTCTCAGGTATCACTGAGGCTCTTCTTAGGGTTCTCTAATTGTCGGTGTGCACTATCTATCAGTGTTTTTTGTTACTTGGTGTATACTGAACTTTTATGCATTACTGATAACATAACCTTTATCTCTTTGGTTCTTTGAAATCTTTGACAATATCTATATGACCAATGAAATTATATCAAGTTGAAATCAATGAAAATACAATACATTAACTGATTTAATGTCTTGCATTAACTTTCTGCATCTTGGCGATCATCAACTTAGTATCTTCAAACATTTAATCAGTTATAGTTCATCAATCTCTCCCTTTGGCATTGATGGCAACATACTACATAATACTAATACAATATGAAATATATCAGTTGTAGTTTATCAATCTCTACTAAACTTATTTTTCTATAACCAATACAAATGTTTGACTCTCGGTACGCTCTTCTAGCTTAGATTTGGTTCTTACAAAGTACTTTCTTCATTCTTTATTCCCTTTACTAAATAGGTGAAGCAACTTCTGATTTTGTCTCTCCCTTTGTTGTGGAATATCTTCTCCCTTTTCTGGATAGATATGCAGTGTTAAATTTTCCTATTCTCTCCCTTAGTTGGATGTTCCTTTGAATCTTTCTCTGATATTTTCTCTCCCTTTGAATAGTCCTCTCCTTGATGGATATTTTTATTCATATCTCTTTTTCCTTTGACAACAATACAATCCATATATATTAAGTACATCTTTCCCTTCGATACTTCTGATAGATATTTCATATGGATATAATCTCTTCCTTAAGTCATCTCTCTTTTTGGATACTTCTCTCCCTTTAGTCATCTCTCCATTTGACAGCAATGCCAAACTAAATCTCTTTCTTTTCATAATTTATTCCTTAAATTTACCTTCATCAGCAATTTACAATAACTCTGGTGATCAGTGCAGATAAGTACCTTTCTGTGTACTAATAGATCTTTTCATTCCATTTCTTTGCTTGCATCAACATGAATGATCTTCCTATTGTGTGTAGGCTGATGCAGCCTCCTAGTTAGCTTAGTGACCAATAGACAAGGGTCGGATCCCTAGTCTCTTTCTCAGGTTCTCAAATGTATCTTTAGGCAATGGCTTTGTGAATATGTCTGCTAACTGTTCCTTGGATTGAACATATTCTAGTATCACCTCTTTTTCTTGCACTTGTTCTCTTAAGTAATGATACTTGATAGAAATATGTTTTGTCTTAACATGCATTATTGGGTTCTTTGATATGTTTATTGCACTGGTATTGTGACAATAGATAATCACTGGTTCAAGAGTTTTCATTTTCATACCTTCCTATAATTTCTTGATCCATGCAATGTTGGAGCAATTTGCAGTAGCAACCACATATTCTTCTTCTGTAGTAGATTTTGAGATGCATCCTTGCTTCTTACTTATCCATGTGACAAGTCTATCACCCATGAAGAATGCTCCTCTTGTTGTGCTCTTTCCATCATCTAAGTTTCTAGCCCAATCAACATCTGTATAGACTTGAGGCTCAAATTTTCCTTCTTTTTTATATCATAAGCCATAGTCCTCGGTATTCTTTACATATCTCAGAATTCTTTTGACAACACTCATGTGTGATTCCTTGGGATTAGCAGAGAATCTTTCAACTATTCCAACTGCATGTGCTATATCTGGTCTAGTATGAACAACATACATGAGTTTTCCAATCATTGATCTATATAGGGTTTGATTTACCTCAGTTTACTTGTCTTCCTTTGTCAGCTTGCTTCCGATGGCCATAGGTGTTCCAACTAGCTTGGAGTCTTCCATCTTGAATATCTTGAGAACTTCCTTGATGTATTTGGATTGTGTGATGTATAAGCCTGCATCCTGTTGAAGAATCTGTAGACCAAGAAAGAACTTGATCTCCCCAAACATTGACATCTCAAACTCTTTTCTCATTTCATTAGAAAATGATTTGCATAACATATCATTACCACCAAATATGATATCATCATTATGATCATCATCTTGACCTTAATTCTAATCTCCATCACTCGGGACATCATTTTGATCAATATCCTAATTTTTGGTGTTTGCAGCCTGATGCTCGGGTACATTGTTATGTCACTCGGGAGTAATACACTGTTGCTCAAGCAGAGTGGTAGGTTCTTCACTATAGACAAACCTGTTGTAGTCTTATGTTTCTTTCTGCTTTCCTCATCATTTTTCTCAGCAAATTCATCTACTCTTCACTGTATACAAACCTGTTGTAGTCTTCTGTTTCTTTTCTTCTTTCCTGATCATTTTTATCAACAAATTCATCTACTTTGACATTTATATTTTCAATTATTTTGTTAGAGGATTTGTTAAGACATTTATAATCCTTTCTTTTGGTAGAGTACCCTAAAAATATTCCTTCTTCACCTTTGGAGTCAAGCTTTCCATTTCTATCATCTTTCAAAATATAACATTGACTTCCAAAAATTATGATGTAACTTACATGTGGTGTATGTCCATACCATAGCTCATAAGGTGTCTTATTGGTGTCTTTCTTCAATTGAACTATGTTCAATGTGTAGACAATAGTATTGGTAGCTTCTCTCTAGAATGTTTGAGTGATGTCTTTCTCAATCATCGGTGTTCTGGTACAATAAAAAATGGATCTATTCCTTCTTTCAGCAATCCCATTTTGCAGTGGTGTTCTTGGTGCAGAAACCTATCTTTGAATTCCATTCTCATTACAAAATTTAGTGAATTCATCAGAAATAAATTCTCTTCCTCTATCTAATCTTAAGCATTTTAGTTCTTTTCCACTTTTCTTTTCAACTATAGCTTTATACCATTTAAACATCTTGAATGCTTTTGATTTCTCTTTTAAGAACATACCTGTCATCATTCTAGAATAATCATCAACAAATAGAATGAATTATATATCTCCATAGTATCTCTTATTTATCATTGGTCCACATAGGTCAGTATGGAATAATTCTAGAATGGCAGTAGATGTGTAGCTTTTGCTCTTGAAACTAGACTTTTTTATTTTACCTTTTTGACAATTCTTACACATGACATGGTCGGGCTTTGACATGCTCAATAAGCCTCTTACTTTCCTTTTATTTCTTATCCTAATAATGTCATCAAATTTTACATGAAATAACCTTTTATGCCACAACCATATATCTTCATTTCTAGCCATTAAACAAGTGGTGTTAATATCATCAAGATAGAATAGGTTACCTTTTGTCTATTCACCTGTTCTGATCAACCTTCCTGGTTCATTAAAGATCTTTTCCTTTTTGTTCTCAAATGTAACTCGGTGACCTATGTTATTCATCTGTGAAATACTCAATAGGTTATAGTTAATTCCTTTCACCCAATATCCATTTTCACATTTGATCATATTATTTAACATTATGGTTCCTTTACCTTCAACTAGACAAGGTGAGTCATTACCCATTCTTACTAATCCACCATTATAATACTCAAAAGTTTCAAAATTTTCCTTATCTGCAGTCATGTGGTGAGTACAACCACTATCAATAATCCAGACATCATTTTTACTAACCTTAGATATGAGTGCAGTCTCAACATACCTTTCTTCTTTGTCTGAATCATCCTTCATAGAAATAAATACCACCTCAATATCTTCATCAGATTTGGTGTCAGTATTCTCAGCTTTGTTCTCAACCAGGTAACAAGCTTTCTTTCCTTTGTCCTTGTAGTCTCAGTTGTCTCTTTTGTCAAATTTTTGGTTACTTTGGTAATCTCTATCATCGCCTTTGTCAAACTTCTTTTCATATGATATGTCATTGTTTCTGTCTTTTTTTCTTTTGTTAGGACATCTAGCAGCAAAGTGTCCAATCTCTTTACAATTAAAACATACCAATGGTAATTTACCTTTGTATCTACCTTTGCCTCTGTGCAATATTCTAGTCATTAGTGATTCAATATCATCAAGTTCTTGGTCATCACTATCACTTTCACTATCATTTATCAGAGTGTGTTTATGACTTGATTTACTTATTTTCACAGAAGATTTGAATGCAGACTCAATAGATGGTAAGACACTATTGTCAAAGTTATTCGTCTCAAATGAAATAAGTCTACCAATCAAACTATCTAGAGTGACATTGTTATTTTCTACTACTCTCATTTCTTGTATAGCAGATACTCTAATAGCATATAAAGGCAGTAAGGTTCTTAGGATTTTACTTACCACTATTTCTTCTTAAAGTACACCTCCTACTCCTTAGATAGCATTGACTACCTCTTTGATTCTATAGTTGTATTGAGTGATTTTTTCTCCTTCTCTCATTATTAGGTCATTAAACCTTCCTCTTAGGCTTTCTGCCTTAGCTCTTAGCACATTTTCATCTCCTCCATGTACTAGTTTCAATTTGTCCCACATTTTCTTTGCAGTGTTGCATGTTTTGACATCTTTGAATTCAGCATCGGAGAGTGAGGAAGCAAGTTCTATCATCATATAATTGTTCTCATGCTTTTCTCTCATTTGATCAACTATTGGAGGTTCAATAGGTAAAACAAATTTAGTATCTAAGTATGGAGTAACATCATTTCCAATACCTGATAGGTGGAGTCTTATCATGCTTTTCCATGATGAAAAGTTGTCCTTTTTCAACTTAGGCACATCCCTTTTTCTCATCTTGTGATGTTTTTCTTGAGTCCTTAAACTCCCTTTCTAAGCACACAAGCTCTAATACCAATTGTAATAATAACTGAGAGGGGGGATGAATCAGTGGCCTCAAAAATTAATCCAATAAATCAACCCAAAACTTATACCACAAATATAAACATCTAGTTATCTTCAGTCCTACAAGATGTATGCCTTTAAACAATCTTATCAAATAACTACTGCTTGAAATATATTGTTTATCCTTTTTCTTAAGCTTTACCGAATAGCAGTCTAGTCTTTACCGAAATAAAATAAACAACTTAGTGTTTACCGATCAATCATGTTTTAGTAATGTGTAAAGAAAAATATCAAAGCAATGAACCATATACACATTTGACACATGGTTTTTTAACGTGGAAACCCTGTTAGGGGTAAAACCACTTGGGACTGGTAACCGAAAATTTTCACTCTTCTGAAGTGAGCTCAGTGAAGAGAAAACCCTGTTAAAGGTTACAAACACACTATTCAGTGCGACCTTGTTAGATGATTTAAAAATAACAGTTTATTACTTGATATCTAGCATTCACTATGCTATCTTCATGAAAAACATTTTGATACTCCTTGGGATGTATCTCAATATATAAAGGATGGTTAGATCCTACTCTGTTAAGATATTTTCTGAATCAATGGTTAAACTGAATCAATATATGATCTATTCATAAATACACCTTAATCTTACAAATGTTTAGATCTATTATAAGCTCATAATACCTTTCTGATTAATGTTTCTCTTCTGTTCCTTTGCTCCACTTATTTTTGCTTGATGAATGTTGTTGCTTCTCTATTGCTCAATGTCTGCAGAAATCTTAGCTCTGTTCTTCAGCTTATTTAATTAGGTTTGTATGAATACTTCTTATCTTAACTAGAATTCTCTTTAGAATCCTTTTCTATTCCCCCATTTCTTTTGAATTACTTTGTCTCTTTTATAGACATGATTTCACCATTTCTAATTCCTTGTCTTTCATTTTCTTGACGTGATCCACAAAACTTGTCATTCTTTCTTTAAAGCTTGCTTTAGTTTTATCCCACAAATTTCTTCTTAACAACTGGAATAAAACTATCTTTAATCTCTAGCTTATCTTTAGCTTTTAACTAGTTGATGAAAACAATGTATGAATCAATTAACTCCATATTTAGCTCTTGCAAGCTAAGTCTTTTGTCCTTTCTGAACTTCAGTTCTGATCGATGTTTAACTCCTTGTTTAATCGGTCTTAACTTTAGTTGTCCTCGGGCATCTGTATCCATTGGGGTTGTCTGTCCATCGGGCAACACTGTGACTTTCAATTCTGCTCGGGTATCACTTTGGTTTTGCCCGGTAATGCTTTCTCGGGTATCACTGTGACTCTTCTCGGGGTTATTTGAAGTATTTGACAATATCTATATTACCAATCAGATTATATCAAGTTGACATTAATGAAAATACAATACATTAACTAATTTAATGTCTTTCTTTAACTTTCTACATCTTGTTGATCATCATTCTAATATATTCAAACACTCAATCAGTTATAGTTCATCAATCACAACTTATAGAATGAATGGGCTGCTACATCACTCTTATCAATTGGAGCCACTGGATTAGTGCTCTAAAATAGACTCCCTTGAAATTGATAATTACAAAGCACTGCACACAATTGACTAAAGGAAGAGAATTCAAAAACCAATATCTCATCCCTAATGTCATTTTGTAAATCAGTGATAAAAATACATTTCACATCAATATGCATGATAAAAAAAATTGAGCATGCAAATGCTGAAATCTACCAATGAAATTAGTCATTTTTTTCTTTAATACCTTGTTTACAATGCATCAAATCAGTCAAAGAAATATTAGGACCAATATAGTTTTAAAACTGTTGAATGAAAGTATTATAATTTTTTTTAGATGAATCAATGGAATAAGGGGGTAAAGAACAATAACATTGCAAGGTATTGCCTCAAAATATTCTAGTAAATAATTTATCTATGAATCTATGATCATGAAAAAATTTAGTACACAATGTCTGAAAGGTTCTCACACGAGTCAATGAATCACCTTTACCAATGTAAGTCTCCAAGTGAGGTATTTCCATGTATTAAGGGATAACAAAATGAATGTTATCCAAGGACAAAGGGCTAGCAATATTACAAGTAGGGATATTAAATTTCGATTGAGTCATGGAGGCAATTTTTTGTTGCAAGGTGTGAGGCCTCACCCTGAACCCCATCGTAGTTTTCCAGTTTTCAGCTTATGATACATTTAGCATATGATAATTTGCTTTTTGATACACTATAGACATTATGGACTTTATGCTTTATACCGTGAATTTGATTATTTTGAATGTATGGACACATGATGCTTTATGATGCACCTTATGGACTATATTATGTTTTCTATTATGAACCTTTATTCTGAGACTATTGATTCCGAAACTCATTATGATTATGTTATGGTTATTGAGGAGATTTGGATTTATTTGATTTAAATGTTGAATTTCAATTTATTGCAATGTGAATTTTACCTTATGATAAATGCTTAAAATGAGAATTATGTAATCTTGTGATCATTAGTAATAACTCAATATATTGATGATGTCCTTATATTCTAAATATTGCTTATCTCTTTATGATGCATAATTATTTTCTCAGACTACTGATATTTGAATTAAGTGTGCAGGTAAGAAACCAATGTATTTTATCCGGGGAACCAAACAAAGGGAATTGTGAACTCAGCTTGAGCAAAGGTTGCATCTAATGAAAGACAAAACCTCGTTGTTTCATAATTTTATTCGTAAACATATGTTGATGAGTGTGGTAGCATAATCTTTAAATGTATTTCTTAATTTCCTTATGAGTTTTGCCTAAGTGGATATGACATGGCTTAGTGATGTGTAAATTTTGTGTGTGTCACTTGACACTTGTGTTTGTACCAAAGGCCATGACATGTCAGCTTGGGATTGGTGGTCCACCTACCTAGCTTAGTACATTGGTGAATCCCCATATGCATACCTTGGGTTGGGGGATGGGAGTGTGGTCACCTCATTGAATTTTCGAAATTACTCTTAGAATGGACTTTTAGAGGGGTTGAGGAGTGTCCAAGGGTGTTTTGGGGTCATTTTTAGGTAGCCCACTTGTTATACCAATAGTTAAGGGCCTTTTTAAACCTAGGACAGCCCCCATTTGACCATATGACCCTTCCAAAAAGTTGATTTCCCAAGTTGGACGAAAATCAACTCTTGTGAGTCTTGACTTGGGTAGAACACCATTCCATATTAGTGTTAAGACATGATTCACCTTTTTGAAAACTCCTTTCTTAGTTCCATTTTTGGTAAGGTGTAAGAGTGTAGGGAAGAGGGACCAATGAGATAAATTTTCTTCTCCCCATGAGCATTTTAGAGGGCTTTTTAGTGGGGACTCTCTAAGTTGGAAAGTTTGAACACCCACTCCCTAATTTTAGGGAAATTGCTAGAATTGGAGATCTTGGAAGGAGGAATTTGGCTAAAATGGAGCTCTTCTTCAACTTTCTTCCTTAATCTTGGATCTTAGGTTGGTTGAAATTATGCAACTCTCTCTTTCTCTCATGTAAACTATGTGTTCTTGATATATGTTTATTGTTGTGCTTGATGGACTTGTTGAATACTTTGGATCTAGTTGTTATTGTGATGTTTTTGTTGCAAGTTTTTCTTTTGCCTTTCTTTGCATGTTTTGTTAATGGGAATATCAAGACTCACTCACCCTTGGGAGGGAAGAGTATTCTTGGGGGTGGAGGTGTATGACAGCCCTTGGTGTAGAATCTCTCCTCAAGGAGGAGAGGGAAAAAGCATGGAGCATGGGCTCCATGAAGCCTCCTTCAATTTGTTGCATTGGGGGTCATAAGGGTTGAAAATTGTTTTAGTTGCATATGTGAAAATGAGGGTGTTTTGGATAGCCATGTGAAGGCTGAGATTTTTATGTTTTGGGATGGCCTTCTCCCTTGGGTATTTGGTCCACTTCACCCCAAGAAGGATCTTTGTTAGATCCATTGTGTAAGCCTTTGGAAAATGGGAGTTGAATGTTAAGATCTTCATGTTCATGTGTTGTTGTTTGTTGCTTTGAATGTAACCCACTTTTATTTGGTTCCCCTAGCTCGTGGGTGGCCTCATAAGAGGCCTAGGTTGGGTGGAGAGCTGCCCCATGGTTTCAATTTTTCCCTTGTTTTAGTTTTATAATGCATATTTGGAGATGGAAGTTACATAGAAGTTGAAATGAGCATGGAAGAAAAGAAAAAGTAGTTGTTATGTTCATCACATCATGTTACTTTTTTTTTGTTTAAAGGCCTTGAAGTATTAGTTAACATTGTATTTAGTAAAGGAAAAATATATTGAAAAGAACCTTTAAGGCTGAAAGTCAATTTACTTGTTATTAGGAAGAAGCCATCTATGTAAGAGAAAAGAAGTATTGTGGTAAAACAAGTATGTTATCTTTGAAAACATTATGAGAGGTTATTTGGAGTCTTTTCTTTTTAGTTGAGTAAAAGTTTCCTCTTCTCTATGAAGATGCAAATTTATAAAGTAAAAATCAGATGTTGAGATGTTGAAGTACTAGTTCTCTTGAATAATAATAAATTTACATTATGTGTATTTCATCCATAGGAAAATCTTTTAAATCAGGCTGCTCAAACAAGTACATAAAAAAAATAAAAAATATCACAATCTTCTTATATGGGTGTTTTTCCTTCTATTTTATTAAGCTGTGATTTCTGAAAATTTTATACTGTTGTTTGTTTTTAAACAAAAAATTTTGTTTGATAAAGAAAATATATAAGTTATCTACACATGAGTATCAAAAAAAAAAAAAAGAATCTGCCTACAAATGTGGTTTATAACTTGTATTTGCAAATCTCATAATCTATTTACTCCTTGAAACTTGCTGTGTAAAAATAATATCTATAAACACACACACACACACACACACATATGTTTATATATATCATTATCTTATATGAAACTATTTTATTTATAAATATATACATATATATACATAAACACACACACACACACACACACACACACACACATATATATATATATATATTTATGTATAAATATATTTGTCCGTATATATATAAAAAAAAAAAACTGTTTATATATATATAAATCTAAAATTTTATTTAAAAAAAAATCATCAAATGGCGTGCGGACTATATT